>JARWIR010000206.1:0-162310 GCA_029959085.1 Nemophila menziesii | reverse complement strand
ATAAATATAAAATAAAATGCTTATTTTATGAATGGTATTAACAAAAAATATTTAACAATTATACAAGTAAACAAGAAACTCATTTACTTCAGTTATCCATATAAACAAGCATATAATAATAGAAATTGTACCTATAAAAGAGATTTAAACAACAAGTTATTATGATAGATGCGAGATCAAATTCATTCTAACACTTACAAAATAATTAAGTTACATACTGGATAAAACTTAATCACGAAACTTGATATGTACATATATTGTGATACATATCGATATTCGTCAATTACAAACATAGATCTTTCATATAAGATGAGAATTACTAATACTCTAAGATACTTACCATCAAGATCTATTTTAAAAATCTATTACATAACTCAAAAAAGATAAAAAAAATTATAGGGATAAAAAAATAAAATAATTTTTTTATTTTATTGCACACCAATAATTTTATTTTATCTTTCTCGAGTTATTTGATATATTTTATAAATAGATCTTGATGGTATGTATCTTAGAATATTAGTAATTCTCATCATATATGAAATATTTATGGTTGTAATTGAGTAATTTCGATGTGTATCAACATATATGTATATATCAAGTTTCGTGATTAAGTTTTATCCATTGTGTAACTTAATTATTTTGTAAGTGTTTGATTGAATTTGATCTCGCTTCTATCGTAATACCTTTTTTTTAATTTTCTTTATTGGTATATTTTCTATTATTATATGTATGTTTATATGCATAAATGAATTTAATGAGTTTCTTGTTTACTTGTATAATTGTTGAATATATTTATTAATATGATTCATAAAATAAGCATTTTATTTTATATTTATTTTTTTATTTTCATATAAGATTTAATGTTGCTCATATATATTATATAATCTATAAATAAGAATGCAATATACCACCCCTTATGTGGTGTGGTTTGATTTGAAATGAAATAATTTTCAGTCAAATCACACCACGTAAAATGGGGTGGTGTAAGGGTTGTACGAAATGAGTAATATATAGAATTACTTATTTATAAAAAGATAAAAATACATATTGATACATAAGTAACTTCATAATTAAGTTTAAAACTACTTATTATTTAAAATTGTCAACACAAAATTGAGGCCATCTTTTAAACATTTGCAAAACCAACAACAATCTATCAAATATGATGTAAATACAAGATTAAAGCTATCTTTTGATATATCTATGATTAGAGGGACTAAATATTAAATCAAAGTTAAAATCCAACCAAATAGATATTCATCATCATCAATCGTAAAATAAAATACATATGCTTCTAAATAATATTGACAAACTATATCTCAATCAAATAATTTTTAGTAAATTACATTGAGCATTAAGAGAAATTGAATTTTAACGGCTTGGAAGGGAAGCCAAAGAAGAAATGAAAAAGCGCAATCAACTAGAAAGAGAAATTGGATTTGGAAATTAAATTTGAATGGTTTCGAATGAAAAAGAAAAAGAAGGAAAGAAACCATTAATTTAAATAGTTTCTTTGCGATCATTTAACATAGATATAAATAATGCAACTGAACAATAAAAGTTTGAATTTTATTTACAAAATATTTTACTCTTATTATATTTTTTTTGATTATTTTTTAACGGTTTTGAGATTATTATCAAACATGTACTACACAGAAGATGAAGACTATGGATCCGAAAATTTATTTAATCTGGATGTTATTTTGCATGGTTGAAACACACATGACAAGAGCTACAAAAAATACAATTTTACAAACTCAGACCATTTAAATCAATCAAAAATTTACTCTAACTTAATTACTATTAATGTATACTATATTTACTGAGATAGGGGGTTCTTTGCACGGATCAAAGTTTGATGAATCAAATGATGGTTACATAATAAACAATATTTATTATTCACATAATTGAGCAAGAATTGAAAAACGTACCTAGGATGACTTCAATAGGCTTTGTAGGAACGATCTTAATCTAAAAATTTTACAAAAAAAAATAAGAAGTGACAAAACATACACAATCATATATAAAACAAGACATGGGTACCTTAGAAAGGGTAGGTTGCCTTGGGAAGTGTCTCCTAAATCAATAGTTTATGGACTGTAAAAAGATGAGCTCGAGTTTAAAATTAAACCTTAATTTGGGTTCTTCTATGGTGGAGAATGGTCTTGTGCAGACTTGTTGGAAAGGTGAGTGTGAAGATGGTCGAGAATAGAATAGTCATTGGCGGCGGTGGCTGTAAGTGAAAACAGATGAGATTAGGTTAAAAATAAACTTTAATTTGGGTTCCTTTTGTTTTTGCGTGTCTTATGGTGATGGAATTATTTTTCCTTTTTTTTATAATGGAATAATGGATTTGCTAATCAGTTTTTTGTTTGATGTTTGGGTATTAAATATATATATTTTTTAAAATTAAAATATAATTAATTAATGAAAAGTGGGGTCAGAAATAATCTTGGCGTCAGAATCAATTCTAGCCACCACTGGAGAATGTTTTTTTTATCAATAAATTAAACTTTTACTAAAAGAAGCTCAACCTCCAATGTCATTACAACTTTCACCTACTAGTGCCGAGCAAATATAAATCGACCTACTTTAACTATTACATAATAAGCCTATTACAATTTTAATCAAAACTAAAGAAAGAAACTCGAGACTATTAGGCCAAATAAGCTAATTGGACTCTATTTTAATAATAAGAGAATCTGCTTCTTTGCTTTTGTATTTTCTCTTACCCACTTTCACATGGACTAGAATGTAAATACTTTTCCATATATGATCTTCACATAGGAAATTCCCACCATGTTACCTTTCATTTATCTCCCACTATACACAGTATATATAAGTAGTAATAAATGTCCCCACAATATCAACAACTTCTACACAATGAATTAAATTAAATATATTAATCAATTCTTCCAAGTATTCAGGATTAACCTTAACATTACACCTCTCAAGCATCTTCAATAAAATTCGCTTTGTGAAAGAGCAGCTTATAAATAAGTGATTAACTTCTTCTATATTAGCATTGCAGAAACATAAGAGTGGGTTAACTTGCATTTCCGAACTGAGCATCCTAGCTTTGGTAGATAATCTGTCTTGAAAGCATAACCAAGCAGCAAATGCATACCTCGGTATACAAGACTTTGTCCATACTAGTTTCCACCACTTTACTTCACTCTTCTCAACTACAATTTTCTCAAGGGTTTTCTTGAAGGAGAAACCACTTATATTACTCTCCTTCCATACAATAATATCATCCCCACTAGAAATTTTAATATTACAGATAAGAGGGAGTAATTTGCCCACAATAGGAGGCAATTTCCATCTATTACCCCCATAGAATGAAGAAATAGTTTTATTACAGTTAATGTCATCGCTATTAAGATCAATTCCTAAGAATTCTTGTGAATTTTTTCCACGTAGCCATTTATCCCAAATTAAGAATGTATTCTTACCATTCCTTATAACATGAGTAATAAAGTAATAAGCTAGGTACCTGATCTTCAAAATCTGATTCCATATCCATGTGTGAGCTAGTTTTACATTCAAGCTCTAGATACACCTGCGTTTAATGATATTATGATGAACCCACAAATTTACAAATTGTGTTTTTGTGAGCATATTCTCCAGAAAGTAGCTAAGAGACTGACTTTATTTATATCTTCAATAATTGGAATACCACAAGACCTCCTTGTACTTTACTACAGCAAATATTCACTCTTTTTTGTTTTACTAATTTATGTTTGAATTTATTTATATCAACAAAAAATAGTTAATTAATTAAACATTTTGCTAATTTGGTTTGACTTGAATATTTTTATAAATAACAGTGTATTATGAGGTGAATGATAAGTTTTCTGGTCATGATTTTACAAATATCTGGTATATATACTTAAAGTATGAAATTCTTTGATATCTTTTTATTGTGTCGTGGTGCCTCTTTCTTGTTTTGGTTATTTAAAGTACCAGTAGCTTTAAAATCCAAGTAACTTAATACTAAATGCATACCAATTAATTATATAATTATGATAAATCTAAATATACTACTTTTCACCATTAACATAAATACAATTTGGAAAATTTAAATATATTTTTACCCTAATCCTATATGAATTATAACTTAGTCCTATAAAAATAAGTCGTGATAATTTTTATTCCTGAAAAATAAAAAACTAAATATATAATAATGGATGGAGATTTTGGTGATATAAATAAGATGGTTATTTGGAATTCTAATAATTATAAAGTTAATATTTTTTAAGATATATGGATAATATACCATATTTATTAATATATTATACATTTATGTTCTTAAGATTAATATGGATGGTATATTATTAACTTTATTAACCCTGCCTCTTAGTTTAAAAAGATATTCTGCATCTTTCAAATTAATATAATAAATGAGTATTTCTAATATTTTTATTATGTCTTGAATATGAAAATGATCTATGTGAACTAAAAACACGATTAACTAAGTACGTGGTTTAAAATTCTATGTTTTAGAGTTATAGCTGAAATTTAGATTTTATAATGATATAATATTCCATACAACAAGTTTAGTAAAACTAATAAATTCAAAAAGTAGATAACAAAATTAAGAAACTGTAGTGGTTAAAAACATGATTTAATGCATTTAATAAATAATGAATTACATGGGATGCATTTCGCTCGATCTTAATTGCACCCAAACAAGCCTCGCAAAGCTCCGTATAACAACATTCATCCTGGAACCACCAACCATCTATTCAACATATACATATTTAGTCAAAACAGTTTATATAATGGAAAAAACTTAAAAAGTATTCATAAACAAATCTTACTAATTGAAACGATTGTGAGTCGGCACTTAGTTGGATTTTGATACTCGTATAATTATGTATCAATATGCATTTTTCCCTTTTCATAAATGAGTAATTCTATATATCACTCATTTCATACAACCCTCATACCTCCTCTTTTACGTGGTGTGATTTGATTGCAAATTATTTAATTTCCAATCAAAGCACGCCATATAAGGAGGTAGTATAAAAAATTATTCTTAAAAAATCAAGAAATATATACGAGCAACATTAAATCTTATACGAGGATAAGAAATAAATATAAAATAAAATGCTTATTTTATGAATCGTATTAACAAAAAATATTTAACAATTATACAAGTAAACAAGAAACTCATTAACTTCAGTTATCCATATAAACAAACATATAATAATAGAAATTGTACCTATAAAAGAGATTTAAACAACAAGTTATTAAGATAGATACGAGATCAAATTCATTCTAACACTTACAAAATAATTAAGTTACATACTGGATAAAATTTAATCACGAAACTTGATATATACATATATTGTGATACATATCGATATTCGTCAATTACAAACATAGATCTTTCATATAAGATGAGAATTACTAATACTCTAAGATACTTACCATCAAGATCTATTTTAAAAATCTATTATATAACTCAAAAAAGATAAAAAAATTATAGGGATAAAAAAATAAAATAATTTTTTTATTTTATTGCATACCAATAATTTTATTTTATCTTTCTCGAGTTATGTAATAGATTTTAAAAATAGATCTTGATGGTATGTATCTTAGAATATTAGTAATTCTCATCATATATGAAATATTTATGGTTGTAATGGAGTAATTTCGATGTGTATCAACATATATGTATATATCAAGTTTCGTGATTAAGTTTTATCCATTGTGTAACTTAATTATTTTGTAAGTGTTTGATTGAATTTGATCTTGTTTCTATCGTAATACCTTTTTTTTAATTTTCTTTATTGGTATATTTTCTATTATTATATGTATGTTTATATGCATAAATGAATTTAATGAGTTTCTTGTTTACTTGTATAATTGTTGAATATGTTTGTTAATATGATTCATAAAATAAGCATTTTATTTTATATTAATTTTTTTATCTTTATATAAGATTTAATGTTGCACATATATATTATATAATCTATAAATAAGAATGCAATATACCACCCCTTATGTGGTGTGGTTTAATTTGAAACGAAATAAATTTCAGTCAAATCACACCACGTAAAATGGGGTGGTGTAAGGGTTGTACGAAATGAGTAATATATAGAATTACTTATTTATAAAAAGATAAAAATACATATTGATACATAAGTAACTTCATAATTAAGTTTAAAACTACTTATTATTTAAAATTGTCAACAAAAAATTGAGACCATCTTTTAAACATTTGCTAAACCAACAACAATCTATCAAATATGATGTAAATAAAAGATTAAGGCTATCTTTTGATATATCAATGATTAGAGAGACTAAATATTAAATCAAAGTTAAAATCCAACCAAATAGATATTCATCATCATCAATAGTAAAATAAAATACATATGCTTCTGAATAATATTGACAAACTATATCTCAATCAAATAATTTTTAGTAAATTACATTGAGCATTAAGAGAAATTGAATTGTAATGGCTTGGAAGGGAAGCCAAAGAAGAAATGAAAAAGCGCAATCAACTAGAAAGAGAAATTGGATTTGGGAATTAAATTTGAATGGTTTCGAATGAAAAAGAAAGAGAAGGAAAGAAACCATTAATTTAAATAGTTTCTTTGCGATCATTTAACATAGATATAAATAATGCAACTGAACAATAAAAGTTTGAATTTTATTTACAAAATATTTTACTCTTATTATATTTTTTTTGATTATTTTTTAATGGTTTTGAGATTATTATCAAACATGTACTACATAGAAGAAGAAAACTATGGATCCAAAAATTTAATCTGGATGTTATTTTGCATTGTTGAAACACACATGACAAGAGCTACAAAAAATACAATTTTACAAACTCGACCATTTAAATCAATCAAAAATTTACTCTAACTTAATTACTATTAATGAATACTACATTGACTGAGATAGGGGGTTCTTTGCACGGATCAAAGTTTGATGAATCAAATGATGGATACATAATAAACAATATTTATTATTCACACAATTGAGCAAGAAAAACGTACCTAGGATGACTTCAATAGGCTTTGTAGGAACGATCTTAATCTAAAAATTTTACAAACACAAAATAAGAAGTGACAAAACATACACAATCATATATAAAACAAGACATGGGTACCTTAGAAAGGGTAGGTTGCCTTGGGAAGTGTCTCCTAAATCAATTGTTTATGGACAGTAAAAAGGTGAGCTCGGGTTTAAAATTAAACCTTAATTTGGGTTCTTCTATGGTGGAGAATGGTCTTGTGCAGGCTTGGTGGAAAGGTGAGTGTAAAGATGGTCGAGAATAGTCATTGGCGGCGGTGGCGGTAAGTGAAAAGAGATGAGATTAGGTTAAAAATAAACTTTAATTTGGGTTCTTTTTGTTTTTGCGTGTCTTATGGTGATGGAATTATTTTTCTTTTTTTTTTATAATGGAATAATGGATTTGCTAATCAGTTTTTTGTTTGATGTTTGGGTATTAAATATATATATTTTTTAAAATTAAAATATAATTAATTAATGAAAAATGGGGTCAGAAATAATCTTGGCCATCACTTATGGTGGGGTCAGAATCAATTCTAGCCACCACTGGAGAATGTTTTTTTATCAATAAATTAAACTTTTACTAAAATAAGCTCAACCTCCAATGTCATTACAATTTTCACCTGCTAGTGCCGAGCAAATATAAATCGACCAACTTTAACTATTACATAATAAGCCTATTACAATTTTAATCAAAACTAAAGAAAGAAACTCTAGACTATTAGGCCCAATAAGCTAATTGGACTCTATTTTAATAATAAGAGAATCTGCTTCTTTGCTTTTGTATTTTCTCTTACCCACTTTCACATGGACTAGAATGTAAATAATTTTCCATATATGATCTTCACATAGGAAATTCCCACCATGTTACCTTTCATTTATCTCCCACTATACACTATATATAAGTAGTAATAAATGTCCCCACAATATCAACAACTTCTACACAATGAATTAAATTAATTATATTAATCAATTCTTCCAAGTATTCAGGATTAACCTTAACATTACACCTCTCAAGCATCTTCAATAGAATTCGCTTTGTGAAAGAGCAGCTTATAAATAAGTGATTAACTTATTCTCTATTAGCATTGCAGAAACATAAGAGTGGGTTAACTTGCATTTCCGAACTGAGCATCCTAGCTTTGGTAGATAATCTGTCTTGAAAGCATAACCAAGCAGCAAATGCATACCCTGGTATACAAGACTTTGTCCATACTAGTTTCCACCACTTTACTTCACTCTTCTCAACTGCAATTTTCTCAAGGGTTTTCTTGAAGGAGAAACCACTTATATTAATCTCCTTCCATATAATAATATCATCCCCACTAGATATTTTAATATTACAGATATGAGGGAGTAATTTGCCCACAATAGGAGGCAATTTCCATCTATTACCCCCATAATATGAAGAAATAGTTTTATTAAAGCTAATGTCATCGCTACTAAGATCAATTCCTAAGAATTCTTGTGAATTTTTTCCGCCCAGCCATTTATCCCAAATTAAGAATGTATTCTTACCATTCCTTATAACATGAGTAATAAAGTAATAAGCTAGGTACCTGATCTTCAAAATCTGATTCCATATCCATGTCTGAGCTAGTTTTATATTCAAGCTCCAGATACACCTGCCTTTATTGATATTATGATGAACCCACAAATTTACAAATTGTGTTTTTGTGAGTATATTCTCCAGAAAGTAGCTAAGAGACTGACTTTATTTATATCTTCAATAATTGGAATACCACAAGACCTCCTTGTACTTTACTAGAGCAAATATTCACTCTTTTTTGTTTTAATAATTTATGTTTGAATTTATTTATATCTACAACAAATAGTTAATTAATTAACCATTTTGCTAATTTGGTTTGACTTGAATATTTTTATAGATAACAGTGTATTATTAGGTGAATGATAAGATTGCTGGTCATGATTTTACAAATATCAGGTATAAATACTTAAAGTATGAAATTCTTTGATATCTTTTTATTGTGTTGTCGTGCCTCTTTCTTGTTTTGGTTATTTAAAGTACCAGTAGCTTTAAAATCCATGTAACGTAATACTAAATTCATACCAATTAATTATATAATTATGATAAATCTAAATATACTACTTTTCACCATTAACATAAATAGAATTTGGAAAATTTAAATATATTTTTACCCTAATCCTATATGAATTATTACTTAGTCCTATAAAAATAAGACGTGATAATTTTTATTCCTGAAAAATAAAACACTAAATATATAATAATGGATGGAGATTTTGGTGATATAAATAAGATGGTTATTTGGAATTCTAATAATTATAAAGTTAATATTTTTTAAGATATAGGGATTATATACCATATTTATTAATATATTATACATTTATGTTCTTAAGATTAATATGGATGGTATATTATTAACTTTATTAACCCTGCCTCTTAATTTAAAAAGATATTCTGCATCTTTCAAATTAATATAATAAATGAGTATTTCTATTATTTTTATTATGTCTTGAATATGAAAATGATCTATGTGAACTAAAAACACGATTAACTAAGTACGTGGTTTAAAATTCTATGTTTTAGAATTATAGCTGAAATTTAGATTTTATAATGATATAATATTCCATACAACAAGTTTAGTAAAACTAATAAATTCAAAAAGTAGATAACAAAATTAAGAAACTGTAGTGGTTAAAAACATGATTTAATGCATTTAATAAATAATGAATTACATGGGATGCATTTTGCTCGATCTTAATTGCACCCAAACAAGCCTCGCAAAGCTCCGTATAACAACATTCATCCAGGAACCACCAACCATCTATTCAACATATACATATTTAGTCAAAACTGTTTATATATTGGAAAAAACTTAAAAAGTATTTATAAAGAAATCTTACTAATTGAATCGATTGTGAGTCGGCACTTAGTTGGATTTTGATACTCGTATAATTATGTATCAATATGCATTTTTCCCTTTTCATAAATGAGTAATTCTATATATCACTCATTTCATACAACCCTCATACCTCCTCTTTTACGTGGTGTGATTTGATTGTAAATTATTTAATTTCCAATCAAAGCACGCCATATAAGGAGGTAGTATAAAAAATTATTCTTAAAAAATCAAGAAATATATACGAGCAACATTAAATCTTATACGAGAATAAGAAATAATTATAAAATTAAATGCTTATTTTATGAATCGTATTAACAAAAAATAATTAACAATTATACAAGTAAACAAGAAACTCATTAACTTCAGTTATCCATATAAACAAACATATAATAATAGAAATTGTACCTATAATAGAGATTTAAACAACAAGGTATTAAGATAGATGTGAGATCAAATTCATTCTAACACTTACAAAATAATTAAGTTACATACTGGATAAAACTTAATCACGAAACTTGATATATACATATATTGTAATACATATCGATATTCGTCAATTACAAACATAGATCTTTCATATAAGATGAGAATTACTAATACTCTAAGATACTTACCATCAAGATCTATTTTAAAAATCTATTACATAACTCAAAAAAGATAAAAAAGAATATAGGGATACAAAAAAAAAAAATTTATTTTATTTTATTGCGTACTAATAATTTTAATTTATCTTTCTCGAGTTATGTAATAGATTTTAAAAATAGATTTTGATGGTATGTATCTTAGAATATTAGTAATTCTCATCATATATGAAATATTTATGGTTGTAATTGAGTAATTTCGATGTGTATCAACATATATGTATATATCAAGTTTCGTGATTAACTTTTATCTATTGTGTAACTTAATAATTTTGTAAGTGTTTGATTGAATTTGATCTCGCTTCTATCGTAATACCTTTTTTTTTATTTTCTTTATTGGTATATTTTCTATTATTATATGTATGTTTATATGCATAAATGAATTTAATGAGTTTTTTGTTTACTTGTATAATTGTTGAATATGTTTGTTAATATGATTCATAAATTAAGAATTTTATTTTATATTAATTTTTTTATCTTCATATAAGATTTAATGTTGCTCATATATATTATAAAATCTATAAATAAGAATTCAATATACCACCCCATTATGTGGTGTGGTTTGATTTGAAATGAAATAATTTTCAGTCAAATCACACCACGTAAAATGGGGTGGTGTAAGGGTTGTACGAAATGAGTAATATATAGAATTACTTATTTATAAAAAGATAAAAATACATATTGATACATAAGTAACTTGATAATTAAGTTTAAAACTACTTATTATTTAAAATTGTCAACACAAAATTGAGGCCATCTTTTAAACATTTGCAAAACCAACAACAATCTATCAAATATGATGTAAATAAAAGATTAATGCTATCTTTTGATATATCTATGATTAGAGAGACTAAATATTAAATCAAAGTTAAAATCCAACCAAATAGATATTCATTATCATCAATCTTAAAATAAAATACATATGCTTCTAAATAATATTGACGAACTATATCACAATCAAATAATTATTAGTAAATTACATTGAGCATTAAGAGAAATTCGATTTTAACGGCTTGGAAGGGAAGCCAAAGAAGAAATGAAACAGCACAATCAACTGGAATGAGAAATTGGATTTGGAAATTAAATTTTAATGGTTTGGAACGGAAAAGAAAGAGTAGGAAAGAAACCATCATTTTAAATAGTTTCTTTGCGATCAATTAACATAGATATAAATAATGCAATTGAACAATAAAAGTTTTAATTTTATTTACAAAATATTTTACTCTTCTTATATTTTTTTTATTATTTTTGACTGGTTTTGAGATTATTATCAAACATGTACTGTACAGAAGAAGAAGACTATAAATACGTATGGTCAGATACACACACGACAAGAGCTACAATAAATACAATTTTACAAACTCCACCATTTAAATCAATCAAAAATTTACTCTAACTTAATTACTATTAATGAATACTACATTGATTGAGATAGGGGGATCTTTGCACGGATCAATGTTTGATCAATCAAACGATGGATACATAATAAACAGTATTTATTATTCACATAATTGAGCAAGAATTGAAAAAGTACCTTGGATGATTTCAATAGGCTTTGTAGGAACGATCTTAATCAAAAAAATCTACAAACAAATAATAAGAAGTGCAAAACTTACACAATTATATATAAAACAAGACCTGGATACCTTAGAAAGGGTAGGTTGCCTTGGAAGGGTTTGCTAAATCAATTGTTTATGGACTGTAAAAATATGAAATCGGGTTTAAAATTAAACCTTAATTTGGGTTCTTCGATGGTGGAGAATGGTCTTGTGCACGCTTGGTGGAAAGGTGAGTGTGAAGATGGTCGACAGTAGTCCTTGGCGGCTGTGGATGTAAGTGAAAAGTGATGAGATTAGGTTTAGAAATAAACTTTTAACTGGGTTCTTTTTGTTTTTGCGTGTGATATGGTGATGAAATTATTTTTTCTTTTTGTCTTTATAATGGAATAATGGATTTGCTAATCAGATTTTTCTTTGATTTTTGGGTATTAAATATGGGTAATACTTCCATCCAATATTGGATGGTCCAATATTCATATCATGGCCATTGATAATTATAAAAAAAAACATGTCATATTAATAAGTTAATTACTTTTGTAAGTTTAAAGCATGGGTTATGTGTATTAATATTATTGGTGTAGGATCATCCAATATTGGATGGAAGAAATATATTTTTTTTAAATTAAAAGATAATTAATTAATGAAAAGTCGGTTCAGAATTAATCTTGTCCATCACTTATGTTGGGGTCAGAATCAATTCTAGCCACCACTGGGAAAGTTTTTTTATCAATAAATTAAACTTTTATTAAAATAAGCTCAACCTGCAATGTCATTACAACTTCACCTACTAGTGCCGAGCAAATATAAATCGCCCTACTTTGACTATTACATAATAAGCCTATTAAAGAAAGAAACTCTAGACTATTAGACCCAATAAGCTAACTAGACTCTATTTTAAGAATAAGAGAATCTGCTTCTTTACTTTCGTATTTTCTCCTTCCTACTTTCACATGGACTAGAATGTAAATCCTTTTCCATATATGATATTCACTTAGGAAATTCCCACCATGTTACATTTCATTTCTCTCCCACCATACACAGTATATATAAGTAGTAATAAATGTACCCACAATATCAACAACTTCTACACAATGAATTAAATTGATTATATTAATCAATTCTTCCAAGTCGGCATGATTAACCTTAATATTACACCGCTGAAGCATCTTTAATAAAATTCGCTTTGTGAAAGAGCAACTTATAAATAAGTGATTAACTTCTTCTATATTAGCATTGCAGAAACATCAAAGTTGGTTCACTTGCATTCCCGAACTGAGCATCCTAGCTTTGATAGATAACCAAGAAATAAATGCACACCTCGGTATACAAGACTTTGTCCATACTAGTTTCCACCACTTTACTTCACTCTTTTCAACTGCAATTTTCTCAATGGTTTTCTTGAAGGAGAAACGTCTTATATTACTCTCCTTAAATATAATAATGTCATCCCCACTAGAAAATTTAATATTACCGATATGAGGGAGTAGTTTGCCCACAATAGGAGGCAATCTCCATCTATTACCCCTATAGAATGAAGAAATAGTTTTATTACAGTTAATGTCATCGCTACTAAGATTAATTCCTAAGAATTCTTGTGAATTTTTTCCACCTACCCATCTATCCCAAATTAAGAATGTATTCTTATCATTCTTTATAACATGAGTAATAAAGCCATAAGCTAGGTACCTGATCTTCAAAATCTGATTCCATATCCATGTGTGAGCTTGTTTTATATTCAAGCTCCAGCTACACCTGCCTTTAATGATATTATGATGAACCCACAAACTTCACAAATTGTGTTTTTGTGAGTATATTCTCAAGAAAGTAGCTAGGAGGCAGACTTTATCTATATCTTCAATACATGGAATACCACGAGACCTCCTTGTACTTTACTAGAGCAAATATTAATAACTCTTTTTTGTTTTAATAATTTATGTTTGAATTTATTTATATCAATGAAAATAGTTAATTAATTAAACATTTTGCTAATTTGGTTTGACTTGAATATTTTTATAAATAACAGTGTTTAATGAGGTGAATGATAAGATTGCTGGTCATGATATTACAAATATCAAGTATATATACTTAAAGTATGAAATTCTTTGATATCTTTTTATTGTGTCGTCGTGCCTCTTTCTTGTTTTGGTTATTTAAAGTACCAGTAGCTTTAAAATCCAAGTAACTTAATACTAAATTCGTACTATATTATTATGATAAATATTAATTTACTACTTTTCACCATTAACATAAATAGAATTTGGAAAATTTAAATATATTTTAACCCTACTCCAATATGAATTATAACTTAGTCCTATAAAAATAAGACGTGATAAGTATTATTCCTGAAAAATAAAAAACTAAATATATAATAATGGATGGAGATTTTGGTGATATAAATAAGATGGTTATTTGGAATTCTAATAATTATAGAGTTAATATTTTTTAAGATATAGGGATTATATACCATATTTATTAATATATTATACATTTATGTTCTTAAGATTAATATGGATGGTATATTCTTAACTTTATTAACCATGCCTCTTAATTTAAAAAGATATTCTGCATCTTTCAAATTAATATAATAAATGAGTATTTCTATTATTTTTATTATGTCTTGAATATGAAAATGATCTATGTGAAATAAAAAAACACGATTAACTAAGTACGTGGTTTAAAATTCTATGTTTTAGAATTTTAGCTGAAATTTAGATTTTATAATGATATAATATTCCATACAAGAAGTTTAGTAAAACTAATAAATTCAAAAAGTAGATAACAAAATTAAGAAACTGTAGTGGTTGAAAACATAATTTAATGCATTTAATAAATAATGAATTACATGCGATGCATTTCGCTCGATTTTAATTGCACCCAAACAAGCCTTGCAAAGCTCCGTATAACAACATTCATCCAGGAACCACCGACCATCTATTCAACATATACATATTTAGTCAAAACAGTTTATATAATGGAAAAAACATAAAAAGTATTCATAAACAAATCCTACTAATTGAATTGATTGTGAGTCGGCACTTACTTGGATTTTGATACTCGTATAATTATGTATCAATATGCATTTTTCCCTTTTCATAAATGAGTAATTCTATATATCACTCATTTCATACAACCCTCATACCTCCTCTTTTACGTGGTGTGATTTGATTGTAAATTATTTAATTTCCAATCAAAGCACGCTATATAAGGAGGTAGTATAAAAAATTATTCTTAAAAAATCAAGAAATATATACGAGCAACATTAAATCTTATACGAGGATAAGAAATAAATATAAAATAAAATGCTTATTTTATGAATGGTATTAACAAAAAATATTTAACAATTATACCAGTAAACAAGAAACTCATTAACTTCAGTTATCCATATAAACAAACATATAATAATAGAAATTGTACCTATAAAAGAGATTTAAACAACAAGGTATTAAGATAGATGCGAGATCAAATTCATTCTAACACTTACAAAATAATTAAGTTAATACTTGATAAAACTTAATCACGAAACTCGATATATACATATATTGTGATACATATCGATATTCGTCAATTACAAACATAGATCTTTCATATAAGATGAGAATTACTAATACTCTAAGATACTTACCATCAAGATCTATTTTAAAAATCTATTACATAACTCAAAAAAGATAAAAATAATTATAGGGATAAAAAAATAAAAATTTTATTTTATTTTATTGCGTACTAATAATTTTATTTTATCTTTCTCGAGTTATGTAATAGATTTTAAAAATAGATCTTGATGGTATGTATCTTAGAATATTAGTAATTCTCATCATATATGAAATATTTATGGTTGTAATTCAGTAATTTCGATGTGTATCAACATATATGTACATATCCAGTTTCGTGATTAAGTTTTATCCATTGTGTAACTTAATTATTTTGTAAGTGTTTGATTGAATTTGATCTCGCTTCTATCGTAATACCTTTTTTTTAATTTTCTTTATTGGTATATTTTCTATTATTATATGTATGTTTATATGCATAAATGAATTTAATGAGTTTCTTGTTTACTTGTATAATTGTTGAATATGTTTGTTAATATGATTCATAAAATAAGTATTTTATTTTATATTAATTTTTTTATCTTTATATAAGATTTAATTTTGCTCATATATATTATATAATCTATAAATAAGAATGCAATATACCACCCCTTAATGTGGTGTGGTTTAATTTGAAATGAAATAATTTTCAGTCAAATCACACCACGTAAAATAGGGTGGTGTAAGGGTTGTACGAAATGAGTAATATATAGAATTACTTATTTATAAAAAGATAAAAATACATATTGATACATAAGTAACTTCATAATTAAGTTTAAAACTACTTATTATTTAAAATTGTCAACACAAAATTGAGGCCATCTTTTAAACATTTGCAAAACCAACAACAATCTATCAAATATGATGTAAATAAAAGATTAAGGCTATCTTTTGATATATCTATGATTAGAGAGACTAAATATTAAATCAAAGTTAAAATCCAACCAAATAGATATTCATCATCATCAATCGTAAAATAAAATACATATGCTTCTAAATAATATTGACAAACTATATCTCAATCAAATAATTTTTAGTAAATTACATTGAGCATTAAGAGAAATTGAATTGTAACGGCTTGGAATGGAAGCCAAAGAATAAATGAAAAAGCGAAATCAACTGGAAAGAGAAATTGGATTTGGAAATTAAATTTGAATGGTTTGGAATGGAAAAGAAAGAGAAGAAAAGAAACCATTAATTTAAATAGTTTCTTTGCGATCATTTAACATAGATATAAATAATGCAACTGAACAATAAAAGTTTGAATTTTATTTACAAAATATTTTACTCTTATTATATTTTTTTTGATTATTTTTTAACGGTTTTGAGATTATTTTCAAACATGTACTACACAGAAGAAGAAGACTATGGATCCGAAAATTTAATCTGGATGTTATTTTGCATGATTGAAACACACATGACAAGAGCTACAAAAAATACAATTTTACAAACTCCACCATTTAAATCAGTCAAAAATTTACTCTAACTTAATTACTATTAATGAATACTACATTGACTGAGATAGGGGGTTCTTTGCACGGATCAAAGTTTGATGAATCAAATGATGGACACATAATAAACAATATTTTTTATTGACATAATTGAGCAAGAATTGAAAAACGTACCTAGGATGACTTCAATAGGCTCTGTAGGAACGATCTTAATCTAAAAATTTTACAAAAAAAAAAATAAGAAGTGACAAAACATACACCATCATATATAAAACAAGACATGGGTGCCTTAGAAAGGGTAGGTTGCCTTGGGAAGCGTATCCTAAATCAATTGTTTATGGACTATAAAAAGATGAGCTCGGGTTAAAAATTAAACCTTAATATGGGTTCTTCTATGGTGGAGAATGGTCTTGTGCAGGCTTGGTGGAAAGGTGAGTGTGAAGATGGTCGAGAATAGTCATTGGCGGCGGTGGGTGTAAGTGAAAAGAGATGAGATTAGGTTAAAAAATATTCTTTAATTTGGGTTCTTTTTGTTTTTGCGTGTCTTATGGTGATGGAATTATTTTTCCTTTTTTTTTTATAATGGAATAATGGATTTGCTAATCAGTTTTTTGTTTGATGTTTGGGTATTAAATATATATATTTTTTAAAATTATAATATAATTAATTAATGAAAAGTGGTGTCAGAAATAATCTTGGCCATCACTTATGTTGGGGTCAGAATCAATTCTAGCCACCACTGAGAAAGTTTTTTTATCAATAAATTAAACTTTTACTAAAATAAGCTCAACCTCCAATGTCATTACAACTTTCACCTACTAGTGCCGAGCAAATATAAATCGACCTACTTTAACTATTACATAATAAGCCAACTACAATTTTAATCAAAACTAAAGAAAGAAACTCTAGACTATTAGGCCCAATAAGCTAATTGGACTCTATTTTAATAATAAGAGAATCTGCTTCTTTGCTTTTGTATTTTCTCTTACCCACTTTCACATGGACTAGAATGTAAATACTTTTCCAATTATGATCTTCACATAGGAAATTCCCACCATGTTACCTTTCATTTATCTCCCACTATACACAGTATATATAAGTAGTAATAAATGTCCCCACAATATCAACAACTTCTACACAATGAATTAAATTAATTATATTAATCAATTCTTCCAAGTATGCAGGATTAACCTTAACATTACACCTCTCAAGCATCTTCAATAAAATTCGCTTTGTGAAAGAGCAGCTTATAAATAAGTGATTAACTTCTTCTATATTAGCATTGCAGAAACATAAGAGTGGGTTAACTTGCATTTCCGAACTGAGCATCCTAGCTTTGGTAGATAATCTGTCCTGAAAGCATAACCAAGCAGCAAATGCATACCTCGGTATACAAGACTTTGTCCATACAAGTTTTCACCACTTTACTTCACTCTTCTCAACTGCAATTTTCTCAAGGGTTTTCTTGAAGGAGAAACCACTTATATTACTCTCCTTCCATATAATAATATCATCCCCACTAGAAATTTTAATATTACAGATATAAGTGAGTAATTTGCCCACAAAAGGAGGCAATTTCCATCTATTACCCCCATAGAATGAAGAAATAGTTTTATTACAGTTAATGTCATCGCTACTAAGATCAATTCCTAAGAATTCTTGTGAATTTTTTCCACGTAGCCATTTATCCCAAATTAAGAATGTATTCTTACCATTCCTTATAACATGAGTAATAAATTAATAAGCTAGGTACCTGATCTTCAAAATCTGATTCCATATCCATGTGTGAGCTAGTTTTATATTCAAGCCCTAGATACACCTGCCTTTAATGATATTATGATGAACCCACAAATTTACAAATTGTGTTTTTGTGAGTATATTCTCCAGAAAGTAGCTTAGAGACTGACTTTATTTATATCTTCAATAATTGGAATACCACAAGACCTCCTTGTACTTTACTAGAGCAAATATTCACTCTTTTTTGTTTTAATAATTTATGTTTGAATTTATTTATATCAACAAAAAATAGTTAATTAATTAAACATTTTGCTAATTTGGTTTGACTTGAACATTTTTATAAATAACAGTGTATTATGAGGTGAATGATAAGATTTCTGGTCATGATTTTACAAATATCAGGTATATATACTTAAAGTATGAAATTCTTTGATATCTTTTTATTGTGTCGTCGTGCCTCTTTCTTGTTTTGGTTATTTAAAGTACCAGTAGCTTTAAAATCCAAGTAACTTAATACTAAATTCATACCAATTAATTATATAATTATGATAAATCTAAATATACTACTTTTCACCATTAACATAAATAGAATTTGGAAAATTTAAATGTATTTTTACCCTAATACTATATGAATTATAACTTAGTCCTATAAAAATAAGACGTGATAATTTTTATTCCATAAAAATAGAAAACTAAATATATAATAATGGATGGAGATTTTGGTGATATAAATAAGATGGTTATTTGGAATTCTAATAATTATAAAGTTAATATTTTTTAAGATATAGGGATTATATACCATATTCATTAATATATTATACATTTATGTTCTTAAGACTAATATGGATGGTATATTATTAACTTTATTAACCCTGCCTCTTAATTTAAAAAGATATTGTGCATCTTTCAAACTAATATAATAACTGAGTATTTCTATTATTTTTATTATGTCTTGAATATGAAAATTATCTATGTGAACTAAAAACACGATTAACTAAGTACGTGGTTTAAAATTCTATGTTTTAGAATTTTAGCTGAAATTTAGATTTTATAATGATATAATATTCCATACAACAAATTTGTAAAACTAATAAATTCAAAAAGTAGATAACAAAATTAAGAAACTGTAGTGGTTAAAAACATGATTTAATGCATTTAATAAATAATGAATTATATGGGATGCATTTCGCTCGATCTTAATTGCACCCAAACAGGCCTCGCAAAGCTCCGTATAACAACATTCATCCAGGAACCACCAACCATCTATTCAACATATACATATTTAGTCAAAACAGTTTATATAATGGAAAAAAACTTCAAAAGTATTCATAAACAAATCTTACTAATTGAATCGATTGTGAGTCGGCACTTACTTGGATTTTGATACTCGTATAATTATGTATCAATATGCATTTTTCCCTTTTCATAAATGAGTAATTCTATATATCACTCATTTCATACAACCCTCATACCTCTTCTTTTACGTGGTTTGATTTGATTGCAAATTATTTAATTTCCAATCAAAGCACGCCATATAAGGAGGTAGTATAAAAAATTATTCTTAAAAAATCAAGAAATATATACGAGCAACATTAAATCTTATACGAGGATAATAAATAAATATAAAATAAAATGCTTATTTTATGAATCGTATTAACAAAAAATATTTAACAATTATACAAGTAAACAAGAAACTCATTAACTTCAGTTATCCATATAAACAAACATATAATAATAGAAATTGTACCTATAAACGAGATTTAAACAACAAGGTATTAAGATAGATGCGAGATCAAATTCATTCTAACACTTACAAAATAATTAATTAACATACTGGATAAAACTTAATCACGAAACTTGATATATACATATATTGTGATACATATCGATATTCGTCAATTACAAACATAGATCTTTCATATAAGATGAGAATTACTAATACTCTAAGATACTTACCATCAAGATCTATTTTAAAAATCTATTACATAACTCAAAAAAGATTAAAAAAAATTATAGGGATAAAAAAATAAATTTTTTTTTTTATTTTATTGCATACCAATAATTTTATTTTATCTTTCTCGAGTTATGTAATAGATTTTAAAAATAGATCTTGATGGTATGTATCTTAGAATATTAGTAATTCTCATCATATATGAAATATTTATGGTTGTAATTGAGTAATTTCGATGTGTATCAACATATATGTATATATCAAGTTTCGTGATTAAGTTTTATCTATTATGTAACTTAATTATTTTGTAAGTGTTTGATTGAATTTGATCTCGCTTCTATCGTAATACCTTTTTTTAATTTTCTTTATTGGTATATTTTCTATTATTATATGTATGTTTATATGCATAAATGAATTTAATGAGTTTCTTGTTTACTTGTATAATTGTTGAATATGTTGGTTAATATGATTTATAAAATAAGCATTTTATTTTATATTAATTTTTTTATCTTCATATAAGATTTAATGTTGCTCATATATATTATATAATCTATAAATAAGAATGCAATATACCACCCCTTATGTGGTGTGGTTTGATTTGAAATGAAATAATTTTCAGTCAAATCACACCAAGTAAAATGGGGTGGTGTAAGGGTTGTACGAAATGAGTAATATATAGAATTACTTATTTATAAAAAGATAAAAATACATATTGATACATAAGTAACTTCATAATTAAGTTTAAAACTACCTATTACTTAAAATTGTCAACATAAAATTGAGTCAATCGTTTAAACGTTTGCAAAACCAACAACAATCTGTCAAATATGAAGTAAATAAAAGATTAAGGATATCATTGGATATATCTATGATTAGATAGACTAAATATTAAATCAAAGGAAAAATCCAACCAAATAGATATTCATCATCATCAATCATAAAATAAAATACATATGCTTCTAAATAATATTGACGAACTATACCATAATCAGATAATTTTTAGTAAATTACATTGAGCATTAAGAGAAATTGAATTTTAGCGCCTTGGAAGGGAAGCCAAAGAAGAAATGAAAAAGCGCAATCAACTAGAAAGAGAAATTGGATTTGGATATTAAATTTGAATGGTTTCGAATGAAAAAGAAAGAGAAGGAAAGAAACCATTAATTTAAATAGTTTCTTTGCGATCATTTAACATAGATATAAATAATGCAACTGAACAATAAAAGTCTGAATTTTATTTACAAAATATTTTACTCTTATTATATTTTTTTTGATTATTTTTCAACGGTTTTGAGATTATTATCAAACATGTACTACACAGAAGAAGAATACTATGGATCCGAAAATTTAATCTGTATGTTATTTTGCATGGTTGAAACACACATGACAAGAGCTACAAAAAATACAATTTTACAAACTCAGACCATTTAAATCAATCAAAAATTTACTCTAACTTAATTACTATTAATGAATACTACATTGACTGAGATAGGGGGTTCTTTGCACGGATCAAAGTTTGATGAATCAAATGATGGATACATAATAAACAATATTTATTATTCACATAATTGAGCAAGAATTGAAAAACGTACCTAGGATGACTTCAATAGGCTTTGTAGGAACGATCTTAATCTAAAAATTTTATAAACAAATAATAAGAAGTGACAAAACATACACAATCATATATAAAACAAGACATGGGTACCTTAGAAAGGGTAGGTTGCCTTGGGAAGTGTCTCCTAAATCAATTGTTTATGGACTGTAAAAAGATGAGCTCGGGTTTAAAATTAAACCTTAATTTGGGTTCTTCTATGGTGGAGAATGGTCTTGTGCAGGCTTGGTGGAAAGGTGAGTGTGAAGATGGTCGAGAATAGTCATTGGCGGCGGTGGCTGTAAGTGAAAAGAGATGAGATTAGGTTAAAAAATAATCTTTAATTTGGGTTCTTTTTGTTTTTGCGTGTCTTATGGTGATGGAATTATTTTTCCTTTTTTTTTATAATGGAATAATGGATTTGCTAATCAGTTTTTTGTTTGATGTTTGGGTATTAAATATATATATTTTTTAAAATTAAAATATAATTAATTAATGAAAATTCGGGTCAGAAATAATCTTGGCCATCACTTATGTTGGGGTCAGAATCAATTCTAGCCACCACTGGAAAAGTTTTTTTATCAATAAATTAAACTTTTACTAAAATAAGCTCAACCTCCAATGTCATTACAACTTTCACCTACTAGTGCCGAGCAAATATAAATCGACCTACTTTGACTATTACATAATAAGCCTACTACAATTTTAATCAAAACTAAAGAAAGAAACTCTAGACTATTAGGCCCAATAAGCTAATTGGACTCTATTTTAATAATAAGAGAATCTGCTTTTTTGCTTTTGTATTTTCTCTTACCCACTTTCACATGGACTAGAATGTAAATACTTTTCCATATATGATCTTCACATAGGAAATTCCCACCATGTTACCTTTCATTTATCTCTCACTATACACAGTATATATAAGTGGTAATAAATGTCCCCACAATATCAACAACTTCTACACAATGAATTAAATTAATTATATTAATCAATTCTTCCAAGTATGCAGGATTAACCTTAACATTACACCTCTCAAGCATCTTCAATAAAATTCGCTTTGTGAAAGAGCAGCTTATAAATAAGTGATTAACTTCTTCTATATTAGCATTGCAGAAACATAAGAGTGGGTTAACTTGCATTTCCGAACTGAGCATCCTAGCTTTGGTAGATAATCTGTCCTGAAAGCATAACCAAGCAGCAAATGCATACCTCGGTATACAAGACTTTGTCCATACAAGTTTTCACCACTTTACTTCACTCTTCTCAACTGCAATTTTCTCAAGGGTTTTCTTGAAGGAGAAACCACTTATATTACTCTCCTTCCATATAATAATATCATCCCCACTAGAAATTTTAATATTACAGATATAAGGGAGTAATTTGCCCACAATAGGAGGCAATTTCCATCTATTACCCCCATAGAATGAAGAAATAGTTTTATTACAGTTAATGTCATCGCTACTAAGATCAATTCCTAATAATTCTTGTGAATTTTTTCCACGTAGCCATTTATCCCAAATTAAGAATGTATTCTTACCATTCCTTATAACATGAGTAATAAATTAATAAGCTAGGTACCTGATCTTCAAAATCTGATTCCATATCCATGTGTGAGCTAGTTTTATATTCAAGCCCTAGATACACCTGCCTTTAATGATATTATGATGAACCCAGAAATTTACAAATTGTGTTTTTGTGAGTATATTCTCCAGAAAGTAGCTAAGAGACTGACTTTATTTATATCTTCAATAATTGGAATACCACAAGACCTCCTTGTACTTTACTAGAGCAAATATTCACTCTTTTTTGTTTTAATAATTTATGTTTGAATTTATTTATATCAACAAAAAATAGTTAATTAATTAAACATTTTGCTAATTTGGTTTGACTTGAACATTTTTATAAATAACAGTGTATTATGAGGTGAATGATAAGATTTCTGGTCATGATTTTACAAATATCAGGTATATATACTTAAAGTATGAAATTCTTTGATATCTTTTTATTGTGTCGTCGTGCCTCTTTCTTGTTTTGGTTATTTAAAGTACCAGTAGCTTTAAAATCCAAGTAACTTAATACTAAATTCATACCAATTAATTATATAATTATGATAAATCTAAATATACTACTTTTCACCATTAACATAAATAGAATTTGGAAAATTTAAATGTATTTTTACCCTAATCCTATATGAATTATAACTTAGTCCTATAAAAATAAGACGTGATAATTTTTATTCCATAAAAATAGAAAACTAAATATATAATAATGGATGGAGATTTTGGTGATATAAATAAGATGGTTATTTGGAATTCTAATAATTATAAAGTTAATATTTTTTAAGATATAGGGATTATATACCATATTTATTAATATATTATACATTTATGTTCTTAAGACTAATATGGATGGTATATTATTAACTTTATTAACCCTGCCTTTTAATTTAAAAAGATATTCTGTATCTTTCAAATTAATATAATAAATGAGTATTTCTATTATTTTTATTATGTCTTGAATATGAAAATGATCTATGTGAACTAAAAACACGATTAACTAAGTACGTGGTTTAAAATTCTATGTTTTAGAATTTTAGCTGAAATTTAGATTTTATAATGATATAATATTCCATACAACAAATTTGTAAAACTAATAAATTCAAAAAGTAGATAACAAAATTAAGAAACTGTAGTGGTGAAAGACATGATTTAATGCATTTAATAAATAATGAATTACATGGGATGCATTTCGCTTGATCTTAATTGCACCCAAACAAACCTCGCAAAGCTCCGTATAACGACATTCATCCAGGAACCACCAACCATCTATTCAACATATACATATTTAGTCAAAACAGTTTATATAATGGAAAAAACTTCAAAAGTATTCATAAACAAATCTTACTAATTGAATCGATTGTGAGTCGGCACTTACTTGGATTTTGATACTCGTATAATTATGTATCAATATGCATTTTTCCCTTTTCATAAATGAGTAATTCTATATATCACTCATTTCATACAACCCTCATACCTCCTCTTTTACGTGGTGTGATTTGATTGCAAATTATTTAATTTCCAATAAAAGCACGCCATATAAGGAGGTAGTATAAAAAATTATTCTTAAAAAATCAAGAAATATATACGAGCAACATTAAATCTTATACGAGGATAAGAAATAAATATAAAATAAAATGCTTATTTTATGAATGGTATTAACAAAAAATATTTAACAATTATACAAGTAAACAAGAAACTCATTAACTTCAGTTTTCCATATAAACAAGCATATAATAATAGAAATTGTACCTATAAAAGAGATTTAAACAACAAGGTATTATGATAGATGCGAGATCAAATTCATTCTAAAACTTACAAAATAATTAAGTTGCATACTGGATAAAACTTAATCACGAAACTTGATATATACATATATTGTGATACATATCGATATTCGTCAATTACAAACATAGATCTTTCATATAAGATGAGAATTACTAATACTCTAAGATACTTACCACCAAGATCTATTTTAAAAATCTATTACATAACTCAAAAAAGATAAAAAAAATTATAGGGATAAAAAAATGAAATAATTTTTTTATTTTATTGCATACCAATAATTTTATTTTATCTTTCTCGAGTTATGTGATAGATTTTAAAAATTGATCTTGATGGTATGTATCTTAGAATATTAGTAATTCTCATCATATATGAAATATTTATGGTTGTAATTGAGTAATTTTGATGTGTATCAACATATATGTATATATCAAGTTTCGTGATTAAGTTTTATCCATTGTGTAACTTAATTATTTTGTAAGTGTTTGATTGAATTTGATCTCGCTTCTATCGTAATACATTTTTTTTAATTTTCTTTATTGGTATATTTTCTATTATTATATGTATG
Organism: Nemophila menziesii; assembly: GCA_029959085.1. Classification (NCBI taxonomy): domain Eukaryota; kingdom Viridiplantae; phylum Streptophyta; class Magnoliopsida; order Boraginales; family Hydrophyllaceae; genus Nemophila; species Nemophila menziesii. The sequence goes on along the minus strand of JARWIR010000206.1, from coordinate 135,970 downwards.
TTTATATGCATAAATGAATTTAATGAGTTTCTTGTTTACTTGTATAATTGTTGAATATGTTTGTTAATATGATTAGTAAAATAAGCATTTTATTTTATATTAATTTTTTTATCTTCATATAAGATTTAATGTTGCTCATATATATTATATAATCTATAAATAAGAATGCAATATACCACCCCTTATGTGGTGTGGTTTGATTTGAAATGAAATAATTTTCAGTCAAATCACACCACGTAAAATGGGGTGGTGTAAGGGTTGTACGAAATGAGTAATATATAGAATTACTTATTTATAAAAAAATAAAAATACATATTGATACATAAGTAACTTCATAATTAAGTTTAAAACTACATATTATTTAAAATTGTCAACACAAAATTAAGGCCATCTTTTAAACATTTGCAAAACCAACAACAATCTATCAAATATGATGTAAATAAAAGATTATGGCTATCTTTTGATATATCTATGATTAGAGAGACTAAATATTAAATCAAAGTTAAAATCCAACCAAATAGATATTCATCATCATCAATCGTTAAATAAAATACATATGCTTCTAAATAATATTGACAAACTATATCTCTATCAAATAATTTTTAGTAAATTACATTGAGCATTAAGAGAAATTGAATTTTAACGGCTTGGAAGGGAAGCCAAAGAAGAAATGAAAAAGCGCAATCAACTAGAAAGAGAAATTGGATTTGGAAATTAAATTTGAATTGTTTCGAATGAAAATGAAAGAGAAGGAAAGAAACAATTAATTTAAATAGTTTCTTTGCAATCATTTAACATAGATATAAATAATGTAACTGAACAATAAAAGTTTGAATTTTATTTACAAAATATTTTACTCTTATTTTATTTTTTTTGATTATTTTTTAACGGTTTTGAGATTATTATCAAACATGTACTACACAGAAGAAGAAGACTATGGATCCGAAAATTTAATCTGGATGTTATTTTGCATGGTTGAAACACACATGACAAGAGCTACAAAAAATACAATTTTACAAACTCAGACCATTTAAATCAATCAAAAATTTACTCTAACTTAATTACTATTAATGAATACTATATTGACTGAGATATGGGGTTCTTTGCACGGATCAAAGTTTGATGAATCAAATGATGGATACATAATAAACAATATTTATTATTCACATAATTGAGCAAGAATTGAAAAACGTACCTAGGATGACTTCAATAGGCTTTGTAGGAACGATCTTAATCTAAAAATTTTACAAAAAAAATAAGAAGTGACAAAACATACACAATCATATATAAAACAAGACATGGGTACCTTAGAAAGGGTAGGTTGCCTTGGGAAGTGTCTCCTAAATCAATTGTTTATGGACTGTAAAAAGATGAGCTCGGGTTTAAAATTAAACCTTAATTTGGGTTCTTCTATGGTGGAGAATGGTCTTGTGCTGGCTTGGTGGAAAGGTGAGTGTGAAGATGGTCTAGAATAGTCATTGGCGGCGGTGGCTGTAAGTGAAAAGAGATGAGATTAGGTTAAAAATAAACTTTAATTTCGGTTCCTTTTGTTTTTGCGTGTCTTATGGTGATGGAATTATTTTTCCTTTTTTTTTATAATGGAATAATGGATTTGCTAATCAGTTTTTTGTTTGATGTTTGGGTATTAAATATATATATTTTTTAAAATTAAAATATAATTAATTAATGAAAAATGGGGTCAGAAATATTCTTGGCCATCACTTATGTTGGGTCAGAATCAATTCTAGCCACCACTGGAGAAAGTTTTTTTATCAATAAATTAAACTTTTACTAAAATAAGCTCAACCTCCAATGTCATTACAACTTTCACCTACTAGTGCCGAACAAATATAAATCGACCTACTTTAACTATTACATAATAAGCCTATTAAAATCTTAATCAAAACTAAAGAAAGAAACTCTAGAGTATTAGGCCCAATAAGCTAATAGGACTCTATTTTAATAATAAGAGAATCTGCTTCTTTGCTTTTGTATTTTCTCTTACCCACTTTCACATGGACTAGAATGTAAATACTTTTCCATATATGATCTTCACATAGGAAATTCCCACCATGTTACCTTTCATTTATCTCCCACTATACACAGTATATATAAGTAGTAATAAATGTCCCCACAATATCAACAACTTCTACACAATGAATTAAATTAATTATATTAATCAATTCTTCCAAGTATTCAGGATTAACCTTAACATTACACCTCTCAAGCATCTTCAATAAAATTCGCTTTGTGAAAGAGCAGCTTATAAATAAGTGATTAACTTCTTCTATATTAGCATTGCAGAAACATAAGAGTGGGTTAACTTGCATTTCCGAACTGAGCATCCTAGCTTTCGTAGATAATCTGTCTTGAAGGCATAACCAAGCACCAAATGCATACCTCGGTATACAAGACTTTGTCCATACTAGTTTCCACCACTTTACTTCACTCTTCTCAACTGCAATTTTCTCAAGGGTTTTCTTGAAGGAGAAACCACTTATATTACTTTCCTTCCATATAATAATATCATCCCCACTAGAAATTTTAATATTACAGATATGAGGGAATAATTTTCCCACAATAGGAGGCAATTTCCATCTATTACCCCCATAGAATGAAGAAATAGTTTTATTACAGTTAATGTCATCGCTACTAAGATCAATTCCTAAGAATTCTTGTGAATTTTTTCCACGTAGCCATTTATCCCAAATTAAGAATGTATTTTTACAATTCCTTATAACATGAGTAATAAAGTAATAAGCTAGGTACCTGATCTTCAAAATCTGATTCCATATCCATGTGTGAGCTAGTTTTACATTCAAGCTCTAGATACACCTGCGTTTAATGATATTATGATGAACCCACAAATTTACAAATTGTGTTTTTGTGAGTATATTCTCCAGAAAGTAGCTAAGAGACTGACTTTATTTATATCTTCAATAATTGGTATACCACAAGACCTCCTTGTACTTTACTAGAGCAAATACTCACTCTTTTTTGTTTTACTGATTTATGTTTGAATTTATTTATATCAACAAAAAATAGTTAATTAATTAAACATTTTGCTAATTTGGTTTGACTTGAATATTTTTATAAATAACAGTGTATTATGAGGTGAATGATAAGATTGCTGGTCATGATTTTACAAATATCAGGTATATATACTTAAAGTATGAAATTCTTTGATATCTTTTTAATGTGTCGTCGTGCCTCTTTCTTGTTTTGGTTATTTAAAGTACCAGTAGCTTTAAAATCCAAGTAACTTAATACTAAATGCATACCAATTAATTATATAATTATGATAAATCTAAATATACTACTTTTCACCATTAACATAAATAGAATTTGGAATATTTAAATATATTTTTACCCTAATCCTATATGAATTATAACTTATTCCTATAAAAATAAGACGTGATAATTTTTATTCCTGAAAAATAATAAACTAAATATATAATAATGGATGGAGATTTTGGTGATATAAATAAGATGGTTATTTGTTATTCTAATAATTATAAAGTTAATATTTTTTAAGATATAGGGATAATATACCATATTTATTAATATATTATACATTTATGTTCTTAAGATTAATATGGATGGTATATTATTAACTTTATTAACACTGCCTCTTAATTTAAAAAAGATATTCTGCATCTTTCAAATTAATATAATAAATGAGTATTTCTATTATTTTTATTATGTCTTGAATATGAAAATGATCTATGTGAACTAAAAACACGATTAACTAAGTACGTGGTTTAAAATTCTATGTTTTAGAATTATAGATGAAATTTAGATTTTATAATGATATAATATTCCATACAACAAGATTAGTAAAACTAATAAATTCAAAAAGTAGATAACAAAATTAAGAAACTGTAGTGGTTAAAAACATGATTTTATGCATTTAATAAATAATGAATTACATGGGATGCATTTCGCTCGATATTAGTTGCACCCAAACAAGCCTCGCAAAGCTCCGTATAACAACATTCATCCAGGAACCACCAACCATCTATTCAACATATACATATTTAGTCAAAACAGTTTATATAATGGAAAAAACTTAAAAAGTATTCATAAACAAATCTTACTAATTGAATCGATTGTGAGTCGGCACTTACATGGATTTTGATACTCGTATAATTATGTATCAATATGCATTTTTTCCTTTTCATAAATGAGTAATTCTATATATCACTCATTTCATACAACCCTCATACCTCCTCTTTTACGTGGTGTGATTTGATTGCAAATTATTTAATTTCCAATCAAAGCACGCCATATAAGGAGGTAGTATAAAAAATTATTCTTAAAAAATCAAGAAATATATACGAGCAACATTAAATCTTATACGAGGATAAGAAATAAATATAAAATAAAATGCTTATTTTATGAATTGTATTAACAAAAAATATTTAACAATTATACAAGTAAACAAGAAACTCATTTACTTCAGTTATCCATATAAACAAGCATATAATAATAGAAATTGTACCTATAAAAGAGATTTAAACAACAAGTTATTATGATAGATGCGAGATCAAATTCATTCTAACACTTACAAAATAATTAAGTTACATACTGGATAAAACTTAATCACGAAACTTGATATGTACATGTATTATGATACATATCGATATTCGTCAATTACAAACATAGATCTTTCATATAAGATGAGAATTACTAATACTCTAAGATACTTACCATCAAAATCTATTTTAAAAATCTATTACATAACTCAAAAAAGATAAAAAAAATTATAGGGATAAAAAAATAAAATAATTTTATTATTTTATTGCACACCAGTAATTTTATTTTATCTTTCTCGAGTTATTTGATATATTTTATAAATAGATCTTGATGGTATGTATCTTAGAATATTAGTAATTCTCATCATATATGAAATATTTATGGTTGTAATTGAGTAATTTCGATGTGTATCAACATATATGTATATATCAAGTTTCGTGATTAAGTTTTATCCATTGTGTAACTTAATTATTTTGTAAGTGTTTGATTGAATTTGATCTCGCTTCTATCGTAATACATTTTTTTTATTTTCTTTATTGGTATATTTTCTATTATTATATGTATGTTTATATGCATAAATGAATTTAATGAGTTTCTTGTTTACTTGTATAATTGTTGAATATATTTATTAATATGATTCATAAAATAAGCATTTTATTTTATATATTTTTTTTTTCATATAAGATTTAATGTTGCTCATATATATTATATAATCTATAAATAAGAATGCAATATACCACCCCTTATGTGGTGTGGTTTGATTTGAAATGAAATAATTTTCAGTCAAATCACACCACGCAAAATGGGGTGGTGTAAGGGTTGTACAAAATGAGTAATATATAGAATTACTTATTTATAAAAAGATAAAAATACATATCGATACATAAGTAACTTCATAATTAAGTTTAAAACTACTTATTATTTAAAATTGTCAACACAAAATTGAGGCCATCTTTTAAACATTTGCAAAACCAACAACAATCTATCAAATATGATGTAAATACAAGATTAAGGCTATCTTTTGATATATCTATGATTAGAGAGACTAAATATTAAATCAAAGTTAAAATCCAACCAAATAGATATTCATCATCATCAATCGTAAAATAAAATACATATGCTTCTAAATAATATTGACAAACTATATCTCAATCAAATAATTTTTAGTAAATTACATTGAGCATTAAGAGAAATTGAATTTTAACGGCTTGGAAGGGAAGCCAAAGAAGAAATGAAAAAGCGCAATCAACTAGAAAGAGAAATTGGATTTGGAAATTAAATTTGAATGGTTTCGAATGAAAAAGAAAAAGAAGGAAAGAAACCATTAATTTAAATAGTTTCTTTGCGATCATTTAACATAGATATAAATAATGCAACTGAACAATAAAAGTTTGAATTTTATTTACAAAATATTTTACTCTAATTATATTTTTTTTGATTATTTTTTAACGGTTTTGAGATTATTATCAAACATGTACTACACAGAAGAAGAAGACTATGGATCCGAAAATTTAATCTGGATGTTATTTTGCATGGTTGAAACACACATGACAAGAGCTACAAAAAATACAATTTTACAAACTCAGACCATTTAAATCAATCAAAAATTTACTCTAACTTAATTACTATTAATGAATACTATATTGACTGAGATAGGGGGTTCTTTGCACGGATCAAAGTTTGATGAATCAAATGATGGATACATAATAAACAATATTTATTATTCACATAATTGAGCAAGAATTGAAAAACGTACCTAGGATGACTTCAATAGGCTTTGTAGGAACGATCTTAATCTAAAAATTTTACAAAAAAAAATAAGAAGTGACAAAACATACACAATCATATATAAAACAAGACATGGGTACCTTAGAAAGGGTAGGTTGCCTTGGGAAGTGTCTCCTAAATCAATTGTTTATGGACTGTAAAAAGATGAGCTCGAGTTTAAAATTAAACCTTAATTTGGGTTCTTCTATGGTGGAGAATGGTCTTGTGCAGGCTTGGTGGAAAGGTGAGTGTGAAGATGGTCGAGAATAGAATAGTCATTGGCGGCGGTGGCTGTAAGTGAAAACAGATGAGATTAGGTTAAAAATAAACTTTAATTTGGGTTCCTTTTGTTTTTGCGTGTCTTATGGTGATGGAATTATTTTTCCTTTTTTTTATAATGGAATAATGGATTTGCTAATCAGTTTTTTGTTTGATGTTTGGGTATTAAATATATATATTTTTTAAAATTAAAATATAATTAATTAATGAAAAGTGGGTCAGAAATAATCTTGGGGTCAGAAACAATTCTAGCCACCACTGGAGAATGTTTTTTTTATTAATAAATTAAACTTTTACTAAAAGAAGCTCAACCTCCAATGTCATTACAACTTTCACCTACTAGTGCCGAGCAAATATAAATCGACCTACTTTAACTATTACATAATAAGCCTATTACAATTTTAATCAAAACTAAAGAAAGAAACTCTAGACTATTAGGCCAAATAAGCTAATTGGACTCTATTTTAATAATAAGAGAATCTGCTTCTTTGCTTTTGTATTTTCTCTTACCCACTTTCACATGGACTAGAATGTAAATACTTTTCCATATATGATCTTCACATAGGAAATTCCCACCATGTTACCTTTCATTTATCTCCCACTATACACAGTTTATATAAGTAGTAATAAATGTCCCCACAATATCAACAACTTCTACACAATGAATTAAATTAAATATATTAATCAATTCTTCCAAGTATTCAGGATTAACCTTAACATTACACCTCTCAAGCATCTTCAATAAAATTCGCTTTGTGAAAGAGCAGCTTATAAATAAGTGATTAACTTCTTCTATATTAGCATTGCAGAAACATAAGAGTGGGTTAACTTGCATTTCCGAACTGAGCATCCTAGCTTTGGTAGATAATCTGTCTTGAAAGCATAACCAAGCAGCAAATGCATACCTTGGTATACAAGACTTTGTCCATACTAGTTTCCACCACTTTACTTCACTCTTCTCAACTGCAATTTTCTCAAGGGTTTTCTTGAAGGAGAAACGACTTATATTACTCTCCTTCCATACAATAATATCATCCCCACTAGAAATTTTAATATTACAGATATGAGGGAGTAATTTGCCCACAATAGGAGGCAATTTCCATCTATTACCCCCAGAGAATGAAGAAATAGTTTTATTACAGTTAATGTCATCGCTATTAAGATCAATTCCTAAGAATTCTTGTGAATTTTTTCCACGTAGCCATTTATCCCAAATTAAGAATGTATTCTTACCATTCCTTATAACATGAGTAATAAAGTAATAAGCTAGGTACCTGATCTTCAAAATCTGATTCCATATCCATGTGTGAGCTAGTTTTACATTCAAGCTCTAGATACACCTGCGTTTAATGATATTATGATGAACCCACAAATTTACAAATTGTGTTTTTGTGAGCATATTCTCCAGAAAGTAGCTAAGAGACTGACTTTATTTATATCTTCAATAATTGGAATACCACAAGACCTCCTTGTACTTTACTAGAGCAAATATTCACTCTTTTTTGTTTTACTAATTTATGTTTGAATTTATTTATATCAACAAAAAATAGTTAATTAATTAAACATTTTGCTAATTTGGTTTGACTTGAATATTTTTATAAATAACAGTGTATTATGAGGTGAATGATAAGTTTTCTGGTCATGATTTTACAAATATCAGGTATATATACTTAAAGTATGAAATTCTTTGATATCTTTTTATTGTGTCGTGGTGCCTCTTTCTTGTTTTGGTTATATAAAGTACCAGTAGCTTTAAAATCCAAGTAACTTAATACTAAATGCATACCAATTAATTATATAATTATGATAAATCTAAATATACTACTTTTCACCATTAACATAAATAGAATTTGGAAAATTTAAATATATTTTTACCCTAATCCTATATGAATTATAACTTAGTCCTATAAAAATAAGACGTGATAATTTTTATTCCTGAAAAATAAAAAACTAAATATATAATAATGGATGGAGATTTTGGTGATATAAATAAGATGGTTATTTGGAATTCTAATAATTATAAAGTTAATATTTTTTAAGATATATGGATAATATACCATATTTATTAATATATTATACATTTATGTTCTTAAGATTAATATGGATGGTATATTATTAACTTTATTAACCCTGCCTCTTAGTTTAAAAAGATATTCTGCATCTTTCAAATTAATATAATAAATGAGTATTTCTAATATTTTTATTATGTCTTGAATATGAAAATGATCTATGTGAACTAAAAACAAGATTAACTAAGTACGTGGTTTAAAATTCTATGTTTTAGAGTTATAGCTGAAATTTAGATTTTATAATGATATAATATTCCATACAACAAGTTTAGTAAAACTAATAAATTCAAAAAGTAGATAACAAAATTAAGAAACTATAGTCGTTAAAAACATGATTTAATGCATTTAATAAATAATGAATTACATGGGATGCATTTCGCTCGATCTTAATTGCACCCAAACAAGCCTCGCAAAGCTCCGTATAACAACATTCATCCTGGAACCACCAACCATCTATTCAACATATACATATTTAGTCAAAACAGTTTATATAATGGAAAAAACTTGAAAAGTATTCATAAACAAATCTTACTAATTGAAACGATTGTGAGTCGGCACTTAGTTGGATTTTGATACTCGTATAATTATGTATCAATATGCATTTTTCCCTTTTCATAAATGAGTAATTCTATATATCACTCATTTCATACAACCCTCATACCTCCTCTTTTACGTGGTGTTATTTGATTGCAAATTATTTAATTTCCAATCAAAGCACGCCATATAAGGAGGTAGTATAAAAAATTATTCTTAAAAAATCAAGAAATATATACGAGCAACATTAAATCTTATACGAGGATAAGAAATAAATATAAAATAAAATGCTTATTTTATGAATTGTATTAACAAAAAATATTTAACAATTATACAAGTAAACAAGAAACTCATTAACTTCAGTTATCCATATAAACAAACTTATAATAATAGAAATTGTACCTATAAAAGAGATTTAAACAACAAGTTATTAAGATAGATACGAGATCAAATTCATTCTAACACTTACAAAATAATTAAGTTACATACTGGATAAAACTTAATCACGAAACTTGATATATACATATATTGTGATACATATCGATATTTGTCAATTACAAACATAGATCTTTCATATAAGATGAGAATTACTAATACTCTAAGATACTTACCATCAAGATCTATTTTAAAAATCTATTATATAACTCAAAAAAGATAAAAAAATTATAGGGATAAAAAAATAAAATAATTTTTTTATTTTATTGCATACCAATAATTTTATTTTATCTTTCTCGAGTTATGTAATAGATTTTAAAAATAGATCTTGATGGTATGTATCTTAGAATATTAGTAATTCTCATCATATATGAAATATTTATGGTTGTAATTGAGTAATTTCGATGTGTATCAACATATATGTATATATCAAGTTTCGTGATTAAGTTTTATCCATTGTGTAACTTAATTATTTTGTAAGTGTTTGATTGAATTTGATCTTGTTTCTATCGTAATACCTTTTTTTTAATTTTCTTTATTGGTATATTTTCTATTATTATATGTATGTTTATATGCATAAATGAATTTAATGAGTTTCTTGTTTACTTGTATAATTTTTGAATATGTTTGTTAATATGATTCATAAAATAAGCATTTTAATTTATATTAATTTTTTTATCTTCATATAAGATTTAATGTTGCACATATATATTATATAATCTATAAATAAGAATGCAATATACCACCCCTTATGTGGTGTGGTTTAATTTGAAACGAAATAATTTTCAGTCAAATCACACCACGTAAAATGGGGTGGTGTAAGGGTTGTACGAAATGAGTAATATATAGAATTACTTATTTATAAAAAGATAAAAATACATATTGATACATAAGTAACTTCATAATTAAGTTTAAAACTACTTATTATTTAAAATTGTCAACAAAAAATTGAGGCCATCTTTTAAAAATTTGCAAAACCAACAACAATCTATCAAATATGATGTAAATTAAATATTAAGGCTATCTTTTGATATATCTATGATTAGAGAGACTAAATATTAAATCAAAGTTAAAATCCAACCAAATAAATATTCATCATCATCAATCGTAAAATAAAATACATATGCTTCTAAATAATATTGACAAAATATATCTCAATCAAATAATTTTTAGTAAATTACATTGAGCATTAAGAGAAATTGAATTTTAACGGCTTGGAAGGGGAGCCAAAGAAGAAATGAAAAAGCGCAATCAACTAGAAAGAGAAATTTGATTTGGAAATTAAATTTGAATGGTTTTGAATGAAAAAGAAAGAGAAGGAAAGAAACCATTAATTTAAATAGTTTCTTTGCGATCATTTAACATAGATATAAATAATGCAACTGAACAATAAAAGTTTGAATTTTATTTACAAAATATTTTACTCTTATTATATTTTTTTTGATTATTTTTTAACGGTTTTGAGATTATTATCAAACATGTACTACACAGAAGAAGAAGACTATGGATCCGAAAATTTAATCTGGATGTTATTTTGCATGGTTGAAACACACATGACAAGAGCTACAAAAAATAAAATTTTACAAACTCGACCATTTAAATCAATCAAAAATTTACTCTAACTTAATTACTATTAATTAATACTACATTGACTGGGATAGGGGGTTATTTGCACAGATCAAAGTTTGATGAATCAAATGATGGATACATAATAAACAATATTTATTATTCACATAATTGAGCAAGAATTGAAAACCGTACCTAGGATGACTTCAATAGGCTTTGTAGGAACGATCTTAATCTAAAAATTTTACAAACAAAAAATAAGAAGTGACAGAACATACACAATCATATATAAAACAAGACATGGGTACCTTAGAAAGGGTAGGTTGCCTTGGGAAGTGTCTCCTAAATCAATTGTTTATGGACTGTAAAAAAATGAGCTCGGGTTTAAAACTAAACCTTAATTTGGGTTCTTCTATGGTGGAGAATGGTCTTGTGAAGGCTTGGTGGAAAGGTGAGTGTGAAGATGGTCGACAATAGTCATTGGCGGCGGTGGCTGTAAGTGAAAAGAGATGAGATTAGGTTAAAAATAAACTTTAATTTGGGTTCTTTTTGTTTTTGCGTGTCTTATGGTGATGGAATTATTTTTCCTTTTTTTTATAATGGAATAATGGATTTGCTAATCAGTTTTTTGTTTGATGTTTGGGTATTAAATATATATATTTTTTAAAATTAAAATATAATTAATTAATGAAAAGTGGGGTCAGAAATAATCTTGGGGTCAGAATCAATTCTAGCCACCACTGGAGAATGTTTTTTTATCAATAAATTAAACTTTTACTAAAAGAAGCTCAACCTCCAATGTCATTACAAGTTTCACCTACTAGTGCCGAGCAAATATAAATCGACCTACTTTAACTATTACATAATAAGCCTATTACAATTTTAATCAAAACTAAAAAAAGAAACTCTAGACTATTAGGCTCAATAAGCTAATTGGACTCTATTTTAATAATAAGAGAATCTGCTTCTTTGCTTTTGTATTTTCTCTTACCCACTTTCACATGGACTAGAATGTAAATACTTTTCGATATATGATCTTCACATAGGCAATTCCCACCATGTTACCTTTCATTTCTCTCCCACCATATACAAGATATATAAGTAGTAATAAATGTCTCCACAATATCTACAACTTCTACACAATGAATTAAATTAATTATATTAATCAATTCTTCCAAGTTTGCAGGATTAACCTTAACATTACACCACTCAAGCATCTTCAATAAAATTCTCTTTGTGAAAAAGCAGCTTATAAATAAGTGATTAACTTCTTCTATATTAGCACTGCGGAAACATCAGAGTGGGTTAACTTGCATTTCCGAACTGAGCATCCTAGCTTTGGTAGATAATCTGTCTTGAAAGCATAACCAAGCAGTAAATGCACACCTCGGTATTCAAGACTTTGTCCATACTAGTTTCCACCTTTTTACTTCACTCTTCTGAACTGCAATTTTCTCAAGGGTTTTCTTGAAGGAGAAACAACTTATATTACTCTCCTTCCATATAATAATATCATCCCCACTAGAAAGTTTAATATTAGAGATATGAGGGAGTAATTTGCCCACAATTGGAGGCAATCTCCATCTATTACCCCCATAGAATGAAGAAATAGTTTTAATACAGTTAATGTCATCGCTATAAGATCAATTCCTAAGAATTCTTGTGAATTTTTTCCACTTAGCCATCTATCCCAAATTAAAAATGTATTCATACCATTCTTATAACATGAGTAATAAAGTCATACGCTAGGTACCCGATCTTTAAAAATCTGATTCCATATCCATGTGTGAGATTGTTTTATATTCAAGCTCCAGATACACCTGCCTTTAATGATATTATGATGAACCCACAAACTTCACAAATTGTGTTTTTGTGAGTATATTCTCCAGAAAGTAGCTAGGAGAAAAACTTTATTTATATCTTCAATACTTGGAATACCACAAGACCTTCATGCACTTTACTAGGGCAAATATTAATAACTCTTTTTTGTTTTAATAATTTATGTTTGAATAGATTTATATCAATGAAAATAGTTAATTAATTAAACATTTTGGTAATTTGGTTTGAGTTGAATATTTTTATAAATAACAGTGTATTATGAGATGAATTATAAGATTGTTGGTCATGATTTTACAAATATCGGGTATATATACTTCAAGTATGAAAATCTTTGATATCTTTTTATTGTGTCGTCGTGCATCTTTCTTGTTTTGGTTATTTAAAGTACCAGTAGCTTTAAAATCCAAGTAACTTAATACGAAATTCATACCAATTAATTATATTATTATGATAAATATTAATTTACTACTTTTCACCATTAACATAAATAGAATTTGGAAAATTTAAATATATTTTAGCCCTAATTCTATATGAATTATAACTTACTCCTATAAAAATAAGAAGTGATAACTCTTATTCCTGAAAAATAAAAAACTAAAAATATAATAATGGATGGAGATTTTGGTGATATTAATATGATGGTTATTTGGAATTCTAAGAATTACAAAGTTAATATTTTTTAAGATATAGGGATTATATACCATATTTATTAATGTATTATACGTTTATGTTATTAAGATTAATATGGATTGTATATTATTAACTTTATTAACCCTTTCTCTTAATTTAAAAAGATATTGTGCATCTTTCAAATTAATATAATAAATGAGTATTTCTATTATTTTTAAACTAAAAACACGATTATCTAAGTACGTGCGTTAAAATTCTATGTTGTAGAATTTTAGCTAAAATTTATATTTTATAATGATATAATATTCCATACAACAAATTTACTAAAACTAATAAATTCAAGAAGTAGATAACAAAATTAAGAAATTGCACTGGTTAAAAACATGATTTAATGCATTTAATAAATAATGAATTACATGGGATGCATTTCGCTCGATCTTAATTGCACCCAAACAAGAATCGCAAAGCTCCTAATAATAACATTCCTCCAGGAACCACCAACCATCTATTCAACATATACATATTTAGTCAAAACAATTTATATAATTCAAAAAACTTCAAAAGTATTCATAAACAAATCTTTACTAATTGAATCGATTGGCACTTACTTGGATTTTGATACTCAGATAATTATGTATCAATATGCATTTTTCTCTTTTCATAAATGAGTAATTCTATATATCACTCATTTCATACAACTCTCATACCACCCTCTTTTACGTGGTGTGATTTGATTTCAAATTATTTAATTTCCAATCAAAGCACGCAATATAAGGAGGTAGTATAAATAATTATTCTTAAAAAATCAAGAAATATATACGAGCAACATTAAATCTTATACAAAGATAAGAAATAAATATAAAATAAAATGCTTATTTTATGAATCGTATAAATAAAAAATATTCAAAAATTATACAAGTAAAAAAGAAACTCATTAACTTCAGTTATCCATATAAACAAACATATAATAATATAAATTGTACATATAAAAGAGATTTAAAAAATGGTATTAAGATAGATGGGAGGTCAAATTCATTCTAGCAGTTTCAAAATAATTAAGTTACATACTGAATAAAACTTAACCACGAAACTTGATATATACATATATTGTGATACATATCGATATTCGTCAATTACAAACATAGATCTTTCATATAAGATGAGAATTACTAATACTCTAAGATACTTACCATCAAGATCTTTTTTAAAAATCTATTACATAACTCGAAAAAAATAAAAAATAAAATTATAGGGATAAAAGATTTATTTTATTTTATTGCGTACTAATAATTTTATTTAATCTTTCTCGAGTTATGTAATAAATTTTAAAAATAGATCTTGATGGTATGTATCTTAGAATATTAGTAATTCTCATCATATATGAAATATTTATGGTTGTAATTGAGTAATTTCGATGTGTATCAACATATATGTATATATCAAGTTTCGTGATTAAGTTTTATCTATTGTGTAACTTAATTATTTTGTAAGTGTTTGTTGAATTTGATCTCGCTTCTATCGTAATACCTTTTTTTTAATTTTCTTTATTGGTATATTTTCTATTATTATATGTATGTTTATATGCATAAATGAATTTAATGAGTTTTTTGTTTACTTGTATAATTGTTGAATATGTTTGTTAATATGATTCATAAATTAAGAATTTTATTTTATATTAATTTTTTTATCTTCATATAAGATTTAATGTTGCTCATATATATTATATAATCTATAAATAAGAATTCAATTAACCACCCCATTATGTGGTGTGGTTTGATTTGAAATGAAATAATTTTCAGTCAAATCACACCACGTAAAATGGGGTGGTGTAAGGGTTGTACGAAATGAGTAATATATAGAATTACTTATTTATAAAAAGATAAAAATACATATTGATACATAAGTAACTTCATAATTAAGTTTAAAACTACTTATTATTTAAAATTGTCAACACAAAATTGAGGTCATCTTTTAAACATTTGCAAAACCAACAACAATCTATCAAATATGATGTAAATAAAAGATTAATGCTATCTTTTGATATATCTATGATTAGAGAGACTAAATATTAAATCAAAGTTAAAATCCAACCAAATAGATATTCATTATCATCAATCGTAAAATAAAATACATATGCTTCTAAATAATATTGACGAACTATATCACAATCAAATAATTATTAGTAAATTACATTGAGCATTAAGAGAAATTGGATTTTAACGGCTTGGAAGGGAAGCCAAAGAAGAAATGAAACAGCACAATCAACTGGAAAGAGAAATTGGATTTGGAAATTAAATTTGAATGGTTTGGAATGGAAAAGAAAGAGAAGGAAAGAAACCATTATTTTAAATAGTTTCTTTGCGATCAATTAACATAGATATAAATAATGCAATTGAACAATAAAAGTTTTAATTTTATTTACAAAATATTTTACTCTTCTTATATTTTTTTATTATTTTTGACCGGTTTTGAGATTATTATCAAACATGTACTATACAGAAGAAGAAGACTATGGATCCTAAAATTTAATCTGGATGTTATTTCGTATGGTCAGATACACACACGACAAGAGCTACAATAAATACAATTTTACAAACTCCACCATTTAAATCAATCAAAAATTTACTCTAACTTAATTACTATTAATGAATACTACATTGATTGAGATAGGGGGATCTTTGCACGGATCAATGTTTGATCAATCAAACGATGGATACATAATAAACAGTATTTATTATTCACATAATTGAGCAAGAATTGAAAAAGTACCTTGGATGATTTCAATAGGCTTTGTAGGAACGATCTTAATCAAAAAAATCTACAAACAAATAATAAGAAGTGACAAAACATACACAATTATATATAAAACAAGACCTGGATACCTTAGAAAGGGTAGGTTGCCTTGGAAGGGTTTGCTAAATCAATTGTTTATGGACTGTAAAGATATGAAATCGGGTTTAAAATTAAACCTTAATTTGGGTTCTTCGATGGTGGAGAATGGTCTTGTGCAGGCTTGGTGGAAAGGTGAGTGTGAAGATGGTCGAAAGTAGTCCTTGGCGGCGGTGGATGTAAGTGAAAAGTGATGAGATTAGGTTTAGAAATAAACTTTTAACTGGGTTCTTTTTGTTTTTGCGTGTGATATGGTGATGAAATTATTTTTTCTTTTTGTTTTTATAATGGAATAATGGATTTGCTAATCAGATTTTTCTTTGATTTTTGGGTATTAAATATGGGTAATACTTCCATCCAATATTGGATGGTCCAATATTCATATCATGGCCATTGATAATTATAAAAAAAAATGGCATATTAATAAGTTAATTACTTTTGTAAGTTTAAAACATGGGTTATGTGTATTAATATTATTGGTGTAGGATCATCCAATATTGGATGGAAGAAATATATTTTTTTTTAAATTAAAAGATAATTAATTAATGAAAAGTGGGTTCAGAATTAATCTTGTCCATCACTTATCTTGGGGTCAGAATCAATTCTAGCCACCACTGGGAAAGTTTTTTTATCAATAAATTAAACTTTTATTAAAATTAGCTAAACCTGCAATGTCATTACAACTTTCACCTACTAGTGCCGAAAAAATATAAATTGCCCTACTTTGACTATTACATAATAAGCCTATTAAAGAAAGAAACTCTAGACTATTAGACCCAATAAGCTAACTAGACTCTATTTTAAGAATAAGAGAATATGCTTCTTTACTTTCGTATTTTCTCCTTCCTACTTTCACATGGACTAGAATGTAAATCCTTTTCCATCTATGATATTCACTTAGGAAATTCCCACCATGTTACATTTCATTTCTCTCCCACCATACACAGTATATATAAGTAGTAATAAATGTACCCACAATATCAACAACTTCTACACAATGAATTAAATTGATTATATTAATCAATTCTTCCAATTCGGCGTGATTAACCTTAATATTACACCGCTGAAGCATCTTTAATAAAATTCGCTTTGTGAAAGAGCAACTTATAAATAAGTGATTAACTTCTTCTATATTAGCATTGCAGAAACATCAAAGTTGGTTCACTTGCATTCCCGAACTGAGCATCCTAGCTTTGATAGATAATCTGTCCTGAAAGCATAACCAAGAAATAAATGCACACCTCGGTATACAAGACTTTGTCCATACTAGTTTCCACCACTTTACTTCACTCTTTTCAACTGCAATTTTCTCAAAGGTTTTCTTGAAGGAGAAACGTCTTATATTACTCTCCTTAAATATAATAATGTCATCCCCACTAGAAAGTTTAATATTACCGATATGAGGGAGTAGTTTGCCCACAATAGGAGGCAATCTCCATCTATTACCCCTATAGAATGAAGAAATAGTTTTATTACAGTTAATGTCATCGCTACTAAGATCAATTCCTAAGAATTCTTGTGAATTTTTTCCATCTACCCATCTATCCCAAATTAAGAATGTATTCTTATCATTCTTTATAACATGAGTAATAAAGCCATAAGCTCGGTACCTGATCTTCAAAATCTGATTCCATATCCATGTGTGAGCTTGTTTTATATTCAAGCTCCAGCTACACCTGCCTTTAATGATATTATGATGAACCCACAAACTTCACAAATTGTGTTTTTGTGAGTATATTCTCCAGAAAGTAGCTAAGAGGCAGACTTTATTTATATCTTCAATACTTGGAATACCACGAGACCTCCTTGTACTTTACTAGAGCAAATATTAATAACTCTTTTTTGTTTTAATAATTTATGTTTGAATTTATTTATATCAATGAAAATAGTTAATTAATTAAACATTTTGGTAATTTGGTTTGACTTGAATATTTTTATAAATAACAGTGTATTATGAGATGAATGATAAGATTGCTGGTCATGATATTACAAATATCAAGTATATATACTTCAAGTATGAAAATCTTTGATATCTTTTTATTGTGTCGTCGTGCATCTTTCTTGTTTTGGTTATTTAAAGTACCAGTAGCTTTAAAATCCAAGTAACTTAATACGAAATTCATACCAATTAATTATATTATTATGATAAATATTAATTTACTACTTTTCACCATTAACATAAATAGAATTTGGAAAATTTAAATATATTTTAGCCCTAATTCTATATGAATTATAACTTACTCCTATAAAAATAAGAAGTGATAACTCTTATTCCTGAAAAATAAAAAACTAAAAATATAATAATGGATGGAGATTTTGGTGATATTAATATGATGGTTATTTGGAATTCTAAGAATTACAAAGTTAATATTTTTTAAGATATAGGGATTATATACCATATTTATTAATGTATTATACGTTTATGTTCTTAAGATTAATATGGATTGTATATTATTAACTTTATTAACCCTGCCTCTTAATTTAAAAAGATATTGTGCATCTTTCAAATTAATATAATAAATGAGTATTTCTATTATTTTTAAACTAAAAACACGATTATCTAAGTACGTGCGTTAAATTTCTATGTTGTAGAATTTTAGCTAAAATTTAGATTTTATAATGATATAATATTCCATACAACAAATTTACTAAAACTAATAAATTCAAGAAGTAGATAACAAAATTAAGAAATTGCACTGGTTAAAAACATGATTTAATGCATTTAATAAATAATGAATTACATGGGATGCATTTCGCTCGATCTTAATTGCACCCAAACAAGAATCGCAAAGCTCCTAATAATAACATTCCTCCAGGAACCACCAACCATCTATTCAACATATACATATTTAGTCAAAACAATTTATATAATTGAAAAAACTTCAAAAGTATTCATAAACAAATCTTTACTAATTGAATCGATTGGCACTTACTTGGATTTTGATACTCAGATAATTATGTATCAATATGCATTTTTCTCTTTTCATAAATGAGTAATTCTATATATCACTCATTTCATACAACTCTCATACCACCCTCTTTTACGTGGTGTGATTTGATTTCAAATTATTTAATTTCCAATCAAAGCACGCAATATAAGGAGGTAGTATAAAAAATTATTCTTAAAAAATCAAGAAATATATACGAGCAACATTAAATCTTATACAAAGATAAGAAATAAATATAAAATAAAATGCTTATTTTATGAATCGTATTAATAAAAAATATTAAAAAATTATACAAGTAAAAAAGAAACTCATTAACTTCAGTTATCCATATAAACAAACATATAATAATATAAATTGTACATATAAAAGAGATTTAAAAAAAGGTATTAAGATAGATGGGAGGTCAAATTCATTCTAGCAGTTTCAAAATAATTAAGTTACATACTGAATAAAACTTAACCACGAAACTTGATATATACATATATTGTGATACATATCGATATTCGTCAATTACAAACATAGATCTTTCATATAAGATGAGAATTACTAATACTCTAAGATACTTACCATCAATATCTTTTTTAAAAATCTATTACATAACTCGAAAAAAATAAAAAATAAAATTATAGGGATAAAAGATTTATTTTATTTTATTGTGTACTAATAATTTTATTTAATCTTTCTCGAGTTATGTAATAAATTTTAAAAATAGATCTTGATGGTATGTATCTTAGAATATTAGTAATTCTCATCATATATGAAATATTTATGGTTGTAATTGAGTAATTTCGATGTGTATCAACATATATGTATATATCAAGTTTCGTGATTAAGTTTTATCTATTGTGTAACTTAATTATTTTGTAAGTGTTTGTTGAATTTGATCTCGCTTCTATCGTAATACCTTTTTTTTTATTTTCTTTATTGGTATATTTTCTATTATTATATGTATGTTTATATGCATAAATGAATTTAATGAGTTTTTTGTTTACTTGTATAATTGTTGAATATGTTTGTTAATATAATTCATAAATTAAGAATTTTATTTTATATTAATTTTTTTATCTTCATATAAGATTTAATGTTGCTCATATATATTATATAATCTATAAATAAGAATTCAATTAACCACCCCATTATGTGGTGTGGTTTGATTTGAAATGAAATAATTTTCAGTCAAATCACACCACGTAAAATGGGGTGGTGTAAGGGTTGTACGAAATGAGTAATATATAGAATTACTTATTTATAAAAAGATAAAAATACATATTGATACATAAGTAACTTCATAATTAAGTTTAAAACTACTTATTATTTAAAATTGTCAACACAAAATTGAGGCCATCTTTTAAACATTTGCAAAACCAACAACAATCTATCAAATATGATGTAAATAAAAGATTAATGCTATCTTTTGATATATCTATGATTAGAGAGACTAAATATTAAATCAAAGTTAAAATCCAACCAAATAGATATTCATTATCATCAATCGTAAAATAAAATACATATGCTTCTAAATAATATTGACAAACTATATCACAATAAAATAATTATTAGTAAATTACATTGAGCATTAAGAGAAATTGGATTTTAACGGCTTGGAAGGGAAGCCAAAGAAGAAATGAAACAGCACAATCAACTGGAAAGAGAAATTGGATTTTGGAAATTAAATTTGAATGGTTTGGAATGGAAAAGAAAGAGAAGGAAAGAAACCATTATTTTAAATAGTTTCTTTGCGATCAATTAACATAGATATAAATAATGCAATTGAACAATAAAAGTTTTAATTTTATTTACAAAATATTTTACTCTTCTTATATTTTTTTATTATTTTTGACCGGTTTTGAGATTATTATCAAACATGTACTATACAGAAGAAGAAGACTATGGATCCTAAAATTTAATCTGGATGTTATTTCGTATGGTCAGATACACACACGACAAGAGCTACAATAAATACAATTTTACAAACTCCACCATTTAAATCAATCAAAAATTTACTCTAACTTAATTACTATTAATGAATACTACATTGATTGAGATAGGGGGATCTTTGCACACATAATAAACAGTATTTATTATTCACATAATTGAGCAAGAATTGAAAAAGTACCTTGGATGATTTCAATAGGCTTTGTAGGAACGATCTTAATCAAAAAAATCTACAAACAAATAATAAGAAGTGACAAAACATACACAATTATATATAAAACAAGACCTGGATACCTTAGAAAGGGTAGGTTGCCTTGGAAGGGTTTGCTAAATCAATTGTTTATGGACTGTAAAAATATGAAATCGGGTTTAAAATTAAACCTTAATTTGGGTTCTTCGATGGTGGAGAATGGTCTTGTGCAGGCTTGGTGGAAAGGTGAGTGTGAAGATGGTCGAAAGTAGTCCTTGGCGGCGGTGGATGTAAGTGAAAAGTGATGAGATTAGGTTTAGAAATAAACTTTTAACTGGGTTCTTTTTGTTTTTGCGTGTGATATGGTGATGAAATTATTTTTTCTTTTTGTTTTTATAATGGAATAATGGATTTGCTAATCAGATTTTTCTTTGATTTTTGGGTATTAAATATGGGTAATACTTCCATCCAATATTGGATGGTCCAATATTCATATCATGGCCATTGATAATTATAAAAAAAAATGGAATATTAATAAGTTAATTACTTTTGTAAGTTTAAAACATGGGTTATGTGTATTAATATTATTGGTGTAGGATCATCCAATATTGGATGGAAGAAATATATATTTTTTTAAATTAAAAGATAATTAATTAATGAAAAGTGGGTTCAGAATTAATCTTGTCCATCACTTATCTTGGGGTCAGAATCAATTCTAGCCACCACTGGGAAAGTTTTTTTATCAATAAATTAAACTTTTATTAAAATAAGCTAAACCTGCAATGTCATTACAACTTTCACCTACTAGTGCCGAGCAAATATAAATTACCCTACTTTGACTATTACATAATAAGCCTATTAAAGAAAGAAACTCTAGACTATTAGACCCAATAAGCTAACTAGACTCTATTTTAAGAATAAGAGAATCTGCTTCTTTACTTTCGTATTTTCTCCTTCCTACTTTCACATGGACTAGAATGTAAATCCTTTTCCATATATGTTATTCACTTAGGAAATTCCCACCATGTTACATTTCATTTCTCTCCCACCATACACAGTATATATAAGTAGTAATAAATGTACCCACAATATCAACAACTTCTACACAATGAATTAAATTGATTATATTAATCAATTCTTCCAATTCGGCGTGATAAACCTTAATATTACACCGCTGAAGCATCTTTAATAAAATTCGCTTTGTGAAAGAGCAACTTATAAATAAGTGATTAACTTCTTCTATATTAGCATTGCAGAAACATCAAAGTTGGTTCACTTGCATTCCCGAACTGAGCATCCTAGCTTTGATAGATAATCTGTCCTGAAAGCATAACCAAGAAATAAATGCACACCTCGGTATACAAGACTTTGTCCATACTAGTTTCCACCACTTTACTTCACTCTTTTCAACTGCAATTTTCTCAAAGGTTTTCTTGAAGGAGAAACGTCTTATATTACTCTCCTTAAATATAATAATGTCATCCCCACTAGAAAGTTTAATATTACCGATATGAGGGAGTAGTTTGCCCACAATAGGAGGCAATCTCCATCTATTACCCCTATAGAATGAAGAAATAGTTTTATTACAGTTAATGTCATCGCTACTAAGATCAATTCCTAAGAATTCTTGTGAATTTTTTCCACCTACCCATCTATCCCAAATTAAGAATGTATTCTTATCATTCTTTATAACATGAGTAATAAAGCCATAAGCTCGGTACCTGATCTTCAAAATCTGATTCCATATCCATGTGTGAGCTTGTTTTATATTCAAGCTCCAGCTACACCTGCCTTTAATGATATTATGATGAACCCACAAACTTCACAAATTGTGTTTTTGTGAGTATATTCTCAAGAAAGTAGCTAAGAGGCAGACTTTATCTATATCTTCAATACATGGAATACCACGAGACCTCCTTGTACTTTACTAGAGCAAATATTAATAACTCTTTTTTGTTTTAATAATTTATGTTTGAATTTATTTATATCAATGAAAATAGTTAATTAATTAAACATTTTGGTAATTTGGTTTGACTTGAATATTTTTATAAATAACAGTGTTTAATGAGGTGAATGATAATATTGCTGGTCATGATATTACAAATATCAAGTATATATACTTCAAGTATGAAAATCTTTGATATATTTTTATTGTGTCGTCGTGCATCTTTCTTGTTTTGGTTATTTAAAGTACCAGTAGCTTTAAAATCCAAGTAACTTAATACTAAATTCATACCAATTAATTATATTATTATGATAAATATTAATTTACTACTTTTCACCATTAACATAAATAGAATTTGGAAAATTTAAATATATTTTAGCCCTAATTCTATATGAATTATAACTTACTCCTATAAAAATAAGAAGTGATAACTCTTATTCCTGAAAAATAAAAAACTAAAAATATAATAATGGATGGAGATTTTGGTGATATTAATATGATGGTTATTTGGAATTCTAAGAATTACAAAGTTAATATTTTTTAAGATATAGGGATTATATACCATATTTATTAATGTATTATACGTTTATGTTCTTAAGATTAATATGGATTGTATATTATTAACTTTATTAACCCTGCCTCTTAATTTAAAAAGATATTGTGCATCTTTCAAATTAATATAATAAATGAGTATTTCTATTATTTTTAAACTAAAAACACGATTATCTAAGTACGTGCGTTAAAATTCTATGTTGTAGAATTTTAGCTAAAATTTAGATTTTATAATGATATAATATTCCATACAACAAATTTACTAAAACTAATAAATTCAAGAAGTAGATAACAAAATTAAGAAATTGCACTGGTTAAAAACATGATTTAATGCATTTAATAAATAATGAATTACATGGGATGCATTTCGCTCGATCTTAATTGCACCCAAACAAGAATCGCAAAGCTCCTAATAATAACATTCCTCCAGGAACCACCAACCATCTATTCAACATATACATATTTAGTCAAAACAATTTATATAATTGAAAAAACTTCAAAAGTATTCATAAACAAATCTTTACTAATTGAATCGATTGGCACTTACTTGGATTTTGATACTCAGATAATTATGTATCAATATGCATTTTTCTCTTTTCATAAATGAGTAATTCTATATATCACTCATTTCATACAACTCTCATACCACCCTCTTTTACGTGGTGTGATTTGATTTCAAATTATTTAATTTCCAATCAAAGCACGCAATATAAGGAGGTAGTATAAAAAATTATTCTTAAAAAATCAAGAAATATATACGAGCAACATTAAATCTTATACAAAGATAAGAAATAAATATAAAATAAAATGCTTATTTTATGAATCGTATTAATAAAAAATATTCAAAAATTATACAAGTAAAAAAGAAACTCATTAACTTCAGTTATCCATATAAACAAACATATAATAATATAAATTGTACATATAAAAGAGATTTAAAAAAAGGTATTAAGATAGATGGGAGGTAAAATTCATTCTAGCACTTTCAAAATAATTAAGTTACATACTGAATAAAACTTAACCACGAAACTTGATATATACATATATTGTGATACATATCGATATTCGTCAATTACAAACATAGATCTTTCATATAAGATGAGAATTACTAATACTCTAAGATACTTACAATCAAGATCTTTTTTAAAAATCTATTACATAACTTGAAAAAAAAAAAAAAAAATTATAGGGATAAAATATTTATTTTATTTTATTGCGTACTAATAATTATATTTTATCTTTCTCGAGTTATGTAATAAATTTTAAAAATAGATCTTGATGGTATGTATCTTAGAATATTAGTAATTCTCATCATATATGAAATATTTATGGTTGTAATTGAGTAATTTCGATGTGTATCAACATATATGTATATATCAAGTTTCATGATTAAGTTTTATCTATTGTGTAACTTAATTATTTTGTAAGTGTTTGATTGAATTTGATCTCGCTTCTATCGTAATACCTTTTTTTTTATTTTCTTTATTGGTATATTTTCTGTTATTATATGTATGTTTATATGCATAAATGAATTTAATGAGTTTTTTGTTTACTTGTATTATTGTTGAATATGTTTGTTAATATGATTCATAAATTAAGAATTTTATTTAATATTAATTTTTTTATCTTCATATAAGATTTAATGTTGCTCATATATATTATATAATCTATAAATAAGAATTCAATATACCACCCCATTATGTGGTGTGGTTTGATTTGAAATGAAATAATTTTCTGTCAAATCACACCACGTAAAATGGGGTGGTGTAAGGGTTGTACGAAATGAGTAATATATAGAATTACTTATTTATAAAAAGATAAAAATACATATTGATACATAAGTAACTTCATAATTAAGTTTAAAACTACTTATTATTTAAAATTGTCAACACAAAATTGAGGCCATCTTTTAAACATTTGCAAAACCAACAACAATCTATCAAATATGATGTAAATAAAAGATTAATGCTATCTTTTGATATATCTATGATTAGAGAGACTAAATATTAAATCAAAGTTAAAATCCAACCAAATAGATATTCATTATCATCAATCGTAAAATAAAATACATATGCTTCTAAATAATATTGACAAACTATATCACAATCAAATAATTATTAGTAAATTACATTGAGCATTAAGAGAAATTGGATTTTAACGGCTTGGAAGGGAAGCCAAAGAAGAAATGAAACAGCACAATCAACTGGAAAGAGAAATTGGATTTTGGAAATTAAATTTGAATGGTTTGGAATGGAAAAGAAAGAGAAGGAAAGAAACCATTATTTTAAATAGTTTCTTTGCGATCAATTAACATAGATATAAATAATGCAATTGAACAATAAAAGTTTTAATTTTATTTACAAAATATTTTACTCTTCTTATATTTTTTTTATTATTTTTGACCGGTTTTGAGATTATTATCAAACATGTACTGTACAGAAGAAGAAGACTATGGATCCTAAAATTTAATCTGGATGTTATTTCGTATGGTCAGATACACACACGACAAGAGCTACAATAAATACAATTTTACAAATTTCACCATTTAAATCAATCAAAAATTTACTCTAACTTAATTACTATTAATGAATACTACATTGATTGAGATAGGGAAATCTTTGCACGGATCAATGTTTTATCAATCAAACGATGGATACATAATAAACAGTATTTATTATTCACATAATTGAGCAAGAATTGAAAAAGTACCTTGGATGATTTCAATAGGCTTTGTAGGAACGATCTTAATCATTTGCTAATCAGATTTTTCTTTGATTTTTGGGTATTAAATATCGGTAATACTTCCATCCAATATTGGATGGTCCAATATTCATATCATGGCCATTGATAATTATAAAAAAAAACATGTCATATTAATAAGTTAATTACTTTTGTATGTTTAAAACATGGGTTATGTGTATTAATATTATTGGTGTAGGATCATCCAATATTGGATGGAAGAAATATATTTTTTTTTAAATTAAAAGATAATTAATTAATGAAAAGTGGGTTCAGAATTAATCTTGTCCATCACTTATGTTGGGGTCAGAATCAATTCTAGCCACCACTGGGAAAGTTTTTTATCAATAAATTAAACTTTTATTAAAATAAGCTCAACCTGCAATGTCATTACAACTTTCACCTACTAGTGCCGAGCAAATATAAATCGCCCTACTTTGACTATTACATAATAAGCTTATTAAAGAAAGAAACTCTAGACTATTAGACCCAATAATCTAACTAGACTCTATTTTAAGAATAAGAGAATCTGCTTCTTTACTTTCGTATTTTCTCCTTCCTACTTTCACATGGACTAGAATGTAAATCCTTTTCCATATATGATATTCACTTAGGAAATTCCCACCATGTTACATTTCATTTCTCTCCCACCATACACAGTATATATAAGTAGTAATAAATGTACCCACAATATCAACAACTTCTACACAATGAATTAAATTGATTATATTAATCAATTCTTCCAAGTCGGCATGATTAACCTTAATATTACACCGCTGAAGCATCTTTAATAAAATTCGCTTTGTGAAAGAGCAACTTATAAATAAGTGATTAACTTCTTCTATATTAGCAATGCAGAAACATCAAAGTTGGTTCACTTGCATTCCCGAACTGAGCATCCTAGCTTTGATAGATAATCTGTCCTGAAAGCATAACCAAGAAATAAATGCACACCTCGGTATACAAGACTTTGTCCATACTAGTTTCCACCACTTTACTTCACTCTTTTCAACTACAACTTTCTCAAAGGTTTTCTTGAAAGAGAAACGTCTTATATTACTCTCCTTAAATATAATAATGTCATCCCCACTAGAAAGTTTAATATTACCGATATGAGGGAGTAGTTTGCCCACAATAGGAGGCAATCTCCATCTATTACCCCTATAGAATGAAGAAATAGTTTTATTACAGTTAATGTCATCGCTACTAAGATCAATTCCTAAGAATTCTTGTGAATTTTTTCCACCTACCCATCTATCCCAAATTAAGAATGTATTCTTATCATTCTTTATAACATGAGTAATAAAGCCATAAGCTCGGTACCTGATCTTCAAAATCTGATTCCATATCCATGTGTGAGCTTGTTTTATATTCAAGCTCCAGCTACACCTGCCTTTAATGATATTATGATGAACCCACAAACTTCACAAATTGTGTTTTTGTGAGTATATTCTCAAGAAAGTAGCTAAGAGGCAGACTTTATCTATATCTTCAATACATGGAATACCACGAGACCTCCTTGTACTTTACTAGAGCAAATATTAATAACTCTTTTTTGTTTTAATAATTTATGTTTGAATTTATTTATATCAATGAAAATAGTTAATTAATTAAACATTTTGGTAATTTGGTTTGACTTGAATATTTTTATAAATAACAGTGTTTAATGAGGTGAATGATAATATTGCTGGTCATGATATTACAAATATCAAGTATATATACTTCAAGTATGAAAATCTTTGATATATTTTTATTGTGTCGTCGTGCATCTTTCTTGTTTTGGTTATTTAAAGTACCAGTAGCTTTAAAATCCAAGTAACTTAATACTAAATTCATACCAATTAATTATATTATTATGATAAATATTAATTTACTACTTTTCACCATTAACATAAATAGAATTTGGAAAATTTAAATATATTTTAGCCCTAATTCTATATGAATTATAACTTACTCCTATAAAAATAAGAAGTGATAACTCTTATTCCTGAAAAATAAAAAACTAAAAATATAATAATGGATGGAGATTTTGGTGATATTAATATGATGGTTATTTGGAATTCTAAGAATTACAAAGTTAATATTTTTTAAGATATAGGGATTATATACCATATTTATTAATGTATTATACGTTTATGTTCTTAAGATTAATATGGATTGTATATTATTAACTTTATTAACCCTGCCTCTTAATTTAAAAAGATATTGTGCATCTTTCAAATTAATATAATAAATGAGTATTTCTATTATTTTTAAACTAAAAACACGATTATCTAAGTACGTGCGTTAAAATTCTATGTTGTAGAATTTTAGCTAAAATTTAGATTTTATAATGATATAATATTCCATACAACAAATTTACTAAAACTAATAAATTCAAGAAGTAGATAACAAAATTAAGAAATTGCACTGGTTAAAAACATGATTTAATGCATTTAATAAATAATGAATTACATGGGATGCATTTCGCTCGATCTTAATTGCACCCAAACAAGAATCGCAAAGCTCCTAATAATAACATTCCTCCAGGAACCACCAACCATCTATTCAACATATACATATTTAGTCAAAACAATTTATATAATTGAAAAAACTTCAAAAGTATTCATAAACAAATCTTTACTAATTGAATCGATTGGCACTTACTTGGATTTTGATACTCAGATAATTATGTATCAATATGCATTTTTCTCTTTTCATAAATGAGTAATTCTATATATCACTCATTTCATACAACTCTCATACCACCCTCTTTTACGTGGTGTGATTTGATTTCAAATTATTTAATTTCCAATCAAAGCACGCAATATAAGGAGGTAGTATAAAAAATTATTCTTAAAAAATCAAGAAATATATACGAGCAACATTAAATCTTATACAAAGATAAGAAATAAATATAAAATAAAATGCTTATTTTATGAATCGTATTAATAAAAAATATTCAAAAATTATACAAGTAAAAAAGAAACTCATTAACTTCAGTTATCCATATAAACAAACATATAATAATATAAATTGTACATATAAAAGAGATTTAAAAAAAGGTATTAAGATAGATGGGAGGTAAAATTCATTCTAGCACTTTCAAAATAATTAAGTTACATACTGAATAAAACTTAACCACGAAACTTGATATATACATATATTGTGATACATATCGATATTCGTCAATTACAAACATAGATCTTTCATATAAGATGAGAATTACTAATACTCTAAGATACTTACAATCAAGATCTTTTTTAAAAATCTATTACATAACTTGAAAAAAAAAAAAAAAAATTATAGGGATAAAATATTTATTTTATTTTATTGCGTACTAATAATTATATTTTATCTTTCTCGAGTTATGTAATAAATTTTAAAAATAGATCTTGATGGTATGTATCTTAGAATATTAGTAATTCTCATCATATATGAAATATTTATGGTTGTAATTGAGTAATTTCGATGTGTATCAACATATATGTATATATCAAGTTTCATGATTAAGTTTTATCTATTGTGTAACTTAATTATTTTGTAAGTGTTTGATTGAATTTGATCTCGCTTCTATCGTAATACCTTTTTTTTTATTTTCTTTATTGGTATATTTTCTGTTATTATATGTATGTTTATATGCATAAATGAATTTAATGAGTTTTTTGTTTACTTGTATTATTGTTGAATATGTTTGTTAATATGATTCATAAATTAAGAATTTTATTTAATATTAATTTTTTTATCTTCATATAAGATTTAATGTTGCTCATATATATTATATAATCTATAAATAAGAATTCAATATACCACCCCATTATGTGGTGTGGTTTGATTTGAAATGAAATAATTTTCTGTCAAATCACACCACGTAAAATGGGGTGGTGTAAGGGTTGTACGAAATGAGTAATATATAGAATTACTTATTTATAAAAAGATAAAAATACATATTGATACATAAGTAACTTCATAATTAAGTTTAAAACTACTTATTATTTAAAATTGTCAACACAAAATTGAGGCCATCTTTTAAACATTTGCAAAACCAACAACAATCTATCAAATATGATGTAAATAAAAGATTAATGCTATCTTTTGATATATCTATGATTAGAGAGACTAAATATTAAATCAAAGTTAAAATCCAACCAAATAGATATTCATTATCATCAATCGTAAAATAAAATACATATGCTTCTAAATAATATTGACAAACTATATCACAATAAAATAATTATTAGTAAATTACATTGAGCATTAAGAGAAATTGGATTTTAACGGCTTGGAAGGGAAGCCAAAGAAGAAATGAAACAGCACAATCAACTGGAAAGAGAAATTGGATTTTGGAAATTAAATTTGAATGGTTTGGAATGGAAAAGAAAGAGAAGGAAAGAAACCATTATTTTAAATAGTTTCTTTGCGATCAATTAACATAGATATAAATAATGCAATTGAACAATAAAAGTTTTAATTTTATTTACAAAATATTTTACTCTTCTTATATTTTTTTTATTATTTTTGACCGGTTTTGAGATTATTATCAAACATGTACTGTACAGAAGAAGAAGACTATGGATCCTAAAATTTAATCTGGATGTTATTTCGTATGGTCAGATACACACACGACAAGAGCTACAATAAATACAATTTTACAAATTTCACCATTTAAATCAATCAAAAATTTACTCTAACTTAATTACTATTAATGAATACTACATTGATTGAGATAGGGAAATCTTTGCACGGATCAATGTTTTATCAATCAAACGATGGATACATAATAAACAGTATTTATTATTCACATAATTGAGCAAGAATTGAAAAAGTACCTTGGATGATTTCAATAGGCTTTGTAGGAACGATCTTAATCATTTGCTAATCAGATTTTTCTTTGATTTTTGGGTATTAAATATCGGTAATACTTCCATCCAATATTGGATGGTCCAATATTCATATCATGGCCATTGATAATTATAAAAAAAAACATGTCATATTAATAAGTTAATTACTTTTGTATGTTTAAAACATGGGTTATGTGTATTAATATTATTGGTGTAGGATCATCCAATATTGGATGGAAGAAATATATTTTTTTTTAAATTAAAAGATAATTAATTAATGAAAAGTGGGTTCAGAATTAATCTTGTCCATCACTTATGTTGGGGTCAGAATCAATTCTAGCCACCACTGGGAAAGTTTTTTATCAATAAATTAAACTTTTATTAAAATAAGCTCAACCTGCAATGTCATTACAACTTTCACCTACTAGTGCCGAGCAAATATAAATCGCCCTACTTTGACTATTACATAATAAGCTTATTAAAGAAAGAAACTCTAGACTATTAGACCCAATAATCTAACTAGACTCTATTTTAAGAATAAGAGAATCTGCTTCTTTACTTTCGTATTTTCTCCTTCCTACTTTCACATGGACTAGAATGTAAATCCTTTTCCATATATGATATTCACTTAGGAAATTCCCACCATGTTACATTTCATTTCTCTCCCACCATACACAGTATATATAAGTAGTAATAAATGTACCCACAATATCAACAACTTCTACACAATGAATTAAATTGATTATATTAATCAATTCTTCCAAGTCGGCATGATTAACCTTAATATTACACCGCTGAAGCATCTTTAATAAAATTCGCTTTGTGAAAGAGCAACTTATAAATAAGTGATTAACTTCTTCTATATTAGCAATGCAGAAACATCAAAGTTGGTTCACTTGCATTCCCGAACTGAGCATCCTAGCTTTGATAGATAATCTGTCCTGAAAGCATAACCAAGAAATAAATGCACACCTCGGTATACAAGACTTTGTCCATACTAGTTTCCACCACTTTACTTCACTCTTTTCAACTACAACTTTCTCAAAGGTTTTCTTGAAAGAGAAACGTCTTATATTACTCTCCTTAAATATAATAATGTCATCCCCACTAGAAAGTTTAATATTACCGATATGAGGGAGTAGTTTGCCCACAATAGGAGGCAATCTCCATCTATTACCCCTATAGAATGAAGAAATAGTTTTATTACAGTTAATGTCATCGCTACTAAGATCAATTCCTAAGAATTCTTGTGAATTTTTTCCACCTACCCATCTATCCCAAATTAAGAATGTATTCTTATCATTCTTTATAACATGAGTAATAAAGCCATAAGCTCGGTACCTGATCTTCAAAATCTGATTCCATATCCATGTGTGAGCTTGTTTTATATTCAAGCTCCAGCTACACCTGCCTTTAATGATATTATGATGAACCCACAAACTTCACAAATTGTGTTTTTGTGAGTATATTCTCAAGAAAGTAGCTAAGAGGCAGACTTTATCTATATCTTCAATACATGGAATACCACGAGACCTCCTTGTACTTTACTAGAGCAAATATTAATAACTCTTTTTTGTTTTAATAATTTATGTTTGAATTTATTTATATCAATGAAAATAGTTAATTAATTAAACATTTTGGTAATTTGGTTTGACTTGAATATTTTTATAAATAACAGTGTTTAATGAGGTGAATGATAATATTGCTGGTCATGATATTACAAATATCAAGTATATATACTTCAAGTATGAAAATCTTTGATATATTTTTATTGTGTCGTCGTGCATCTTTCTTGTTTTGGTTATTTAAAGTACCAGTAGCTTTAAAATCCAAGTAACTTAATACTAAATTCATACCAATTAATTATATTATTATGATAAATATTAATTTACTACTTTTCACCATTAACATAAATAGAATTTGGAAAATTTAAATATATTTTAGCCCTAATTCTATATGAATTATAACTTACTCCTATAAAAATAAGAAGTGATAACTCTTATTCCTGAAAAATAAAAAACTAAAAATATAATAATGGATGGAGATTTTGGTGATATTAATATGATGGTTATTTGGAATTCTAAGAATTACAAAGTTAATATTTTTTAAGATATAGGGATTATATACCATATTTATTAATGTATTATACGTTTATGTTCTTAAGATTAATATGGATTGTATATTATTAACTTTATTAACCCTGCCTCTTAATTTAAAAAGATATTGTGCATCTTTCAAATTAATATAATAAATGAGTATTTCTATTATTTTTAAACTAAAAACACGATTATCTAAGTACGTGCGTTAAAATTCTATGTTGTAGAATTTTAGCTAAAATTTAGATTTTATAATGATATAATATTCCATACAACAAATTTACTAAAACTAATAAATTCAAGAAGTAGATAACAAAATTAAGAAATTGCACTGGTTAAAAACATGATTTAATGCATTTAATAAATAATGAATTACATGGGATGCATTTCGCTCGATCTTAATTGCACCCAAACAAGAATCGCAAAGCTCCTAATAATAACATTCCTCCAGGAACCACCAACCATCTATTCAACATATACATATTTAGTCAAAACAATTTATATAATTGAAAAAACTTCAAAAGTATTCATAAACAAATCTTTACTAATTGAATCGATTGGCACTTACTTGGATTTTGATACTCAGATAATTATGTATCAATATGCATTTTTCTCTTTTCATAAATGAGTAATTCTATATATCACTCATTTCATACAACTCTCATACCACCCTCTTTTACGTGGTGTGATTTGATTTCAAATTATTTAATTTCCAATCAAAGCACGCAATATAAGGAGGTAGTATAAAAAATTATTCTTAAAAAATCAAGAAATATATACGAGCAACATTAAATCTTATACAAAGATAAGAAATAAATATAAAATAAAATGCTTATTTTATGAATCGTATTAATAAAAAATATTCAAAAATTATACAAGTAAAAAAGAAACTCATTAACTTCAGTTATCCATATAAACAAACATATAATAATATAAATTGTACATATAAAAGAGATTTAAAAAAAGGTATTAAGATAGATGGGAGGTAAAATTCATTCTAGCACTTTCAAAATAATTAAGTTACATACTGAATAAAACTTAACCACGAAACTTGATATATACATATATTGTGATACATATCGATATTCGTCAATTACAAACATAGATCTTTCATATAAGATGAGAATTACTAATACTCTAAGATACTTACAATCAAGATCTTTTTTAAAAATCTATTACATAACTTGAAAAAAAAAAAAAAAAATTATAGGGATAAAATATTTATTTTATTTTATTGCGTACTAATAATTATATTTTATCTTTCTCGAGTTATGTAATAAATTTTAAAAATAGATCTTGATGGTATGTATCTTAGAATATTAGTAATTCTCATCATATATGAAATATTTATGGTTGTAATTGAGTAATTTCGATGTGTATCAACATATATGTATATATCAAGTTTCATGATTAAGTTTTATCTATTGTGTAACTTAATTATTTTGTAAGTGTTTGATTGAATTTGATCTCGCTTCTATCGTAATACCTTTTTTTTTATTTTCTTTATTGGTATATTTTCTGTTATTATATGTATGTTTATATGCATAAATGAATTTAATGAGTTTTTTGTTTACTTGTATTATTGTTGAATATGTTTGTTAATATGATTCATAAATTAAGAATTTTATTTAATATTAATTTTTTTATCTTCATATAAGATTTAATGTTGCTCATATATATTATATAATCTATAAATAAGAATTCAATATACCACCCCATTATGTGGTGTGGTTTGATTTGAAATGAAATAATTTTCTGTCAAATCACACCACGTAAAATGGGGTGGTGTAAGGGTTGTACGAAATGAGTAATATATAGAATTACTTATTTATAAAAAGATAAAAATACATATTGATACATAAGTAACTTCATAATTAAGTTTAAAACTACTTATTATTTAAAATTGTCAACACAAAATTGAGGCCATCTTTTAAACATTTGCAAAACCAACAACAATCTATCAAATATGATGTAAATAAAAGATTAATGCTATCTTTTGATATATCTATGATTAGAGAGACTAAATATTAAATCAAAGTTAAAATCCAACCAAATAGATATTCATTATCATCAATCGTAAAATAAAATACATATGCTTCTAAATAATATTGACAAACTATATCACAATCAAATAATTATTAGTAAATTACATTGAGCATTAAGAGAAATTGGATTTTAACGGCTTGGAAGGGAAGCCAAAGAAGAAATGAAACAGCACAATCAACTGGAAAGAGAAATTGGATTTTGGAAATTAAATTTGAATGGTTTGGAATGGAAAAGAAAGAGAAGGAAAGAAACCATTATTTTAAATAGTTTCTTTGCGATCAATTAACATAGATATAAATAATGCAATTGAACAATAAAAGTTTTAATTTTATTTACAAAATATTTTACTCTTCTTATATTTTTTTTATTATTTTTGACCGGTTTTGAGATTATTATCAAACATGTACTGTACAGAAGAAGAAGACTATGGATCCTAAAATTTAATCTGGATGTTATTTCGTATGGTCAGATACACACACGACAAGAGCTACAATAAATACAATTTTACAAATTTCACCATTTAAATCAATCAAAAATTTACTCTAACTTAATTACTATTAATGAATACTACATTGATTGAGATAGGGAAATCTTTGCACGGATCAATGTTTTATCAATCAAACGATGGATACATAATAAACAGTATTTATTATTCACATAATTGAGCAAGAATTGAAAAAGTACCTTGGATGATTTCAATAGGCTTTGTAGGAACGATCTTAATCATTTGCTAATCAGATTTTTCTTTGATTTTTGGGTATTAAATATCGGTAATACTTCCATCCAATATTGGATGGTCCAATATTCATATCATGGCCATTGATAATTATAAAAAAAAACATGTCATATTAATAAGTTAATTACTTTTGTATGTTTAAAACATGGGTTATGTGTATTAATATTATTGGTGTAGGATCATCCAATATTGGATGGAAGAAATATATTTTTTTTTAAATTAAAAGATAATTAATTAATGAAAAGTGGGTTCAGAATTAATCTTGTCCATCACTTATGTTGGGGTCAGAATCAATTCTAGCCACCACTGGGAAAGTTTTTTATCAATAAATTAAACTTTTATTAAAATAAGCTCAACCTGCAATGTCATTACAACTTTCACCTACTAGTGCCGAGCAAATATAAATCGCCCT
The DNA here is from genome assembly GCA_029959085.1 of Nemophila menziesii. Lineage (NCBI taxonomy): Eukaryota > Viridiplantae > Streptophyta > Magnoliopsida > Boraginales > Hydrophyllaceae > Nemophila > Nemophila menziesii. Next base: position 99,007 of record JARWIR010000206.1, on the reverse strand, counting down.
ACTTTGACTATTACATAATAAGCTTATTAAAGAAAGAAACTCTAGACTATTAGACCCAATAATCTAACTAGACTCTATTTTAAGAATAAGAGAATCTGCTTCTTTACTTTCGTATTTTCTCCTTCCTACTTTCACATGGACTAGAATGTAAATCCTTTTCCATATATGATATTCACTTAGGAAATTCCCACCATGTTACATTTCATTTCTCTCCCACCATACACAGTATATATAAGTAGTAATAAATGTACCCACAATATCAACAACTTCTACACAATGAATTAAATTGATTATATTAATCAATTCTTCCAAGTCGGCATGATTAACCTTAATATTACACCGCTGAAGCATCTTTAATAAAATTCGCTTTGTGAAAGAGCAACTTATAAATAAGTGATTAACTTCTTCTATATTAGCAATGCAGAAACATCAAAGTTGGTTCACTTGCATTCCCGAACTGAGCATCCTAGCTTTGATAGATAATCTGTCCTGAAAGCATAACCAAGAAATAAATGCACACCTCGGTATACAAGACTTTGTCCATACTAGTTTCCACCACTTTACTTCACTCTTTTCAACTACAACTTTCTCAAAGGTTTTCTTGAAAGAGAAACGTCTTATATTACTCTCCTTAAATATAATAATGTCATCCCCACTAGAAAGTTTAATATTACCGATATGAGGGAGTAGTTTGCCCACAATAGGAGGCAATCTCCATCTATTACCCCTATAGAATGAAGAAATAGTTTTATTACAGTTAATGTCATCGCTACTAAGATCAATTCCTAAGAATTCTTGTGAATTTTTTCCACCTACACATCTATCCCAAATTAAGAATGTATTCTTATCATTCTTTATAACATGAGTAATAAAGCCATAAGCTCGGTACCTGATCTTCAAAATCTGATTCCATATCCATGTGTGAGCTTGTTTTATATTCAAGCTCCAGCTACACCTGCCTTTAATGATATTATGATGAACCCACAAACTTCACAAATTGTGTTTTTGTGAGTATATTCTCAAGAAAGTAGCTAGGAGGCAGACTTTATCTATATCTTCAATACATGGAATACCACGAGACCTCCTTGTACTTTACTAGAGCAAATATTAATAACTCTTTTTTGTTTTAATAATTTATGTTTGAATTTATTTATATCAATGAAAATAGTTAATTAATTAAACATTTTGCTAATTTGGTTTGACTTGAATATTTTTATAAATAACAGGGTTTAATGAGGTGAATGATAAGATTGCTGGTCATGATATTACAAATATCAAGTATATATACTTAAAGTATGAAATTCTTTGATATCTTTTTATTGTGTCGTCGTGCCTCTTTCTTGTTTTGGTTATTTAAAGTACCAGTAGCTTTAAAATCCAAGTAACTTAATACTAAATTCATACCAATTAATTATATAATTATGATAAATCTAAATATACTACTTTTCACCATTAACATAAATAGAATTTGGAAAATTTAAATATATTTTAACCCTAATCCTATATGAATTATAACTTAGTCCTATAAAAATAAGACGTGATAAGTCTTATTCCTGAAAAATAAAAAACTAAAAATATAATAATGGATGGAGATTTTGGTGATATTAATATGATGGTTATTTGGAATTCTAAGAATTACAAAGTTAATATTTTTTAAGATATAGGGATTATATACCATATTTATTAATGTATTATACGTTTATGTTCTTAAGATTAATATGGATTTTATATTATTAACTTTATTAACCCTGCCTCTTAATTTAAAAAGATATTGTGCATCTTTCAAATTAATATAATAAATGAGTATTTCTATTATTTTTATTATGTCTTGAATATGAAAATGATCTATGTGAACTAAAAACACGATTAACTAAGTACGTGCTTTAAAATTCTAGGTTTTAGAATTTTAGCTGAAATTTAGATTTTATAATGATATAATATTCCATATAGAAAATTTAGTAAAACTAATAAATTCAAAAAGTAGATAACAAAATTAAGAAACTGTACCGGTTAAAGACATGATTTAATGCAATTAATAATTAATGAATTACATGGGATGCATTTTTCGCTCGATCTTAATTGCACCCAAACAAGACTCGCAAAGCTCCTTAAAACAATATTCCTTTAGGAACCACAAACCATCTATTCAACATATACATATTTAGTCAAAACAATTTATATATTTGAAAAAACTTCAAAAGTATTCATAAACAAATCGTTACTAATTGAATCGATTGTGAGTAAGCACTTACTTGGATTTTGATACTCAGATAATTATGTATCAATATGCATTTTCCCCTTTTCATAAATGAGTAATTTTACATATCACTCATTTCATACAACCCTCATACCACCCTCTTTTACGTGGTGTGATTTGATTGTAAATTATTTCATTTCCAATCAAATCATGCCACATAAGGAGGTAGTATGAAAAATTAATCTTAAAAAAATCAAGAAATATATACGATCAACATTAAATCTTATACGAAGATAAGAAGTAAATATAAAATAAAATTCTTATTTTATGTATCGTATTAACAAAAAATATTCAACAATTATACAAGTAAATAAGAAACTCATTAACTTCAGTTATCCATATAAACAAACATATAATAATAATAGAAATTGTACCTATAAAAGAGATTTAAAAAACACGTTATTAAGATAGATGCGAGATCAAAATCAGTCTAACACTTATAAAATAATTAACTTACATACTGGATTAAACTTAATCACGAAACTTGATATATACATATATTGTGATACATATCGATATTCGTCAATTACAAACATAGATCTTTCATATAAGATGAGAATTACTAATACTATAAGATACTTACCATCAAGATCTATTTTAAAAATCTATTACATAACTCGAAAAAGATAAATAAATTATAGGGATAAAAAAATAATGTTTTATTTTATTTTATAGCGTACCAATAATTTTATTATATCTTTCTCGAGTTATGTAATAGATTTAAAAAATAGATCTTGATGGTAAGTATCTTACAATATTAGTAATTCTCAACATATATGAAATATTTATGGTTGTAATTGAAGAATTTCGATATGTATCAACATATATGTATATATCAAGTTTACTGATTAAGTTTAATCCACTGTGTAACTTTATTATTTTTTAAGTGTTTTTTATTGAATTTGATCTCGCTTCTATCGTAATACCTTTTTTTAACTTTATTTATTGGTATATTTTCTATTATTATATGTATATTTATATGCATAAATGAAGTTAATGAGTTTCTTGTTTACTTGTATAATTGTTGAATATTGTTTGTTAATATGATTCATAAAATAAGAATTTTATTTTATATTAATTTTTTTATCTTCATATAAGATTTAATGTTGCTCATATATATTATATAATCTATAAATAAGAATTCAATATACCACCCCATTATGTGGTGTGGTTTGATTTGAAATGAAATAATTTTCAGTCAAATCACACCACGTAAAATGGGGTGGTGTAAGGGTTGTACGAAATGAGTAATATATAGAATTACTTATTTATAAAAATATAAAAATACATATTGATACATAAGTAACTTCATAATTAAGTTTAAAACTACTTATTATTTAAAATTGTCAACACAAAATTGAGGCCATCTTTAAAACATTTGCAAAACCAACAACAATCTATCAAATATGATGTAAATAAAAGATTAATGCTATCTTTTGATATATCTATGATTAGAGAGACTAAATATTAAATCAAAGTTAAAATCCAACCAAATAGATATTCATTATCATCAATCGTAAAATAAAATACATATGCTTCTAAATAATATTGACGAACTATATCACAATCAAATAATTATTAGTAAATTACATTGAGCATTAAGAGAAATTGGATTTTAACGGCTTGGAAGGGAAGCCAAAGAAGAAATGAAACAGCACAATCAACTGGAAAGAGAAATTGGATTTTGGAAATTAAATTTGAATGGTTTGGAATGGAAAAGAAAGAGAAGGTAAGAAACCATTATTTTAAATAGTTTCTTTGCGATCAATTAACATAGATATAAATAATGCAATTGAACAATAAAAGTTTTAATTTTATTTACAAAATATTTTACTCTTCTTATATTTTTTTTATTAATTTTGACCGGTTTTGAGATTATTATCAAACATGTACTGTACAGAAGAAGAAGACTATGGATCCTAAAATTTAATCTGGATGTTATTTTGTATGGTCAGATACACACACGACAAGAGCTACAATAAATACATTCCACCATTTAAATCAATCAAAAATTTACTCTAACTTAATTACTATTAATGAATACTACATTGATTGAGATAGGGAAATCTTTGCACGGATCAATGTTTTATCAATCAAACGATGGATACATAATAAACAGTATTTATTATTCACATAATTGAGCAAGAATTGAAAAAATACCTTGGATGATTTCAATAGGCTTTGTAGGAACGATCTTAATCAAAAAAATCTACAAACAAATAATAAGAAGTGACAAAACATACACAATTATATATAAAACAAGACCCGGATACCTTAGAAAGGGTAGGTTGCCTTGGAAGGGTTTGCTAAATCAATTGTTTATGGACTGTAAAAATATGAAATCGGGTTTAAAATTAAACCTTAATTTGGGTTCTTCGATGGTGGAGAATGGTCTTGTGCAGGCTTGGTGGAAAGGTGAGTGTGAAGATGGTCGAAAGTAGTCCTTGGCGGCGGTGGATGTAAGTGAAAAGTAATGAGATTAGGTTTAGAAATAAACTTTTAATTGGGTTCTTTTTGTTTTTGCGTGTGATATTGTGATGAAATTATTTTTTCTTTTTGTTTTTATAATGGAATAATGGATTTGCTAATCAGATTTTTCTTTGATTTTTGGGTATTAAATATGGGTAATACATCCATCCAATATTGGATGGTCCAATATTCATATCATGGCCATTGATAATTATACAAAAAACATGTCATATTAATAAGTTAATTACTTTTGTAAGTTTAAAACATGGGTTATGTGTATTAATATTATTGGTGTAGGATCATCCAATATTGGATGGAAGAAATATATTTTTTTTTAAATTAAAAGATAATTAATTAATGAAAAGTGGGTTCAGAATTAATCTTGTCCATCACTTATGTTGGGGTCAGAATCAATTCTAGCCACCACTGGGAAAGTTTTTTTATCAATAAATTAAACTTTTATTAAAATAAGCTCAACCTGCAATGTCATTACAACTTTCACCTACTAGTGCCGAGCAAATATAAATCGCCCTACTTTGACTATTACATAATAAGCCTATTAAAGAAAGAAACTCTAGACTATTAGGCCCAATAAACTAATTGGACTCTATTTTAATAATAAGAGAATCTACTTCTTAACTTTTGTATTTTCTCTTTCCCACTTTCACATGGACTAGAATGTAAATACTTTTCCATATATGATCTTCACTTAGGAAATTCCCACCATGTTACCTTTCATTTCTCTCCTACTATACACAGTATATATAAGTAGTAATAAATGTCCCCACAATATCAACAACTTCTACACAATGAATTAAATTAATTAGATTAATCAATTCTTCCAAGTATGCAGGATTAACCTTAACATTACACCTCTCAAGCATCTTCAATAAAATTCGCTTTGTGAAAGAGCATCTTATAAATAAGTGATTAACTTCTTCTATATTAGCATTGCAGAAACATAAGAGTGGGTTAACTTGCATTTCCGAACTGAGCATCCTAGCTTTGGTAGATAATCTGTCTTGAAAGCATAACCAAGCAGCAAATGCATACCTCGGTATACAAGACTTTGTCCATACTATTTTCCACCACTTTACTTCACTCTTCTCAACTGCAATTTTCTCAAGGGTTTTCTTGAAGGAGAAACGTCTTATATTACTCTCCTTAAATATAATAATCTCATCCCCACTAGAAAGTTTAATATTACCGATATGAGGGAGTAGTTTGCCCACAATAGGAGGCAATCTCCATCTATTACCCCTATAGAATGAAGAAATAGTTTTATTACGGTTAATGTCATCGCTACTAAGATCAATTCCTAAGAATTCTTGTGAATTTTTTCCACCTACCCATCTATCCCAAATTAAGAATGTATTCTTACCATTCCTTATAACATGAGTAATAAAGCCATAAGCTCGGTACCTGATCTTCAAAATCTGATTCCATATCCATGTGTGAGCTTGTTTTATATTCAAGCTCCAGCTACACCTGCCTTTAATGATATTATGATGAACCCACAAACTTCACAAATTGTGTTTTTGTGAGTATATTCTCAAGAAAGTAGCTAGGAGGCAGACTTTATCTATATCTTCAATACATTGAATACCACGAGACCTCCTTGTACTTTACTAGAGCAAATATTAATAACTCTTTTTTGTTTTAATAATTTATGTTTGAATTTATTTATATCAATGAAAATAGTTAATTAATTAAACATTTTGCTAATTTGGTTTGACTTGAATATTTTTATAAATAACAGGGTTTAATGAGGTGAATGATAAGATTGCTGGTCATGATATTACAAATATCAAGTATATATACTTAAAGTATGAAATTCTTTGATATCTTTTTATTGTGTCGTCGTGCCTCTTTCTTGTTTTGGTTATTTAAAGTACCAGTAGCTTTAAAATCCAAGTAACTTAATACTAAATTCATACCAATTAATTATATAATTATGATAAATCTAAATATACTACTTTTCACCATTAACATAAATAGAATTTGGAAAATTTAAATATATTTTAACCCTAATCCTATATGAATTATAACTTAGTCCTATAAAAATAAGACGTGATAAGTCTTATTCCTGAAAAATAAAAAACTAAAAATATAATAATGGATGGAGATTTTGGTGATATTAATATGATGGTTATTTGGAATTCTAAGAATTACAAAGTTAATATTTTTTAAGATATAGGGATTATATACCATATTTATTAATGTATTATACGTTTATGTTCTTAAGATTAATATGGATTTTATATTATTAACTTTATTAACCCTGCCTCTTAATTTAAAAAGATATTGTGCATCTTTCAAATTAATATAATAAATGAGTATTTCTATTATTTTTATTATGTCTTGAATATGAAAATGATCTATGTGAACTAAAAACACGATTAACTAAGTACGTGGTTTAAAATTCTATGTTTTAGAATTTTAGCTGAAATTTAGATTTTATAATGATATAATATTCCATATAGAAAATTTAGTAAAACTAATAAATTCAAAAAGTAGATAACAAAATTAAGAAACTGTACCGGTTAAAGACATGATTTAATGCAATTAATAATTAATGAATTACATGGGATGCATTTTTCGCTCGATCTTAATTGCACCCAAACAAGACTCGCAAAGCTCCTTAAAACAACATTCATCCAGGAACCACAAACCATCTATTCAACATATACATATTTAGTCAAAACAGTTTATATAATGGAAAAAACTTAAAAAGTATTCATAAACGAATCCTACTAATTGAATCGATTGTGAGTCGGCACTTAGTTGGATTTTGATACTCGTATAATTATGTATCAATATGCATTTTTCCCTTTTCATAAATGAGTTATTCTATATATCACTCATTTCATACAACCCTCATACCACCCTCTTTTACGTGGTGTGATTTGATTGTAAATTATTTCATTTCCAATCAAATCATGCCACATAAGGAGGTAGTATGAAAAATTAATCTTAAAAAAATCAAGAAATATATACGAGCAACATTAAATCTTATATGAGGATAAGAAATAAATATAAAATAAAATGCTTATTTTATGAATCGTATTAACAAAAAATATTTAACAATTATACAAGTAAACAAGAAACTCATTAACTTCAGTTAGCCATATAAACAAACATATAATAATAGAAATTGTACCTATAAAAGAGATTTAAACAACAAGTTATTAAGATAGATGCGAGATCAAAATCATTCTAACACTTACAAAATAATTAAGTTACATACTGGATTAAAATTAATCACGAAACTTGATATATACATATATTGTGATACATATCGATATTCGTCAATTACAAACATAGATCTTTCATATAAGATGAGAATTACTAATACTCTAAGATACTTACCATCAAGATCTATTTTAAAAATCTATTACATAACTCAAAAAAGATAAAAAAAATTATAGGGATAAAAAAATAAAATAATTTTTTTATTTTATTGCATACCAATAATTTTATTTTAGCTTTCTCGAGTTATGTAATAGATTTTAAAAATAGATCTGGATGGTATGTATCTTAGAATATTAGTAATTCTCATCATATATGAAATATTTATGGTTGTAATTGAGTAATTTCGATGTGTATCAACATATATGTATATATCAAGTTTCGTGATTAAGTTTTATCCATTGTGTAACTTAATTATTTTGTAAGCGTTTGATTGAATTTGATCTCGTTTCTATCGTAATACCTTTTTTTTAATTTTCTTTATTGGTATATTTTATATTATTATATGTATGTTTATATGCATAAATGAATTTAATGAGTTTCTTGTTTACTTGTATAATTGTTGAATATGTTTGTTAATATGATTCATAAAATAAGCATTTTATTTTATATTAATTTTTTAACTTCATATAAGATTTAATGTTGCACATATATATTATATAATCTATAAATAAGAATGCAATATACCACCCCTTATGTGGTGTGGTTTAATTTGAAACGAAATAATTTTCAGTCAAATCACACCACGTAAAATGGGGTGGTGTAAGGGTTGTACGAAATGAGTAATATATAGAATTACTTATTTATAAAAAGATAAAAATACATATTGATACATAAGTAACTTCATAATTAAGTTTAAAACTACTTATTATTTAAAATTGTCAACACAAAATTGAGGCCATCTTTTAAACATTTGCAAAACCAACAACAATCTATCAAATATGATGTAAATAAAAGATTAAGGCTATCTTTTGATATATCAGTGATTAGAGAGACTAAATATTAAATCAAAGTTAAAATCCAACCAAATAGATATTCATCATCATCAATCGTAAAATAAAATACATATGCTTCTAAATAATATTGACAAACTATATCTCAATCAAATAATTTTTAGTAAATTACATTGAGCATTAAGAGAAATTGAATTGTAACGGCTTGGAAGGGAAGCCAAAGAAGAAATGAAAAAGCGCAATCAACTAGAAAGAGAAATTGGATTTGGGAATTAAATTTGAATGGTTTCGAATGAAAAAGAAAGAGAAGGAAAGAAACCATTAATTTAAATAGTTTCTTTGCGATCATTTAACATAAATATAAATAATGCAACTGAACAATAAAAGTTTGAATTTTATTTACAAAATATTTTACTCTTATTATATTTTTTTTGATTATTTTTTAATGGTTTTGAGATTATTATCAAACATGTACTACATAGAAGAAGAAGACTATGGATCCGAAAATTTAATCTGGATGTTATTTTGCATTGTTGAAACACACATGACAAGAGCTACAAAAAATACAATTTTACAAACTTGACCATTTAAATCAATCAAAAATTTACTCTAACTTAATTACTATTAATGAATACTACATTGACTGAGATAGGGGGTTCTTTGCACGTATCAAAGTTTGATGAATCAAATGATGGATACATAATAAACAATATTTATTATTCACACAATTGAGCAAGAAAAACGTACCTAGGATGACTTCAATAGGCTTTGTAGGAACGATCTTAATCTAAAAATTTTACAAACAAAAAATAAGAAGTGACAAAACATACACAATCATATATAAAACAAGACATGGGTACCTTAGAAAGGGTAGGTTGCCTTGGGAAGTGTCTCCTAAATCAATTGTTTATAGACAGTAAAAAGGTGAGCTCGGGTTTAAAATTAAACCTTAATTTGGGTTCTTCTATGGTGGAGAATGGTCTTGTGCAGGCTTGGTGGAAAGGTGAGTGTAAAGATGGTCGAGAATAGTCATTGGCGGCGGTGGCTGTAAGTGAAAAGAGATGAGATTAGGTTAAAAATAAACTTTAATTTGGGTTCTTTTTGTTTTTGCGTGTCTTATGGTGATGGAATTATTTTTCCTTTTTTTTATAATGGAATAATGGATTTGCTAATCAGTTTTTTGTTTGATGTTTGGGTATTAAATATATATATTTTTTAAAATTAAAATATAATTAATTAATGAAAATGGGGTCAGAAATAATCTTGGCCATCACTTATGTTGGGGTCAGAATCAATTCTAGCCACCACTGGAGAATGTTTTTTTATCAATAAATTAAACTTTTACTAAAATAAGCTCAACCTCCAATGTCATTACAACTTTCACCTACTAGTGCCGAGCAAATATAAATCGACCTACTTTAACTATTACATAATAAGTCTATTACAATTTTAATCAAAACTGAAGAAAGAAACTCTAGACTATTAGGCCCAATAAGCTAATTGGACTCTATTTTAATAATAAGAGAATCTGCTTCTTTGCTTTTGTATTTTCTCTTACCCACTTTCACATGGACTAGAATGTAAATAATTTTCCATATATGATCTTCACATAGGAAATTCCCACCATGTTACCTTTCATTTATCTCCCACTATACACAGTATATATAAGTAGTAATAAATGTCCCCACAATATCAACAACTTCTACACAATGAATTAAATTAATTATATTAATCCATTCTTCCAAGTATTCAGGATTAACCTTAACATTACACCTCTCAAGCATCTTCAATAAAATTCGCTTTGTGAAAGAGCAGCTTATAAATAAGTGATTAACTTATTCTATATTAGCATTGCAGAAACATAAGAGTGGGTTAACTTGCATTTCCGAACTAAGCATCCTAGCTTTGGTAGATAATCTGTCTTGAAAGCATAACCAAGCAGCAAATGCATACCTCGGTATACAAGACTTTGTCCATACTAGTTTCCACCACTTTACTTCACTCTTCTCAACTGCAATTTTCTCAAGGGTTTTCTTGAAGGAGAAACCACTTATATTACTCTCCTTCCATATAATAATATCATCCCCACTAGATATTTTAATATTACAGATATGAGGGAGTAATTTGCCCACAATAGGAGGCAATTTCCATCTATTACCCCCATAATATGAAGAAATAGTTTTATTACAGCTAATGTCATCGCTACTAAGATCAATTCCTAAGAATTCTTGTGAATTTTTTCCACCTAGCCATTTATCCCAAATTAAGAATGTATTCTTACCATTCCTTATAACATGAGTAATAAAGTAATAAGCTAGGTACCTGATCTTCAAAATCTGATTCCATATCCATGTCAGAGCTAGTTTTATATTCAAGCTCCAGATACACCTGCCTTTAATGATATTATGATGAACCCACAAATTTACAAATTGTGTTTTTGTGAGTATATTCTCTAGAAAGTAGCTAAGAGACTGACTTTATTTATATCTTCAATAATTGGAATACCACAAGACCTCCTTGTACTTTACTAGAGCAAATATTCACTCTTTTTTGTTTTAATAATTTATGTTTGAATTTATTTATATCTACAAAAAATAGTTAATTAATTAAACATTTTGCTAATTTGGTTTGACTTGAATATTTTTATAAATAACAGTGTATTATTAGGTGAATGATAAGATTGCTGGTCATGATTTTACAAATATCAGGTATAAATACTTAAAGTATGAAATTCTTTGATATCTTTTTATTGTGTTGTCGTGCCTCTTTCTTGTTTTGGTTATTTAAAGTACCAGTAGCTTTAAAATCCAAGTAACGTAATACTAAATTCATACCAATTAATTATATAATTATGATAAATCTAAATATACTACTTTTCACCATTAACATAAATAGAATTTGGAAAATTTAAATATATTTTTACCCTAATCCTATATGAATTATTACTTAGTCCTATAAAAATAAGACGTGATAATTTATATTCTTGAAAAATAAAACACTAAATATATAATAATGGATGGAGATTTTGGTGATATAAATAAGATGGTTATTTGGAATTCTAATAATTATAAAGTTAATATTTTTTAAGATATAGGGATTATATACCATATTTATTAATATATTATACATTTATGTTTTTAAGATTCATATGGATGGTATATTATTAACTTTATTAACCCTGCCTCTTAATTTAAAAAGATATTCTGCATCTTTCAAATTAATATAATAAATGAGTATTTCTATTATTTTTATTATGTCTTGAATATGAAAATGATCTATGTGAACTAAAAACACGATTAACTAAGTACGTGGTTTAAAATTCTATGTTTTAGAATTATAGCTGAAATTTAGATTTTATAATGATATAATATTCCATACAACAAGTTTAGTAAAACTAATAAATTCAAAAAGTAGATAACAAAATTAAGAAACTGTAGTGGTTAAAAACATGATTTAATGCATTTAATAAATAATGAATTACATGGGATGCATTTTGCTCGATCTTAATTGCACCCAAACAAGCCTCGTAAAGCTCCGTATAACAACATTCATCCAGGAACCACCAACCATCTATTCAACATATACATATTTAGTCAAAACTGTTTATATATTGGAAAAAACTTAAAAAGTATTTATAAACAAATCTTACTAATTGAATCGATTGTGAGTCGGCACTTAGTTGGATTTTGATACTCGTATAATTATGTATCAATATGCATTTTTCCCTTTTCATAAATGAGTAATTCTATATATCACTCATTTCATACAACCCTCATACCTCCTCTTTTACGTGGTGTGATTTGATTGTAAATTATTTAATTTCCAATCAAAGCACGCCATATAAGGAGGTAGTATAAAAAATTATTCTTAAAAAATCAAGAAATATATACGAGCAACATTAAATCTTATACGAGAATAAGAAATAAATATAAAATTAAATGCTTATTTTATGAATCGTATTAACAAAAAATATTTAACAATTATACAAGTAAACAAGAAACTCATTAACTTCAGTTATCCATATAAACAAACATATAATAATAGAAATTGTACCTATAAAAGAGATTTAAACAACAAGGTATTAAGATAGATGCGAGATCAAATTCATTCTAACACTTACAAAATAATTAAGTTACATACTGGATAAAACTTAATCACGAAACTTGATATATACATATATTGTAATACATATCGATATTCGTCAATTACAAAAATAGATCTTTCATATAAGATGAGAATTACTAATACTCTAAGATACTTACCATCAAGATCTATTTTAAAAATCTATTACATAACTCAAAAAAGATAAAAAAGATTATAGGGATACAAAAAATTTTTTATTTTATTTTATTGCATACCAATAATTTTATTTTATCTTTCTCGAGTTATGTAATAGATTTTAAAAATAGATCTTGATGGTATGTATCTTAGAATATTAGTAATTCTCATCATATATGAAATATTTATGGTTGTAATTGAGTAATTTCGATGTGTATCAACATCTATGTATATATCAAGTTTCGTGATTAAGTTTTATCCATTGTGTAACTTAATTATTTTGTAACTGTTTGATTGAATTTGATCTCGCTTCTATCGTAATACCTTTTTTTTAATTTTATTTATTGGTATATTTTCTATTATTATATGTATGTTTATATGCATAAATGAATTTAATGAGTTTCTTGTTTACTTGTATAATTGTTGAATATCTTTGTTAATATGATTCATAAAATAAGCATTTTATTTTATATTAATTTTTTTATCTTCATATAAGATTTAATGTTGCTCATATATATTATATAATCTATAAATAAGAATGCAATATACCACCCCTTATGTGGTGTGGTTTAATTTGAAATGAAATAATTTTCAGTCAAATCACACCACGTAAAATGGGGTGGTGTAAGGGTTGTACGAAATGAGTAATATATAGAATTACTTATTTATAAAAAGATAAAAATACATATTGATACATAAGTAACTTCATAATTAAGTTTAAAACTACTTATTATTTAAAATTGTCAACACAAAATTGAGGCCATCTTTTAAACATTTGCAAAACCAACAACAATCTATCAAATATGATGTAAATAAAATATTAAGGCTATCTTTTGATATATCTATGATTAGAGAGACTAAATATTAAATCAAAGTTAAAATCCAACAAAATAGATATTCATCATCATCAATCGTAAAATAAAATACATATGCTTCTAAATAATATTGACAAAATATATCTCAATCAAATAATTTTTAGTAAATTACATTGAGCATTAAGAGAAATTGAATTTTAACGGCTTGGAAGGGGAGCCAAAGAAGAAATGAAAAAGCGCAATCAACTTGAAAGAGAAATTGGATTTGGAAATTAAATTTGAATGGTTTTGAATGAAAAAGAAAGAGAAGGAAAGAAACCATTAATTTAAATAGTTTCTTTGCGATCATTTAACATAGATATAAATAATGAAACTGAACAATAAAAGTTTGAATTTTATTTACAAAATATTTTACTCTTATTATATTTTTTTTGATTATTTTTTAACGGTTTTGAGATTATTATCAAACATGTACTACACAGAAGAAAAAGACTATGGATCCGAAAATTTAATCTGGATGTTATTTTGCATGGTTGAAACACACATGACAAGAGCTACAAAAAATACAATTTTACAAACTCGACCATTTAAATCAATCAAAAATTTACTCTAACTTAATTACTATTAATGAATACTGCATAGACTGAGATAGGGGTTCTTTGCACGGATCAAAGTTTGATGAATCAAATGATGGATACATAATAAACAATATTTATTATTCACATAATTGAGCAAGAATTGAAAAACGTACCTAGGATGACTTCAATATGCTTTGTAGGAACGATCTTAATCTAAAAATTTTACAAACAAAAAATAAGAAGTGACAAAACATACACAATCATAAATAAAACAAGACATGGGTACCTTAGAAAGGGTAGGTTGCCTTGGGAAGTGTCTCCTAAATCAATTGTTTATGGACTGTAAAAAAATGAGCTCGGGTTTAAAACTAAACCTTAATTTGGGTTCTTCTATGGTGGAGAATGGTCTTGTGAATGCTTGGTGGAAAGGTGAGTGTGAAGATGGTCGAGAATAGTCATTGGCGGCGGTGGCTGTAAGTGAAAAGAGATGAGATTAGGTTAAAAATAAACTTTAATTTGGGTTCTTTTTGTTTTTGCGTGTCTTATGGTGATGGAATTATTTTTCCATTTTTTTATAATGGAATAATGGATTTGCTAATCAGTTTTTTGTTTGATGTTTGGGTATTAAATATATATATTTTTAAAAATTAAAATATAATTAATTAATGAAAAGTGGGGTCAGAAATAATCTTGGGGTCAGAATCAATTCTACCCACCACTGGAGAATGTTTTTTTATCAATAAATTAAACTTTTACTAAAAGAAGCTCAACCTCCAATGTCATTACAACTTTCACCTACTAGTGCCGAGCAAATATAAATCGACCTACTTTAACTATTACATAATAAGCCTATTACAATTTTAATCAAAACTAAAGAAAGAAACTCTAGACTATTAGGCTCAATAAGCTAATTGGACTCTATTTTAATAATAAGAGAATCTGCTTCTTTGCTTTTGTATTTTCTCTTACCCACTCTCACATGGACTAGAATGCAAATACTTTTCCATATATGATCTTCACATAGGCAATTCCCACCATGTTATCTTTCATTTATCTCCCACTATACACAGTATATATAAGTAGTAATAAATGTCCCCACAATATCAACAACTTCTACACAATGAATTAAATTAATTATATTAATCAATTCTTCCAAGTATGCAGGATTAACCTTAACATTACACCTCTCAAGCATCTTCAATAAAATTCGCTTTGTGAAAGAGCAGTTTATAAATAAGTGATTAACTTCTTCTATATTAGCATTGCAGAAACATAAGAGTGGGTTAACTTGCATTTCCGAACTGAGCATCCTAGCTTTGGTAAATAATCTGTCTTGAAAGCATAACCAAGCAGTAAATGCACACCTCGGTATTCAAGACTTTGTCCATACTAGTTTCCACCTTTTTACTTCACTCTTCTGAACTGCAATTTTTTCAAGGGTTTTCTTGAAGGAGAAACAACTTATATTACTCTCCTTCCATATAATAATATCATCCCCACTAGAAAGTTTAATATTAGAGATATGAGGGAGTAATTTGCCCACAATTGGAGGCAATCTCCATCTATTACCCCCATAGAATGAAGAAATAGTTTTAATACAGTTAATGCCATCGCTATAAGATCAATTCCTAAGAATTCTTGTGAATTTTTTCCACCTAGCCATCTATCCCAAATTAAAAATGTATTCATACCATTCCTTATAACATGAGTAATAAAGTCATAAGCTAGGTACCCGATCTTCAAAAATCTGATTCCATATCCATGTGTAAGATTGTTTTATATTCAAGCTCCAGATACACCTGCCTTTAATGATATTATGATGAACCCACAAACTTCACAAATTGTGTTTTTGTGAGTATATTCTCCAGAAAGTAGCTAGGAGAAAAACTTTATTTATATCTTCAATACTTGGAATACCACAAGACCTCCATGCACTTTACTAGAGCAAATATTAGTAACTCTTTTTTGTTTTAATAATTTATGTTTGAATTGATTTATATCAAAAAAAAATAGTTAATTAATTAAACATTTTGCTAATTTGGTTTGACTTGAATATTTTTATAAATAACAGTGTATTATGAGATGAATTATAAGATTGTTGGTCATGATTTTACAAATATCGGGTATATATACTTCAAGTATGAAAATCTTTGATATCTTTTTATTGTGTCGTCGTGCATCTTTCTTGTTTTGGTTATTTAAAGTACCAGTAGCTATAAAATCCAAGTAACTTAATACTAAATTCATACCAATTAATTATATTATTATGATAAATATTAATTTACTACTTTTCACCATTAACATAAATAGAATTTGGAAAATTTAAATATATTTTAGCCCTAATTCTATATGAATTATAACTTACTCCTATAAAAATAAGAAGTGATAACTCTTATTCCTGAAAAATAAAAAACTAAAAATATAATAATGGATGGAGATTTTGGTGATATTAATATGATGGTTATTTGGAATTCTAAGAATTACAAAGTTAATATTTTTTAAGATATAGGGATTATATACCATATTTATTAATGTATTATACGTTTATATTCTTAAGATTAATATGGATTGTATATTATTAACTTTATTAACCCTGCCTCTTAATTTAAAAAGATATTGTGCATCTTTCAAATTAATATAATAAATGAGTATTTCTATTATTTTTAAACTAAAAACACGATTATCTAAGTACGTGCGTTAAAATTCTATGTTGTAGAATTTTAGCTAAAATTTAGATTTTATAATGATATAATATTCCAAACAACAAATTTACTAAAACTAATAAATTCAAGAAGTAGATAACAAAATTAAGAAATTGCACTGGTTAAAAACATGATTTAATGCATTTAATAAATAATGAATTACATGGGATGCATTTCGCTCGATCTTAATTGCACCCAAACAAGAATCGCATAGCTCCTAATAATAACATGCCTCCAGGAACCACCAACCATCTATTCAACATATACATATTTAGTCAAAATAATTTATATAATTGAAAAAACTTCAAAAGTATTCATAAACAAATCTTTACTAATTGAATTGATTGGCACTTACTTGGATTTTGATACTCAGCTAATTATGTATCAATATGCATTTTTCTCTTTTCATAAATGAGTAATTCTATATATCACTCATTTCATACAACTCTCATACCACCCTCTTTTACGTGGTGTGATTTGATTTCAAATTATTTAATTTCCAATCAAAGCACGCAATATAAGGAGGTAGTGTAAAAAATTATTCTTAAAAAATCAAGAAATATATACGAGCAACATTAAATCTTATACAAAGATAAGAAATAAATATAAAATAAAATGCTTATTTTATGAATCGTATTAATAAAAAATATTCAAAAATTATACAAGTAAAAAAGAAACTCATTAACTTCAGTTATCCATATAAACAAACATATAATAATATAAATTGTACATATAAAAGAGATTTAAAAAAGGTATTAAGATAGATGGGAGGTCAAATTCATTCTAGCACTTTCAAAATAATTAAGTTACATACTGAATAAAACTTAACCACGAAACTTGATATATACATATATTGTGATACATATCGATATTCGTCAATTACAAACATAGATCTTTCATATAAGATGAGAATTACTAATACTCTAAGATACTTACCATCAAGATCTTTTTTAAAAATCTATTACATAACTCGAAAAAAAAAAAAATTATAGGGATAAAAGATTTATTTTATTTTATTGCGTACTAATAATTTTATTTTATCTTTCTCGAGTTATGTAATAAATTTTAAAAATAGATCTTGATGGTATGTATCTTAGAATATTAGTAATTCTCATCATATATGAAATATTTATGGTTGTAATTGAGTAATTTCGATGTGTATCAACATATATGTATATATCAAGTTTCGTGATTAAGTTTTATCTATTGTGTAACTTAATAATTTTGTAAGTGTTTGATTGAATTTGATCTCGCTTCTATCGTAATACCTTTTTTTTTATTTTCTTTATTGGTATATTTTCTATTATTATATGTATGTTTATATGCATAAATAAATTTAATGAGTTTTTTGTTTACTTGTATAATTGTTCAATATGTTTGTTAATATGATTCATAAATTAAGAATTTTATTTTATATTAACTTTTTTATCTTCATATAAGATTTAATGTTGCTCATATATATTATATAATCTATAAATAAGAATTCAATATACCACCCCATTATGTGGTGTGGTTTGATTTGAAATGAAATAATTTTCAGTCAAATCACACCACGTAAAATGGGGTGGTGTAAGGGTTGTACGAAATGAGTAATATATAGAATTACTTATTTATAAAAAGATAAAAATACATATTGATACATAAGTAACTTCATAATTAAGTTTAAAACTACTTATTATTTAAAATTGTCAACACAAAATTGAGGCCATCTTTTAAATATTTGCAAAACCAACAACAATCTATCAAATATGATGTAAATAAAAGATTAATGCTATCTTTTGATATATCTATGATTAGAGAGACTAAATATTAAATCAAAGTTAAAATCCAACCAAATAGATATTCATTATCATCAATCGTAAAATAAAATACATATGCTTCTAAATAATATTGACGAACTATATCACAATCAAATAATTATTAGTAAATTACATTGAGCATTAAGAGAAATTGGATTTTAACGGCTTGGAAGGGAAGCCAAAGAAGAAATGAAACCGCACAATCAACTGGAAAGAGAAATTGGATTTGGAAATTAAATTTGAATGGTTTGGAATGGAAAAGAAAGAGAAGGAAAGAAACCATTATTTTAAATAGTTTCTTTGCGATCAATTAACATAGATATAAATAATGCAATTGAACAATAAAAGTTTTAATTTTATTTACAAAATATTTTACTCTTCTTATATTTTTTTTATTATTTTTGACCGGTTTTGAGATTATTATCAAACATGTACTGTACAGAAGAAGAAGACTATGGATCCTAAAATTTAATCTGGATGTTATTTCGTATATTCAGATACACACACGACAAGAGCTACAATAAATACAATTTTACAAACTCCACCATTTAAATCAATCAAAAATTTACTCTAACTTAATTACTGTTAATGAATACTACATTGATTGAGATAGGGGGATCTTTGCACGGATCAATGTTTGATCAATCAAACGATGGATACATAATAAACAGTATTTATTATTCACATAATTGAGCAAGAATTGAAAAAGTACCTTGGATGATTTCAATAGGCTTTGTAGGAACGATCTTAATCAAAAAAATCTACAAACAAATAATAAGAAGTGACAAAACATACACAATTATATATAAAACAAGACCTGGATACCTTAGAAAGGGTAGGTTGCCTTGGAAGGGTTTGCTAAATCAATTGTTTATGGACTGTAAAAATATGAAATCGGGTTTAAAATTAAACCTTAATTTGGGTTCTTCGATGGTGGAGAATGGTCTTGTGCAGGCTTGGTGGAAAGGTGAGTGCGAAGATGGTCGAAAGTAGTCCTTGGCGGCGGTGGATGTAAGTGAAAAGTGATGAGATTAGGTTTAGAAATAAACTTTTAACGGGGTTCTTTTTGTTTTTGCGTGTGATATGGTGATGAAATTATTTTTTCTTTTTGTCTTTATAATGGAATAATGGATTTGCTAATCAGATTTTTCTTTGATTTTTGGGTATTAAATATGGGTAATACTTCCATCCAATATTGGATGGTCCAATATTCATATCATGGCCATTGATAATTATAAAAAAACATGTCATATTAATAAGTTAATTACTTTTGTAAGTTTAAAACATGGGTTATGTGTATTAATATTATTGGTGTAGGATCATCCAATATTGGATGGAAGAAATATATTTTTTTTTAAATTAAAAGATAATTAATTAATGAAAAGTGGGTTCAGAATTAATCTTGTCCATCACTTATGTTGGGGTCAGAATCAATTCTAGCCACCACTGGGAAAGTTTTTTTATCAATAAATTAAACTTTTATTAAAATAAGCTCAACCTGCAATGTCATTACAACTTTCACCTACTAGTGCCGAGCAAATATAAATCGCCCTACTTTGACTATTACATAATAAGCCTATTAAAGAAAGAAACTCTAGACTATTAGACCCAATAAGCTAACTAGACTCTATTTTAAGAATAAGAGAATCTGCTTCTTTACTTTCGTATTTTCTCCTTCCTACTTTCACATGGACTAGAATGTAAATCCTTTTCCATATATGATATTCACTTAGGAAATTCCCACCATGTTACATTTCATTTCTCTCCCACCATACACAGTATATATAAGTAGTAATAAATGTACCCACAATATCAACAACTTCTACACAATGAATTAAATTGATTATATTAATCAATTCTTCCAAGTCGGCGTGATTAACCTTAATATTACACCGCTGAAGCATCTTTAATAAAATTCGCTTTGTGAAAGAGCAACTTATAAATAAGTGATTAACTTCTTCTATATTAGCATTGCATAAACATCAAAGTTGGTTCACTTGCATTCCCGAACTGAGCATCCTAGCTTTGATAGATAATCTGTCCTGAAAGCATAACCAAGAAATAAATGCACACCTCGGTATACAAGACTTTGTCCATACTAGTTTCCACCACTTTACTTCACTCTTTTCAACTGCAATTTTCTCAAAGGTTTTCTTGAAGGAGAAACGTCTTATATTACTCTCCTTAAATATAATAATGTCATCCCCACTAGAAAGTTTAATATTACCGATATGAGGGAGTAGTTTGCTCACAATAGGAGGCAATCTCCATCTATTACCCCTATAGAATGAAGAAATAGTTTTATTACAGTTAATGTCATCGCTACTAAGATCAATTCCTAAGAATTCTTGTGAATTTTTTCCACCTACCCATCTATCCCAAATTAAGAATGTATTCTTATCATTCTTTATAACATGAGTAATAAAGCCATAAGCTAGGTACCTGATCTTCAAAATCTGATTCCATATCCATGTGTGAGCTTGTTTTATATTCAAGCTCCAGCTACACCTGCCTTTAATGATATTATGATGAACCCACAAACTTCACAAATTGTGTTTTTGTGAGTATATTCTCAAGAAAGTAGCTAGGAGGCAGACTTTATCTATATCTTCAATACATGGAATACCACGAGACCTCCTTGTACTTTACTAGAGCAAATATTAATAACTCTTTTTTGTTTTAATAATTTATGTTTGAATTTATTTATATCAATGAAAATAGTTAATTAATTAAACATTTTGCTAATTTGGTTTGACTTGAATATTTTTATAAATAACAGTGTTTAATGAGGTGAATGATAAGATTGCTGGTCATGATATTACAAATATCAAGTATATATACTTAAAGTATGAAATTCTTTGATATCTTTTTATTGTGTCGTCGTGCCTCTTTCTTGTTTTGGTTATTTAAAGTACCAGTAGCTTTAAAATCCAAGTAACTTAATACTAAATTCGTACTATATTATTATGATAAATATTAATTTACTACTTTTCACCATTAACATAAATAGAATTTGGAAAATTTAAATATATTTTAACCCTACTCCTATATGAATTATAACTTAGTCCTATAAAAATAAGACGTGATAAGTCTTATTCCTGAAAAATAAAAAACTAAAAATATAATGATGGATGGAGATTTTGGTGATATAAATATGATGGTTATTTGGAATTATAAGAATTATAAAGTTAATATTTTTTAAGATATAGGGATAATATACCATATTTATTAATATATTATACATTTATGTTCTTAAGATTAACATGGATTGTATATTATTAACTTTATTAACCTTGCCTCTTAATTTAAAAAGATATTGTGCATCTTTCAAATTAATATGAAAACGATCTATGTGAACTAAAAACACGATTAACTAAGTACGTGCTTTAAAATTCTATGTTTTAGAATTTTAGCTGAAATTTAGATTTTATAATGATATAATATTCCATATAGAACATTTAGTAAAACTAATAAATTCAAAAAGTAGATAACAAAATTAAGAAACTGTACCGGTTAAAGACATGATTTAATGCAATTAATAATTAATGAATTACATGGGATGCATTTTTCGCTCGATCTTAATTGCACCCAAACAAGACTCGCAAAGCTCCTTAAAACAACATTCCTTCAGGAACCACAAACCATCTATTCAACATATACATATTTAGTCAAAACAATTTATATAATGGAAAAAACTTCAAAAGTATTCATAAACAAATCGTTACTAATTGAATCGATTGTGAGTAAGCACTTACTTGGATTTTGATACTCGGATAATTATGTATCAATATGCATTTTCCCCTTTTCATAAATGAGTAATATTACATATCACTCATTTCATACAGCCCTCATACCACCCTCTTTTACGTGGTATGATTTGATTGTAAATTATTTTATTTCCAATCAAATCATGCCACATAAGGAGGTAGTATGAAAAATTAATCTTAAAAATATCAAGAAATATATACGAGCAACATTAAATCTTATACGAAGATAAGAAGTAAATATAAAATAAAATACTTATTTTATGAATCGTAATAACAAAAAATATTCAACAATTATACAAGTAAATAAGAAACTCATTAACTTCAGTTATCCATATAAACAAACATATAATAATAATAGAAATTGTACCTATAAAAGAGATTTAAAAAACACGTTATTAAGATAGATGCGAGATCAAAATCATTCTAACACTTATAAAATAATTAACTTACATACTGGATTAAACTTAACCACGAAACTTGATATATACATATATTGTGATACATATCGATATTCGTCAATTACAAACATAGATCTTTCATATAAGATGAGAATTACTAATACTATAAGATACTTACCATCAAGATCTATTTTAAAAATCTATTACATAACTCGAAAAAGATAAATAAATTATAGGGATAAAAAAATAATGTTTTATTTTATTTTATAGCGTACCAATAATTTTATTATATCTTTCTCGAGTTATGTAATAGATTTAAAAAATAGATCTTGATGGTAAGTATCTTACAATATTAGTAATTCTCAACATATATGAAATATTTATGGTTGTAATTGAAGAATTTCGATATGTATCAACATATATGTATATATCAAGTTTACTGATTAAGTTTAATCCACTGTGTAACTTAATTATTTTTTAAGTGTTTTTTATTGAATTTGTTCTCGCTTCTATCGTAATACCTTTTTTTAACTTTTTTTATTGGTATATTTTCTATTATTATATGTATGTTTATATGCATAAATAAAGTTAATGTGTTTCTTGTTTGCTTGTATAATTGTTGAATATTGTTTGTAAATATGCTTCATAAAATAAGCATTTTATTTTATATTAATTTTTTTGTCTTCATATAAGATTTAATGTTGCTCATATATGTTATATAATTTATAAATAAGAATGCTATATACCACCCCCATATGTGGTGTGGTTTGATTTGAAATGAATTAATTTTCAGTCAAATCACACCACGTAAAATGGGATGGTATAAGGGTTGTACGAAATGAGTAATATATAGAATTATTTATTTATAAAAAGATAAAAATACATATTGATACATAAGTAACGTTATATTTAAGTTTAAAACTACTTATTATTTAAAATTGTTAACACAAAATTGATGCCATCTTTTAAACATTTGCAAAACCAACAACAATCTGTCAAATATGAAGTAAATAAAAGATTAAGGCTATCTTTTGATATATATATGACTAGAGAGACTAAATATTAAATCAAAGTTAAAATCCAACCAAATAGATATTCATCATCATCAATCGTAAAATAATATACATATGCTTCTAAATAAAATTGAAGAACTATACAATAATCAAATAATTTTTAGTAAATTATATCGAGCATTAAGAGAAATTGAATTTTAACGGCTTGGCAGGGAAGCCAAAGAAGAAATGAAAAAAGCGCAATCAACTGTAAAGAGAAATTGAATTTGGAAATTAAATTTGAATGGTTTGGAATGGAAAAGAAAGAGAAGGAAAGAAACCATTAATTTAAATAGTTTCTTTGCAATCAATTAACATAGATATAAATAATGCAATTGAACAATAAAAGTTTGAATTTTATTAACAAAATATTTTACTCTTCTTATATATTTTTTTATTATTTTTGACCCGTTTTGAGATTATTATCAATCATGTACTATACATAAGAAAACTATGGATCTTTCGAATGGTCAGAAACACACATGACAAGAGCTACAAAAAATACAATTTTACAAACTCTACAATTTAAACCAATCAAAAATTTACTCTAACTTAATTACTATTAATGAATACTACATTGATTGAGATAGGGGGTTCTTTGCACTGATCAAAGTTTGATCAATCAAATGATGGATGCATAATAAAAAATATTTATTATTCAAAGATTGAAAAACGTACCTTGGATGACTTCAATAGGCATTGTAGGAACGATCTTAATCTAAAAATTTTACAAACAAATAATAAGAAGTGACAAAACATACACAATCATATATAAAACAAGACCTGTATACCTTAGAAAGGGCAGGTTGCCTTGGGAAGGGTCTGCCAAATCAATTGTTTATGGACTGTAAAAAGATGAGATCGGGTTTAATATTAAACCTTAATTTGGGTTCTTCGATGGTGGAGAATGGTTTTGTGATGGTCGAGAATAGTCCTTGGCTGCTGTGGCTGTAAGTGAAAACCTATGAGATTAGGTTAAAAAATAAACTTTAATTTGGGTTCTTTTTGTTTTTGCTTGTGTTATGGTGATGAAATTATTTTTCCTTTTTGTTTTTATAATGTAATAATGGATTTGCTAATCAGTTTTTTCTTTGATGTTTGGGTATTAAATATATTTTTTTTTTAAATTAAAAGATAATTAATTAATGAAAAGTGTGGTCAGAAATAATCTTGGCCACCACTTATGTTGGGGTCAGAATCAATTCTAGCCACCACTGGAAAAGTTTTTTTTATCAATAAATTAAAATTTAATTAAAATAAGCTCAACCTCTAATGTCATTACAACTTTCTCCTACTAGTGCCGAGAAAATATAAATCACCTACTTTAACTATTACATAATAAGTGATTAACTTCTTCTATATTAGCATTGCAGAAACAGCAAAGTGGCTTAACTTGCATTTCTGAACTGAGCATCCTAGCTTTGGTAGATAATCTATCTTGAAAGCATAACCAAGCAATAAATGCACAAATCGGTATTCAAGACTTTGTCCATACTAGTTTCCACCTTTTTACTTCACTCTTCTCAACTGCAATTTTCTCAAGGGTTTTCTTGAAGGAGAAACGACTTATATACTCTCCTTCCATATAATAATATCATCCCCACTAGAAAGTTTAATATTAGAGATATGAGAGAGTAATTTGCCCACAATAGGAGGCAATATCCATCTATTACCCCCATAGAATGAAGAAATAGTTTTAATACAGTTAATGTCATCGCTATAAGATCAATTCCTAAGAATTATTATGATTTTTTTCCACCTAGCCATCTATCCCAAATTAAAAATGTATTCATACCATTCCTTATAACATGAGTAATAAAGTCATAAGCTAGGTACCCGATCTTCAAAAATCTGATTCCATATCCATGTGCGAGCTTGTTTTATATTCAAGCTCTAGATACACCTGCCTTTAATGATATTATGATGAACCCACAAACTTCACAAATTGTGTTTTTGTGAGTATATTCTCCAGAAAGTAGCTAGGAGAAAAACTTTATTTATATCTTCAATACTTGGAATACCACAAGAACTCCATGCACTTTATTAGAGCAAATATTAATAACTCTTTTTTGTTTTAATAATTTATGTTTGAATTTATTTATATCAACAAAAAATAGTTAATTAATTAAACATTTTGCTAATTTGGTTTGACTTGAATATTTTTATAAATAACAGTGTATTATGAGATGAATTATAAGATTTCTAGTCATGATTTTACAAATATCAGGTATATATACTTCAAGTATGAAATTCTTTGATATCTTTTTATTGTGTTGTCGTGCCTCTTTCTTGTTTTGGTTATTTAAAGTACCAGTAGCTTTAAAATCCAAGTAACTTAATACTAAATTCGTACCAATTAATTATATTATTATGATAAATCTAAATATACTACTTTTCACCATCAACATAAATAGAATTTGGAAAATCTAAATATATTTTTACCCTAATCCTATATGAATTATAACTTAGTCCTATAAAAATAAGACGTGATAATTTTTATTCCTAAAAAATAAAAAACTAAATATATAATAATGGATGGAGATTTTGGTGATATAAATAAGATGGTTATTTGGAATTCTAATAATTATAAAGTTAATATTTTTTAAGATATAGGGATTATATACCATATTAATTAATATATTATACATTTATGTTCTTAAGATTAATATGGATGGTATATTATTAACTTTATTAACCCTGCCTCTTAATTTAAAAAGATATTCTACATCTTTCAAATTAATATAATAAATGAGTATTTCTATTATTTTTATTATGTCTTGAATATGAAAATGATCTATGTGAACTAAAAACACGATTAAATAAGTACGTGGTTTAAAATTCTATGTTTTAGAATTTTAGCTGAAATTTAGATTTTATAATGATATAATATTCCATACAACAAATTTAGTAAAACTAATAAATTCAAAAAGTAGATAACAAAATTAAGAAACTGTAGTGGTTTAAAACATGATTTAATGCATTTAATAAATAATGAATTACATGGGATGCATTTCGCTCGATCTTAATTGCACCCAAACAAGCCTCGCAAAGCTCCATATAACAACATTCATCCAGGAACCACCGACCATCTATTCAACATATACATATTTAGTCAAAACAGTTTATATAATGGAAAAAACTTAAAAAGTATTCATAAACAAATCCTACTAATTGAATCGATTGTGAGTCGGCACTTACTTGGATATTGATACTCGTATAATTATGTATCAATATGCATTTATCCCTTTTCATAAATGAGTAATTCTATATATCACTCATTTCATACAACCCTCATACCTCCTCTTTTACGTGGTGTGATTTGATTGCAAATTATTTAATTTCCAATCAAAGCACGCCATATAAGGAGGTAGTATAAAAACTTATTCTTAAAAAATCAAGAAATATATACGAGCAACATTAAATCTTATACGAGGATAAGAAATAAATATAAAATAAAATGCTTATTTTATGAATGGTATTAACTAAAAATATTCAACAATTATACAAGTAAACAAGAAACTCATTAACTTCAGTTATCCATATAAACAAACATATAATAATAGAAATTGTACCTATAAAAGAGATTTAAACAACAAGGTATTAAGATAGATGCGAGATCAAATTCATTCTAACACTTACAAAATAATTAATTTACATACTTGATAAAACTTAATCACGAAACTCGATATATACATATATTGTGATACATATCGATATTCGTCAATTACAAACATAGATCTTTCATATAAGATGAGAATTACTAATACTCTAAGATACTTACCATCAAGATCTATTTTAAAAATCTATTACATAACTCAAAAAAGATAAAAAAAATTATAGGGATAAAAAAATATAATAATTTTTTTATTTTATTGCATACCAATAATTTTATTTTATCTTTCTCGAGTTATGTAATAGATTTTAAAAATAGATCTTGATGGTATGTATCTTAGAAAATTAGTAATTCTCATCATATATGAAATATTTATGGTTGTAATTGAGTAATTTCGATGTGTATCAACATATATGTATATATCAAGTTTCGTGATTAAGTTTTATCCATTGTGTAACTTAATTATTTTGTAAGTGTTTGATTGAATTTGATCTCGCTTCTATCGTAATACCTTTTTTTTAATTTTCTTTATTGGTATATTTTCTATTATTATATGTATGTTTATATGCATAAATGAATTTAATGAGTTTCATGTTTACTTGTATAATTGTTGAATATGTTTGTTAATATGATTCATAAAATAAGCATTTTATTTTATATTAATTTTTTTATCTTCATATAAGATTTAATGTTGCTCATATATATTATATAATCTATAAATAAGAATGCAATATACCACCCCTTATGTGGTGTGGTTTAATTTGAAATGAAATAATTTTCAGTCAAATCACACCACGTAAAATGGGGTGGTGTAAGGGTTGTACGAAATGAGTAATATATAGAATTACTTATTTATAAAAAGATAAAAATACATATTGATACATAAGTAACTTCATAATTAAGTTTAAAACTACTTATTATTTAAAATTGTCAACACAAAATTGAGGCCATCTTTTAAACATTTGCAAAACCAACAACAATCTATCAAATATGATGTAAATAAAAGATTAACGCTATCTTTTGATATATCTATGATTAGAGAGACTAAATATTAAATCAAAGTTAAAATCCAACCAAATAGATATTCATCATCATCAATCGTAAAATAAAATACATATGCTTCTAAATAATATTGACAAACTATATCACAATCAAATAATTATTAGTAAATTACATTGAGCATTAAGAGAAATTGGATTTTAACGGCTTGGAAGGGAAGCCAAAGAAGAAATGAAACAGCACAATCAACTGGAAAGAGAAATTGGATTTGGAAATTAAATTTGAATGGTTTCGAATGGAAAAGAAAGAGAAGGAAAGAAACCATTAATTTAAATAGTTTATTTGCGATCAATTAACATAGATATAAATAATGAAATTGAACAATAAAAGTTTGAATTTTATTTTCAAAATATTTTACTCTTCTTATATTTTTTTTATTATTTTTGACCGGTTTTGAGATTATTATCAAACATGTACTGTACAGAAGAAGAAGACTATGGATCCTAAAATTTAATCTGGATGTTATTTCGTATGGTCATATACACACATGACAAGATTTACAAAAAATACAATTTTACAAACTCCACCATTTAAATCAGTCAAAAATTTACTCTAACTTAATTACTATTAATGAATACTACATTGATTGAGATAGGGGGATCTTTGCACGGATCAAAGTTTGATGAATCAAATGATGGATACATAATAAACAATATTTATTATTCACATAATTGAGAAAGAATTGAAAAACGTACCTAGGATGACTTCAATAGGCTTTGTAGGAACGATCTTAATCTAAAAATTTTACAAACAAATAATAAGAAGTGACAAAACATACACAATCATATATAAAACAAGACATGGGTACCTTAGAAAGGGTAGGTTGCCTTGGGAAGTGTCTCCTAAATCAATTGTTTATGGACTGTAAAAAGATGAGCTCGGGTTTAAAATTAAACCTTAATTTGGGTTCTTCTATGGTGGAGAATGGTCTTGTGCAGGCTTGGTGGAAAGGTGAGTGTGAAGATGGTCGAGGATAGTCACTGGCGGCGGTGGCGTGTAAGTGAAAAGAGATGAGATTAGGTTAAAAATAAACTTTAATTTGGGTTCTTTTTGTTTTTGCGTGTCTTATGGTGATGGAATTATTTTTCCTTTTTTTTACAATGGAATAATGGATTTGCTAATCAGTTTTTTGTTTGATGTTTGGGTATTAAATATATATATTTTTTAAAATTAAAATATAATTAATTAATGAAAAGTGGGGTCAGAAATAATCTTGGCCATCACTTATGTTGGGGTCAGAATCAATTCTAGCCACCACTGGAGAATGTTTTTTTATCAATAAATTAAACTTTTACTAAAACAAGCTCAACCTCCAATGTCATTACAACTTTCACCTACTAGTGCCGAGCAAATATAAATCGACCTACTTTAACTATTACATAATAAGCCTATTAAAATTTTAATCAAAACTAAAGAAAGAAACTCTAGACTATTAGGCCCAATAAGCTAATTGGACTCTATTTTAATAATAAGAGAATCTGCTTCTTAGCTTTTGTATTTTCTCTTTCCTACTTTCACATGGACTAGAATGTAAATACTTTTCCATATATGATCTTCACATAGGAAATTCCCACCATGTTACCTTTCATTTATCTCCCACTATACACAGTATATATAAGTAGTAATAAATGTCCCCACAATATCAACAACTTCTACACAATGAATTAAATTAATTATATTAATCAATTCTTCCAAGTATGCAAGATTAACCTTAACATTACACCTCTCAAGCATCTTCAATAAAATTCGCTTTGTGAAAGAGCAGCTTATAAATATGTGATTAACTTCTTCTATATTAGCATTGCAGAAACATAAGAGTGGGTTAACTTGCATTTCCGAACTGAGCATCCTAGCTTTGGTAGATAATCTGTCTTGAAAGCATAACCAAGCAGCAAATGCATACCTCGGTATACAAGACTTTGTCCATACTAGTTTCCACCACTTTACTTCACTCTTCTCAACTGCAATTTTCTCAAGGGTTTTCTTGAAGGAGAAACCACTTATATTACTCTTCTTCCATATAATAATATCATCCCCACTAGAAATTTTAATATTACAGATATGAGGGAGTAATTTGCCCACAATAGGAGGCAATTTCCATCTATTACCCCCATAGAATGAAGAAATAGTTTTATTACAGTTAATGTCATCGCTACTAAGATCAATTCCTAATAATTCTTGTGAATTTTTTCCACCTAGCCATTTATCCCAAATTAAGAATGTATTCTTACCATTCCTTATAACATGAGTAATAAAGTAATAAGCTAGGTACCTGATCTTCAAAATCTGATTCCATATCCATGTGTGAGCTAGTTTTATATTCAAGCTCCAGATACACCTGCCTTTAATGATATTATGATGAACCCACAAATTTACAAATTGTGTTTTTGTGAGTATATTCTCCAGAAAGTAGCTAAGAGACTGACTTTATTTATATCTTCAATAATTGGAATACCACAAGACCTCCTTGTACTTTACTAGAGCAAATATTCACTCTTTTTTGTTTTAATAATTTATGTTTGAATTTATTTATATCAACAAAAAATAGTTAATTAATTAAACATTTTGCTAATTTGGTTTGACTTGAATATTTTTATAAATAACAGTGTATTATGAGGTGAATGATAAGATTGCTGGTCATGATTTTACAAATATCAGGTATATATACTTAAAGTATGAAATTCTTTGATATCTTTTTATTGTGTCGTCGTGCCTCTTTCTTGTTTTGGTTATTTAAAGTACCAGTAGCTTTAAAATCCAAGTAACTTAATACTAAATTCATACCAATTAATTATATAATTATTATAAATCTAAATATACTACTTTTCACCATTAACATAAATAGAATTTGGAAAATTAAAATATATTTTTACCCTAATCCTATATGAATTATAACTTAGTCCTATAAAAATAAGACGTGATAATTTTTATTCCTGAAAAATAAAAAACTAAATATATAATAATGGATGGAGATTTTGGTGATATAAATAAGATGGTTATTTGGAATTCTAATAATTATAAAGTTAATATTTTTTAAGATATAGGGATTATATACCATATTTATTAATATATTATATATTTATGTTCTTAAGATTAATATGGATGGTATATTATTAACTTTATTAACCCTGCCTCTTAATTTAAAAAGATATTCTGCATCTTTCAAATTAATATAATAAATGAGTATTTCTATTATTTTTACTATGTCTTGAATATGAAAATGATCTATGTGAACTAAAAACACGATTAACTAAGTACGTGGTTTAAAATTCTATGTTTTAGAATTTTAGCTGAAATTTAGATTTTATAATGATATAATATTCCATACAACAAGTTTAGTAAAACTAATAAATTCAAAAAGTAGATAACAAAATTAAGAAACAGTAGTGGTTAAAAACATGATTTAATGCATTTAATAAATAATGAATTACATGGGATGCATTTCGCTTGATCTTAATTGCACCCAAACAAGCCTCGCAAAGCTCCGTATAACAATATTCATCCAGGAACCACCGACCATCTATTCAACATATACATATTTAGTCAAAACAGTTTATATAATGGAAAAAACTTAAAAAGTATTCATAAACAAATCCTACTAATTGAATCGATTGTGAGTCTGCACTTACTTGGATTTTGATACTCGTATAATTATGTATCAATATGCATTTTTCCCTTTTCATAAATGAGTAATTCTATATATCACTCATTTCATACAACCCTCATACCTCCTCTTTTACGTGGTGTGATTTAATTGTAAATTATTTAATTTCCAATCAAAGCACGCCATATAAGGAGGTAGTATAAAAAATTATTCTTAAAAAATCAAGAAATATATACGAGCAACATTAAATCTTATACGAGGATAAGAAATAAATATAAAATAAAATGATTATTTTATGAATGGTATTAACAAAAAATATTTAACAATTATACCAGTAAACAAGAAACTCATTAACTTCAGTTATCCATATAAACAAACATATAATAATAGAAATTGTACCTATAAAAGAGATTTAAACAACAAGGTATTAAGATAGATGCGAGATCAAATTCATTCTAACACTTACAAAATAATTAAGTTACATACTTGATAAAACTTAATCACGAAACTCGATATATACATATATTGT
The DNA here is from genome assembly GCA_029959085.1 of Nemophila menziesii. Lineage (NCBI taxonomy): Eukaryota > Viridiplantae > Streptophyta > Magnoliopsida > Boraginales > Hydrophyllaceae > Nemophila > Nemophila menziesii. Next base: position 65,885 of record JARWIR010000206.1, on the reverse strand, counting down.
GATACATATCGATATTCGTCAATTACAAACATAGATCTTTCATATATGATGAGAATTACTAATACTCTAAGATACTTACCATCAAGATCTATTTTAAAAATCTATTACATAACTCAAAAAAGATAAAAATAATTATAGGGATAAAAAAATAAAAAAATTATTTTATTTTATTGCATACTAATAATTTTATTTTATCTTTCTCGAGTTATGTAATAGATTTTAAAAATAGATCTTGATGGTATGTATCTTTGAATATTAGTAATTCTCATCATATATGAAATATTTATGGTTGTAATTGAGTAATTTCGATGTGTATCAACATATATGTACATATCTAGTTTCGTGATTAAGTTTTATCCATTGTGTAACTTAATTATTTTGTAAGTGTTTGATTGAATTTGATCTCGCTTCTATCGTAATACCTTTTTTTTTAATTTTCTTTATTGGTATATTTTCTATTATTATATGTATGTTTATATGCATAAATGAATTTAATGAGTTTCTTGTTTACTTGTATAATTGTTGAATATGTTTGTTAATATGATTCATAAAATAAGTATTTTATTTTATATTAATTTTTTTATCTTTATATAAGATTTAATTTTGCTCATATATATTATATAATCTATAAATAAGAATGCAATATACCACCCCTTATGTGGTGTGGTTTAATTTGAAATGAAATAATTTTCAGTCAAATCACACCACGTAAAATAGGGTGGTGTAAGGGTTGTACGAAATGAGTAATATATAGAATTACTTATTTATAAAAAGATAAAAATACATATTGATACATAAGTAACTTCATAATTAAGTTTAAAACTACTTATTATTTAAAATTGTCAACACAAAATTGAGGCCATCTTTTAAACATTTGCAAAACCAACAACAATCTATCAAATATGATGTAAATAAAAGATTAAGGCTATCTTTTGATATATCTATGATTAGAGAGACTAAATATTAAATCAAAGTTAAAATCCAACCAAATAGATATTCATCATCATCAATCGTAAAATAAAATACATATGCTTCTAAATAATATTGACAAACTATATCTCAATCAAATAATTTTTAGTAAATAACATTGAGCATTAAGAGAAATTGAATTATAACGGCTTGGAAGGGAAGCCAAAGAAGAAATGAAAAAGCGCAATCAACTGGAAAGAGAAATTGGATTTGGAAATTAAATTTGAATGGTTTGGAATGGAAAAGAAAGAGAAGAAAATAAACCATTAATTTAAATAGTTTCTTTGCGATCATTTAACATAGATATAAATAATGCAACTTAACAATAAAAGTTTGAATTTTATTTACAAAATATTTTACTCTTATTATATTTTTTTTGATTATTTTTTAACGGTTTTGAGATTATTTTCAAACATGTACTACACAGAAGAAGAAGACTATGGATCCGAAAATTTAATCTGGATGTTATTTTGCATGATTGAAACACACATGACAAGAGCTACAAAAAATACAATTTTACAAACTCCACCATTTAAATCAGTCAAAAATTTACTCTAACTTAATTACTATTAATGAATACTACATTGACTGAGATAGGGGGTTCTTTGCACGGATCAAAGTTTGATGAATCAAATGATGGACACATAATAAACAATATTTTTTATTGACATAATTGAGCAAGAATTGAAAAACGTACCTAGGATGACTTCAATAGGCTCTGTAGGAACGATCTTAATCTAAAAATTTTACAAAAAAAAAAATAAGAAGTGACAAAACATACACCATCATATATAAAACAAGACATGGGTGCCTTAGAAAGGGTAGGTTGCCTTGGGAAGCGTATCCTAAATCAATTGTTTATGGACTATAAAAAGATGAGCTCGGGTTAAAAATTAAACCTTAATATGGGTTCTTCTATGGTGGAGAATGGTCTTGTGCAGGCTTGGTGGAAAGGTGAGTGTGAAGATGGTCGAGAATAGTCATTGGCGGCGGTGGGTGTAAGTGAAAAGAGATGAGATTAGGTTAAAAAATAAACTTTAATTTGGGTTCTTTTTTTTGCGTGTCATATGGTGATGGAATTATTTTTCCTTTTTTTATAATGGAATAATGGATTTGCTAATCAGTTTTTTGTATTTTTTAAAATAAAAATATAATTAATTAATGAAAAGTGAGGTCAGAAATAATCTTGGCCATCACTTATGTTGGGGTCAGAATCAATTCTAGCCACCACTGGAGAAAGTTTTTTATCAATAAATTAAACTTTTACTAAAATAAGCTCAACCTCCAATGTCATTACAACTTTCACCTACTAGTGCCGAGCAAATATAAATCGACCTACTTTAACTATTACATAATAAGCCTATTAAAATTTTAATCAAAACTAAAGAAAGAAACTCTAGACTATTAGGCCCAATAAGCTAATTGGACTCTATTTTAATAATAAGAGAATCTGTTTCTTAGCTTTTGTATTTTCTCTTTCCTACTTTCACATGGACTAGAATGTAAATACTTTTCCATATATGATCTTCACATAGGAAATTCCCACCATGTTACCTTTCATTTATCTCCCACTATACACAGTATATATAAGTAGTAATAAATGTCCCCACAATATCAACAACTTCTACACAATGAATTAAATTAATTATATTAATCAATTCTTCCAAGTATGCAGGATTAACCTTAACATTACACCTCTCAAGCATCTTCAATAAAATTCGCTTTGTGAAAGAGCAGCTTATAAATAAGTGATTAACTTCTTCTATATTAGCATTGCAGAAACATAAGAGTGGGTTAACTTGCATTTCCGAACTGAGTATCCTAGCTTTGGTAGATAATCTGTCTTGAAAGCATAACCAAGCAGCAAATGCATACCTCGGTATACAAGACTTTGTCCATACTAGTTTCCACCACTTTACTTCACTCTTCTCAACTGCAATTTTCTCAAGGGTTTTCTTGAAGGAGAAACCACTTATATTACTCTCCTTCCATATAATAATATCATCCCCACTAGAAATTTTAATATTACAGATAGGAGGGAGTAATTTGCCCACAATAGGAGGCAATTTCCATCTATTACCCCCATAGAATGAAGAAATAGTTTTATTACAATTAATGTCATCGCTACTAAGATCAATTTCTAATAATTCTTGTGAATTTTTTCCACCTAGCCATTTATCCCAAATTAAGAATGTATTCTTACCATTCCTTATAACATGAGTAATAAAGTAATAAGCTACGTACCTGATCTTCAAAATCTGATTCCATATCCATGTGTGAGCTACTTTTATATTCAAGCTCCAGATACACCTGCCTTTAATGATATTATGATGAACCCACAAATTTACAAATTGTGTTTTTGTGAGTATATTCTCCAGAATGTAGCTAAGAGACTGGCTTTATTTATATCTTCAATAATTGGAATACCACAAGACGTCCTTGTACTTTACTAGAGCAAATATTCACTCTTTTTTGTTTTAATAATTTATGTTTGAATTTATTTATATCAACAAAAAATAGTTAATTAATTAAACATTTTGCTAATTTGGTTTGACTTGAATATTTTTATAAATAACAGTGTATTATGAGGTGAATGGTAAGATTGATGGTCATGATTTTACAAATATCAGGTATATATACTTAAAGTATGAAATTCTTTGATATCTTTTTATTGTGTCGTCGTGCCTCTTTCTTGTTTTGGTTATTTAAAGTACCAGTACCTTTACAATCCAAGTAACTTAATACTAAATTCATACCAATTAATTATATAATTATGATAAATCTAAATATACTACTTTTCACCATTAACATAAATAGAATTTGGAAAATTTAAATATATTTTTACCCTAATCCTATATGAATTATAACTTAGTCCTATAAAAATAAGACGTGATAATTTTTATTCCTGAAAAATAAAAAACTAAATATATAATAATGGATGGAGATTTTGGTGATATAAATAAGATGGTTATTTGAAATTCTAATAATTATAAAGTTAATATTTTTTAAGATATAGGGATTATATACCATATTTATTAATATATTATACATTTATGTTCTTAAGATTAATATGGATGGTATATTCTTAACTTTATTAACCATGCCTCTTAATTTAAAAAGATATTCTGCATCATTCAAATTAATATAATAAATGAGTATTTCTATTATTTTTATTATGTCTTGAATATGAAAATGATCTATATGAACAAAAAACACGATTAAATAAGTACGTGCTTTAAAATTCTATGTTTTAGAATTTTAGCTGAAATTTAGATTTTATAATGATATAATATTCCATACAACAAATTTAGTAAAACTAATAAATTCAAAAAGTAGATACCAAAATTAAGAAACTGTAGTGGTTAAAAACATGATTTAATGCATTTAATAATTAATGAATTACATGGGATGCATTTCGCTCGATCTTAATTGCACCCAAACAAGCCTTGCAAAGCTCCGTATAACAACATTCATCCAGGAACCACCAACCATCTATTTAACCTATACATATTTAGTCAAAACAGTTTATATAATGGAAAAAACTTAAAAAGTATTCATAAACAAATCTTAGTAATTGAATCGATTGTGAGTCGGCACTTACTTGGATATTGATACTCGTATAATTATGTATCAATATGCACTTTTCCCTTTTCATAAATGAGCAATTCTATATATCACTCATTTCAAACAACCCTCATACCTCCTCTTTTACGTGGTGTGATTTGATTGCAAATTATTTAATTTCCAATCAAAGCACGCCATATAAGGAGGTAGTATAAAAAATTATTCTTAAAAAATCAAAAAATATATACGAGCAACATTAAATCTTATACGAGGATAAGAAATAAATATAAAGTAAAATGATTATTTTATGAATGGTATTAACAAAAAATATTTAACAATTATACCAGTAAACAAGAAACTCATTAACTTCAGTTATCCATATAAACAAACATATAATAATAGAAATTGTACCTATAAAAGAGATTTAAACAACAAGGTATTAAGATAGATGCGAGATCAAATTCATTCTAATACTTACAAAATAATTAAGTTACATACTTGATAAAACTTAATCACGAAACTCGATATATACATATATTGAGATACATATCAATATTCGTCAATTACAAACATAGATCTTTCATATAAGATGAGAATTACTAATACTCTAAGATACTTACCATCAAGATCTATTTTAAAAATCTATTACATAACTAAAAAAAGATAAAAATAATTATAGGGATAAAAAAAAAAAATTATTTTATTTTATTGCGTACTAATAATTTTATTTTATCTTTCTCGAGTTATGTAATAGATTTTAAAAATAGATCTTGATGGTATGTATCTTAGAATATTAGTAATTCTCATCATATATGAAATATTTATGGTTGTAATTCAGTAATTTCAATGTGTATCAACATATATGTACATATCCAGTTTCGTGATTAAGTTTTATCCATTGTGTAACTTAATTATTTTGTAAGTGTTTGATTGAATTTGATCTCGCTTCTATCGTAATACCTTTTTTTTAATTTTATTTATTGGTATATTTTATATTATTATATGTATGTTTATATGCATAAATGAATTTAATGAGTTTCTTGTTTACTTGTATAATTGTTGAATATGTTTGTTAATATGATTCATAAAATAAGTATTTTATTTTATATTAGTTTTTTTATCTTTATATAAGATTTAATTTTGCTCATATATATTATATAATCTATAAATAAGAATGCAATATACCACCCCTTATGTGGTGTGGTTTAATTTGAAATGAAATAATTTTCAGTCAAATCACACCACGTAAAATGGGTTGGTGTAAGGGTTGTACGAAATGAGTAATATATAGAATTACTTATTTATAAAAAGATAAAAATACATATTGATACATAAGTAACTTCATAATTAAGTTTAAAACTACTTATTATTTAAAATTGTCAACACAAAATTGAGGCCATCTTTTAAACATTTGCAAAACCAACAACAATCTATCAAATATGATGTAAATAAAAGATTAAGGCTATCTTTTGATATATCTATGATTAGAGAGACTAAATATTAAATCAAAGTTAAAATCCAACCAAATAGATATTCATCATCATCAATCGTAAAATAAAATACATATGCTTCTAAATAATATTGACAAACTATATCTCAATCAAATAATTTTTAGTAAATTACATTGAGCATTAAGAGAAATTGAATTGTAACGGCTTGGAAGGGAAGCCAAAGAAGAAATGAAAAAGCGCAATCAACTGGAAAGAGAAATTGGATTTGGAAATTAAATTTGAATGGTTTGGAATGGAAAAGAAAGAGAAGAAAAAAAACCATTAATTTAAATAGTTTCTTTGCGATCATTTAACATAGATATAAATAATGCAACTGAACAATAAAAGTTTGAATTTTATTTACAAAATATTTTACTCTTATTATATTTTTTTTGATTATTTTTTAACGGTTTTGAGATTATTATTAAACATGTACTACACAGAAAAAGAAGACTATGGATCCGAAAATTTAATCTGGATGTTATTTTGCATGATTGAAACACACATGACAAGAGCTACAAAAAATACAATTTTACAAACTCCACCATATAAATCAGTCAAAAATTTACTCTAACTTAATTACTATTAATGAATACTACATTGACTGAGATAGGGGGTTCTTTGCACGGATCAAAGTTTGATGAATCAAATGATGGATACATAATAAACAATATTTTTTATTCACATAATTGAGCAAGAATTGAAAAACGTACCTAGGATGACTTCAATAGGCTTTGTAGGAACGATCTTAATCTAAAAATTTTACAAACAAAAAATAAGAAGTGACAAAACATACACCATCATATATAAAACAAGACATGGGTGCCTTAGAAAGGGTAGGTTGCCTTGGGAAGCCTCTCCTAAATCAATTGTTTATGGACTATAAAAAGATGAGCTCGGGTTTAAAATTAAACCTTAATATGGGTTCTTCTATGGTGGAGAATGGTCTTGTGCAGGCTTGGTGGAAAGGTGAGTGTGAAGATGGTCGAGAATAGTCATTGGCGGCGGTGGGTGTAAGTGAAAAGAGATGAGATTAGGTTAAAAAATAAACTTTAATTTGGGTTCTTTTTTTTTGCGTGTCATATGGTGATGGAATTATTTTTCCTTTTTTTTATAATGGAATAATGGATTTGCTAATCAGTTTTTTGTATTTTTTAAAATTAAAATATAATTAATTAATGAAAAGTGGGGTCAGAAATAATCTTGGCCATCACTTATGTTGGGGGTCAGAATCAATTCTAGCCACCACTGGAGAAAGTTTTTTATCAATAAATTAAACTTTTACTAAAATAAGCTCAACCTCCAATGTCATTACAACTTTCACCTACTAGTGCAGAGGAAATATAAATCGACCTACTTTAACTATTACATAATAAGCCTATTAAAATTTTAATCAAAACTAAAGAAAGAAACTCTAGACTATTAGGCCCAATAAGCTAATTGGACTCTATTTTAATAATAAGAGAATCTGCTTCTTTGCTTTTGTATTTTCTCTTTCCCACTTTCACATGGACTAGAATGTAAATACTTTTCCATATATGATCTTCACATAGGAAATTCCCACCATGTTACCTTTCATTTATCTCCCACTATACACAGTATATATAAGTAGTAATAAATGTCCCCACAATATCAACAACTTCTACACAATGAATTAAATTAATTATATTAATCAATTCTTCCAAGTATGCAGGATTAACCTTAACATTACACCTCTCAAGCATCTTCAATAAAATTCGCTTTGTGAAAGAGCAGCTTATAAATAAGTGATTAACTTCTTCTATATTAGCATTGCAGAAACATAAGAGTGGGTTAACTTGCATTTCCTAACTGAGCATCCTAGCTTTGGTAGATAATCTGTCTTGAAAGCATAACCAAGCAGCAAATGCATACCTCGGTATACAAGACTTTGTCCATACTAGTTCCACCACTTTACTTCACTCTTCTCAACTGCAATTTTCTCAAGGGTTTTCTTGAAGGAGAAACCACTTATATTACTCTCCTTCCATATAATAATATCATCCCCACTAGAAATTTTAATATTACAGATAGGAGGGAGTAATTTGCCCACAATAGGAGGCAATTTCCATCTATTACCCCCATAGAATGAAGAAATAGTTTTATTACAATTAATGTCATCGCTACTAAGATCAATTTCTAATAATTCTTGTGAATTTTTTCCACCTAGCCATTTATCCCAAATTAAGAATGTATTCTTACCATTCCTTATAACATGAGTAATAAAGTAATAAGCTAGGTACCTGATCTTCAAAATCTGATTCCATATCCATGTGTGAGATAGTTTTATATTCAAGCTCCAGATACACCTGCCTTTAATGATATTATGATGAACCCACAAATTTACAAATTATGTTTTTGTGAGTATATTCTCCAGAAAGTAGCTAAGAGACTGACTTTATTTATATCTTCAATAATTAGAATACCACAAGACCTCTTTGTACTTTACTAGAGCAAATATTCACTCTTTTTTGTTTTAATAATTTATGTTTGAATTTATTTATATCAACAAAAAATAGTTAATTAATTAAACACTTTGCTAATTTGGTTTGACTTGAATATTTTTATAAATAACAGTGTATTATGAGGTGAATGGTAAGATTGATGGTCATGATTTTACAAATATCAGGTATATATACTTAAAGTATGAAATTTTTTGATATCTTTTTATTGTGTCGTCGTGCCTCTTTCTTGTTTTGGTTATTTAAAGTACCAGTAGCTTTAAAATCCAAGTAACTTAATACTAAATTCATACCAATTAATTATATAATTATGATAAATCTAAATATACTACTTTTCACCATTAACATAAATAGAATTTGGAAAATTTAAATATATTTTTACCCTAATCCTATATGAATTATAACTTAGTCCTATAAAAATAAGACGTGATAATTTTTATTCCTGAAAAATAAAAAACTAAATATATAATAATGGATGGAGATTTTGGTGATATAAATAAGATGGTTATTTGGAATTCTAATAATTATAAAGTAAATATTTTTTAAGATATAGGGATTATATACCATATTTATTAATATATTATACATTTATGTTCTTAAGATTAATATGGATGGTATATTATTAACTTTATTAACCCTGCCTCTTAATTTAAAAAGATATTCTGCATCTTTCAAATTAATATAATAAATGAGTATTTCTATTATTTTTATTATGTCTTGAATATGAAAATGATCTATGTGAAATAAACAAACACGATTAACTAAGTACGTGGTTTAAAATTCTATGTTTTAGAATTTTAGCTGAAATTTAGATTTTATAATGATATAATATTCCATACAACAAGTTTAGTAAAACTAATAAATTCAAAAGGTAGATAACAAAATTAAGAAACTGTAGTGGTTAAAAACATGATTTAATGCATTTAATAAATAATGAATTACATGGGATGCATTTCGCTCGATCTTAATTGCACCCAAACAAGCCTCGCAAAGCTCCGTATAACAACATTCATCCAGGAACCACCGACCATCTATTCAACATATACATATTTAGTCAAAACAGTTTATATAATGGAAAAAACTTAAAAAGTATTCATAAACAAATCCTACTAATTGAATCGATTGTGAGTCGGCACTTACTTGGATTTTGATACTCGTATAATTATGTATCAATATGCATTTTTCCCTTTTCATAAATGAGTAATTCTATATATCACTCATTTCATACAACCCTCATACCTCCTCTTTTACGTGGTGTGATTTGATTGTAAATTATTTAATTTCCAATCAAAGCACGCCATATAAGGAGGTAGTATAAAAAATTATTCTTAAAAAATCAAGAAATATATACGAGCAACATTAAATCTTATACGAGGATAAGAAATAAATATAAAGTAAAATGATTATTTTATGAATGGTATTAACAAAAAATATTTAACAATTATACCAGTAAACAAGAAACTCATTAACTTCAGTTATCCATATAAACAAACATATAATAATAGAAATTGTACCTATAAAAGAGATTTAAACAACAAGGTATTAAGATAGATGCGAGATCAAATTCATTCTAATACTTACAAAATAATTAAGTTACATACTTGATAAAACTTAATCACGAAACTCGATATATACATATATTGAGATACATATCAATATTCGTCAATTACAAACATAGATCTTTCATATAAGATGAGAATTACTAATACTCTAAGATACTTACCATCAAGATCTATTTTAAAAATCTATTACATAACTAAAAAAAGATAAAAATAATTATAGGGATAAAAAAAAAAAAAATTATTTTATTTTATTGCGTACTAATAATTTTATTTTATCTTTCTCGAGTTATGTAATAGATTTTAAAAATAGATCTTGATGGTATGTTTCTTAGAATATTAGTAATTCTCATCATATATGAAATATTTATGGTTGTAATTCAGTAATTTCAATGTGTATCAACATATATGTACATATCCAGTTTCGTGATTAAGTTTTATCCATTGTGTAACTTAATTATTTTGTAAGTGTTTGATTGAATTTGATCTCGCTTCTATCGTAATACCTTTTTTTTAATTTTATTTATTGGTATATTTTCTATTATTATATGTATGTTTATATGCATAAATGAATTTAATGAGTTTCTTGTTTACTTGTATAATTGTTGAATATGTTTGTTAATATGATTCATAAAATAAGTATTTTATTTTATATTAGTTTTTTTATCTTTATATAAGATTTAATTTTGCTCATATATATTATATAATCTATAAATAAGAATGCAATATACCACCCCTTATGTGGTGTGGTTTAATTTGAAATGAAATAATTTTCAGTCAAATCACACCACGTAAAATGGGGTGGTGTAAGGGTTGTACGAAATGAGTAATATATAGAATTACTTATTTATAAAAAGATAAAAATACATATTGATACATAAGTAACTTCATAATTAAGTTTAAAACTACTTATTATTTAAAATTGTCAACACAAAATTGAGGCCATCTTTTAAACATTTGCAAAACCAACAACAATCTATCAAATATGATGTAAATAAAAGATTAAGGATATCTTTTGATATATCTATGATTAGAGAGACTAAATATTAAATCAAAGTTAAAATCCAACCAAATAGATATTCATCATCATCAATCGTAAAATAAAATACATATGCTTCTAAATAATATTGACAAACTATATCTCAATCAAATAATTTTTAGTAAATTACATTGAGCATTAAGAGAAATTGAATTGTAACGGCTTGGAAGGGAAGCCAAAGAAGAAATGAAAAAGCGCAATCAACTGGAAAGAGAAATTGGATTTGGAAATTAAATTTGAATGGTTTGGAATGGAAAAGAAAGAGAAGAAAAGAAACCATTAATTTAAATAGTTTCTTTGCGATCATTTAACATAGATATAAATAATGCAACTGAACAATAAAAGTTTGAATTTTATTTACAAAATATTTTACTCTTATTATATTTTTTTTGATTATTTTTTAACGGTTTTGAGATTATTATTAAACATGTACTACACAGAAGAAGAAGACTATGGATCCGAAAATTTAATCTGGATGTTATTTTGCATGATTGAAACACACATGACAAGAGCTACAAAAAATACAATTTTACAAACTCCACCATTTAATTCAGTCAAAAATTTACTCTAACTTAATTACTATTAATGAATACTACATTGACTGAGATAGGGGGTTCTTTGCACGGATCAAAGTTTGATGAATCAAATGATGGATACATAATAAACAATATTTTTTATTCACATAATTGAGCAAGAATTGAAAAACGTACCTAGGATGACTTCAATAGGCTTTGTAGGAACGATCTTAATCTAAAAATTTTACAAACAAAAAATAAGAAGTGACAAAACATACACCATCATATATAAAACAAGACATGGGTGCCTTAGAAAGGGTAGGTTGCCTTGGGAAGCATCTCCTAAATCAATTGTTTATGGACTATAAAAAGATGAGCTCGGGTTTAAAATTAAACCTTAATATGGGTTCTTCTATGGTGGAGAATGGTCTTGTGCAGGCTTGGTGGAAAGGTGAGTGTGAAGATGGTCGAGAATAGTCATTGGCGGCGGTGGGTGTAAGTGAAAAGAGATGAGATTAGGTTAAAAAATAAACTTTAATTTGGGTTCTTTTTTTTTGCGTGTCATATGGTGATGGAATTATTTTTCCTTTTTTTTATAATGGAATAATGGATTTGCTAATCAGTTTTTTGTATTTTTTAAAATTAAAATATAATTAATTAATGAAAAGTGGGGTCAGAAATAATCTTGGCCATCACTTATGTTGGGGGTCAGAATCAATTCTAGCCACCACTGGAGAAAGTTTTTTATCAATAAATTAAACTTTTACTAAAATAAGCTCAACCTCCAATGTCATTACAACTTTCACCTACTAGTGCAGAGGAAATATAAATCGACCTACTTTAACTATTACATAATAAGCCTATTAAAATTTTAATCAAAACTAAAGAAAGAAACTCTAGACTATTAGGCCCAATAAGCTAATTGGACTCTATTTTAATAATAAGAGAATCTGCTTCTTTGCTTTTGTATTTTCTCTTTCCCACTTTCACATGGACTAGAATGTAAATACTTTTCCATATATGATCTTCACATAGGAAATTCCCACCATGTTACCTTTCATTTATCTCCCACTATACACAGTATATATAAGTAGTAATAAATGTCCCCACAATATCAACAACTTCTACACAATGAATTAAATTAATTATATTAATCAATTCTTCCAAGTATGTAGGATTAACCTTAACATTACACCTCTCAAGCATCTTCAATAAAATTCGCTTTGTGAAAGAGCAGCTTATAAATAAGTGATTAACTTCTTCTATATTAGCATTGCAGAAACATAAGAGTGGGTTAACTTGCATTTCCTAACTGAGCATCCTAGCTTTGGTAGATAATCTGTCTTGAAAGCATAACCAAGCAGCAAATGCATACCTCGGTATACAAGACTTTGTCCATACTAGTTCCACCACTTTACTTCACTCTTCTCAACTGCAATTTTCTCAAGGGTTTTCTTGAAGGAGAAACCACTTATATTACTCTCCTTCCATATAATAATATCATCCCCACTAGAAATTTTAATATTACAGATAGGAGGGAGTAATTTGCCCACAATAGGAGGCAATTTCCATCTATTACCCCCATAGAATGAAGAAATAGTTTTATTACAATTAATGTCATCGCTACTAAGATCAATTTCTAATAATTCTTGTGAATTTTTTCCACCTAGCCATTTATCCCAAATTAAGAATGTATTCTTACCATTCCTTATAACATGAGTAATAAAGTAATAAGCTAGGTACCTGATCTTCAAAATCTGATTCCATATCCATGTGTGAGCTAGTTTTATATTCAAGCTCCAGATACACCTGCCTTTAATGATATTATGATGAACCCACAAATTTACAAATTATGTTTTTGTGAGTATATTCTCCAGAAAGTAGCTAAGAGACTGACTTTATTTATATCTTCAATAATTAGAATACCACAAGACCTCTTTGTACTTTACTAGAGCAAATATTCACTCTTTTTTGTTTTAATAATTTATGTTTGAATTTATTTATATCAACAAAAAATAGTTAATTATTTAAACATTTTGCTAATTTGGTTTGACTTGAATATTTTTATAAATAACAGTGTATTATGAGGTGAATGGTAAGATTGATGGTCATGATTTTACAAATATCAGGTATATATACTTAAAGTATGAAATTTTTTGATATCTTTTTATTGTGTCGTCGTGCCTCTTTCTTGTTTTGGTTATTTAAAGTACCAGTACCTTTACAATCCAAGTAACTTAATACTAAATTCATACCAATTAATTATATAATTATGATAAATCTAAATATACTACTTTTCACCATTAACATAAATAGAATTTGGAAAATTTAAATATATTTTTACCCTAATCCTATATGAATTATAACTTAGTCCTATAAAAATAAGACGTGATAATTTTTATTCCTGAAAAATAAAAAACTAAATATATAATAATGGATGGAGATTTTGGTGATATAAATAAGATGGTTATTTGGAATTCTAATAATTATAAAGTTAATAATTTTTAAGATATAGGGATTATATACCATATTTATTAATATATTTTACATTTATGTTCTTAAGATTAATATGGATGGTATATTCTTAACTTTATTAACCATGCCTCTTAATTTAAAAAGATATTCTGCATCTTTCAAATTAATATAATAAATGAGTATTTCTATTATTTTTATTATGTCTTGAATATGAAAATGATCTATGTGAAATAAAAAAACACGATTAACTAAGTACGTGGTTTAAAATTCTATGTTTTAGAATTTTAGCTGAAATTTAGATTTTATAATGATATAATATTCCATACAACAAGTTTAGTAAAACTAATAAATTCAAAAAGTAGATAACAAAATTAAGAAACTGTAGTGGTTAAAAACATGATTTAATGCATTTAATAAATAATGAATTACATGGGATGCATTTCGCTCGATCTTAATTGCACCCAAACAAGCCTTGCAAAGCTCCGTATAACAACATTCATCCAGGAACCACCAACCATCTATTCAACCTATACATATTTAGTCAAAACAGTTTATATAATGGAAAAAACTTAAAAAGTATTCATAAACAAATCTTACTAATTGAATCGATTGTGAGTCGGCACTTACTTGGATATTGATACTCGTATAATTATGTATCAATATGCATTTTTCCCTTTTCATAAACGAGTAATTCTATATATCACTCATTTCATACAACCCTCATACCTCCTCTTTTACGTGGTGTGATTTGATTGCAAATTATTTAATTTCCAATCAAAGCACGCCATATAAGGAGGTAGTATAAAAAATTATTCTTAAAAAATCAAAAAATATATACGAGCAACATTAAATCTTATACGAGGATAAGAAATAAATATAAAATAAAATGCTTATTTTATGAATCGTATTAACAAAAAATATTTAACAATTATACAAGTAAACAAGAAACTCATTAACTTCAGTTATCCATATAAACAATCATATAATAATAGAAATTGTACCTATAAAAGAGATTTAAACAACAAGGTATTAAGATAGATGCGAGATCAAATTCATTCTAACACTTACAAAATAATTCAGTTACATACTTGATAAAACATAATCACGAAACTCGATATATACATATATTGTGATACATATCGATATTCGTCAATTACAAACATAGATCTTTCATATAAGATGAGAATTACTAATACTCTAAAATACTTACCATCAAGATCTATTTTAAAAATCTATTACATAACTCAAAAAAGATAAAAAAAAATTATAGGGATAAAAAAATAAAATAATTTTTTTATTTTATTGCATACCATATCTTTCTCGAGTTATGTAATAGATTTTAAAAATAGATCTTGAAGGTATGTATCCTAGAAAATTAGTAATTCTCATCATATATGAAATATTTATGGTTGTAATTGAGTAATTTCGATGTGTATCAACATATATGTATATATCAAGTTTCGTGATTAAGTTTTATCCATTGTGTAACTTAATTATTTTGTAAGTGTTTGATTGAATTTGATATCGCTTCTATCGTAATACCTTTTTTTTAATTTTCTTTATTGGTATATTTTCTATTATTATATGTATGTTTATATGCTTAAATGATTTTAATGAGTTTCTTGTTTACTTGTATAATTGTTGAATATGTTTGTTAATATGATTCATAAAATAAGCATTTTATTTTATATTAATTTTTTTTATCTTCATATAAGATTTAATGTTGCTCATATATTATATAATCTATAAATAAGAATGCAATATACCACCCCTTATGTGGTGTGGTTTGATTTGAAATGAAATAATTTTCAGTCAAATCACACCACGTAAAATGGGGTGGTGTAAGGGTTGTAAGAAATGAGTAATATATAGAATTACTTATTTATAAAAAGATAAAAATACATATTGATACATAAGTAACTTCATAATTAAGTTTAAAACTACTTATTATTTAAAATTGTCAACACAAAATTGAGGCCATCTTTTAAACATTTGCAAAACCAACAACAATCTATCAAATATGATGTAAATAAAATATTAAGGCTATCTTTTGATATATCTATGATTAGAGAGACTAAATATTAAATCAAAGTTAAAATCCAACCAAATAGATATTAATCATCATCAATCGTAAAATAAAATACATATGCTTCTAAATAATATTGACAAACTATATCACAATCAAATAATTATTAGTAAATTACATTAAGCATTAAGAGAAATTGGATTTTAACGGCTTGGAAGGGAAGCCAAAGAAGAAATGAAACAGCACAATCAACTGGAAAGAAAAATTGGATTTGGAAATTAAATTTGAATGGTTTGGAATGGAAAAGAAAGAGAAGGAAAGAAACCATTAATATAAATAGTTTCTTTGCGATCAATTAACATAGATATAAATAATGAAATTGAACAATAAAAGTTTGAATTTTATTTACAAAATATTTTACTCTTCTTATATTTTTTTTATTATTTTTGACCGGTTTTGAGATTATTATCAAACATGTACTGTACAGAAGAAGAAGACTATGGATCCTAAAATTTAATCTGGATGTTATTTCGTATGATCAGATACACACATGACAAGAGTTACAAAAAATACAATTTTACAAACTCCACCATTTAAATCAGTAAAAAATTTGCTCTAACTTAATTACTATTAATGAATACTACATTGATTGAGATAGGAGGATCTTTGCACGGATCAATCAAACGATGGATACATAATAAACAATATTTATTATTCAAATAATTGAGCAAGAATTGAAAAAGTACCTTGGATGAGTTCAATAGGCTTTTTAGGAACGATCTTAATCAAAAAAATTTACAAACAAATAATAAGAAGTGACAAAACATACACAATCATATATAAAACATGACCTGGATACCTTGGAAAGGGTAAGTTGCAATGGAAGGGTCTGCTAAATCAATTGTTAATGGACTGTAAAAATATGAAATCGGGTTTAAAATTAAACCTTAATTTGGGTTCTTCGATGGTGGTGAATGGTCTTCTGCAGGCTTGGTGGAAAGGTGAGTGTGAAGATGGTCGAGAGTAGTCCTTGGCTGCGGTGGATGTAAGTGAAAAGTGATGAGATTAGGTTTAGAAATAAACTTTAAATTGGGTTCTTTTTGTTTTTAAGTGTGATATGGTGATGAAATAATTTTTTCTTTTTGTTTTTATAATGGAATAATGGATTTGCTAATCAGTTTTTTCTTTGATTTTTGGGTATTAAATATGGGTAATACTTCCATCCAATATTGGATGGTCTAATATTCATATCATGGCCATTGATAATTATAAAAAAAAACATGTCATATTAATAAGTTAATTACTTTTGTAAGTTTAAAACATGGGTTATGTGTATTAATATTATTGGTGTAGAATCATCTAATATTGGATGGAAGAAATATATTTTTTTTTTAAATTAAAAGATAATTAATTAATGAAAAGTGGGTTCAGAAATAATCTTGTCCATCACTTATGTTGGGGTCAGAATCAATTCTAGCCACCACTGGAAAAGTTTTTTTATCAATAAATTAAACTTTTATTAAAATAAGCTCAACATGCAATGTCATTACAACTTTCACCTACTAGTGCCGAGCAAATATAAATCGACCTACTTTGACTATTACATAATAAGCCTATTACAATTTTGATCAAAACTAAAGAAAGAACCTCTAGACTATTAGGCCCAATAAGCTAACTGGACTCTATTTTAAGAATAAGAGAATCTGCTTCTTTACTTTTGTATTTTCTCCTTCCCACTTTCACATGGACTAGAATGTAAATCCTTTTCCATATATGATATTCACTTAGGAAATTCCCACCATGTTACATTTCATTTCTCTCCCACCATAGAAAGTATATATAAGTAGTAATAAATGTACCCACAATATCAACAACTTCTACACAATGAATTAAATTAATTATATTAATCAATTCTTCCAAGTCGGCATGATTAACCTTAATATTACATCGCTGAAGCATCTTTAATAAAATTCTCTTTGTGAAAGAGCAACTTATAAATAAGTGATTAACTTCTTCTATATTAGCATTGCAGAAACATCAGAGTTGGTTAACTTGCGTTCCCGAACTGAGCATCCTAGATTTGATAGATAATCTGTCCTGAAAGCATAACCAAGAAATAAATGCACACCTCGGTATACAAGACTTTGTCCATACTAGTTTCCACCACTTTACTTCACTCTTTTCAACTGCAATTTTCTCAAAGGTTTTCTTGAAGGAGAAACGTCTTATATTACTCTCCTTCCATATAATAATGTCATCCCCACTAGAAAGTTTAATATTACAGATATGAGGGAGTAGTTTGTCCACAATAGGAGGCAATCTCCATCTATTACCCCTATAGAATGAAGAAATAGTTTTATTACAGTTAATGTCATCGCTACTAAGATCAATTCCTAAGAATTCTTTTGAATTTTTTCCACCTAGCCATCTATCCCAAATTAAGAATGTATTCTTATCATTCCTTATAACATGAGTAATAAAGCCATAAGCTAGGTACCTGATCTTCAAAATCTGATTCCATATCCATGTGTGAGCTTGTTTTATATTCAAGCTCCAGATACACCTGCCTTTAATGATATTCTGATGAACCCATAAACTTCACAAAATGTGTTTTTGTGAGTATATTCTCAAGAAAGTAGCTAGGAGACAGACTTTATCTATATCTTCAATACTTGGAATACCACAAGACCTCCTTATACTTTACTAGAGCAAATATTAATATCTCTTTTTTGTTTTAATAATTTATGTTTGAATTTATATATATCAATGAAAAATAGTTAGTTAATTAAACATTTTGCTAATTTGGTTTGACTTGAATATTTTTATAAATAACAGTGTATAATGAGGTGAATGATAAGATTGCTGGTCATGATATTACAAATATCAAGTATATATACTTAAAGTATGAAATTCTTTGATATCTTTTTATTGTGTCGTCGTGCCTCTTTCTTGTTTTGGTTATTTAAAGTACCAGTAGCTTTAAAATCCAAGTAACTTAATTCTAAATTCGTACCAATTAATTATATTATTATGATAAATCTAAATTTACTACTTTTCACCATCAACATAAATAGAATTTGGAAAATTTAAATATATTTTAACCCTAATCCTATATGAATTATAACTTAGTCCTATAATAATAAGACGTGATATAAATATGATGGTTATTTGGAATTATAAGAATTATAAAGTTAATATTTTTTAAGATATAGGGATAATATTCCATATTTATTAATATATTATACATTTATGTTCTTAAGATTAACATGGATTGTATATTATTAACTTTATTAACCTTGCCTCTTAATTTAAAAAGATATTCTGCATCTTTCAAATTAATATAATAAATGAGTATTTCTATTATTTTTATTATGTCTTGAATATGAAAATTATCTATGTGAACTAAAAACACGATTAACTAAATACGTGGTTTAAAATTCTATGTTTTAGAATTTTAAAACTAATAAATTCAAAAACTAGATAACAAAATTAAGAAACTGTAGTGGTTAAAAACATGATTTAATGCATTTAATAAATAATGAATTATATGGGATGCATTTCGCTCGATATTAATTGCACCCAAACAAGCCTCGCAAAGCTCCGTATAACAACATTCATCCAGGAACCACCAACCATCTATTCAACATATACATATTTAGTCAAAACAGTTTATATAATGGAAAAAACTTCAAAGGTATTCATAAACAAATCTTACTAATTGAATCGATTGTGAGTCGGCACTTACTTGGATTTTGATACTCGTATAATTATGTATCAATATGCATTTTTCCCTGTTCATAAATGAGTAATTCTATATATCACTCATTTCATACGACCCTCATACCTCCTCTTTTACGTGGTGTGATTTGATTGCAAATTATTTAATTTCCAATCAAAGCACGCCATATAAGGAGGTAGTATAAAAAATTATTCTTAAAAAATCAAGAAATATATACGAGCAACATTAAATCTTATACGAGGATAAGAAATAAATATAAAATAAAATGCTTATTCTATGAATCGTATTAACAAAAAATATTTAACAATTATACAAGTAAACAAGAAACTCATTGACTTCAGTTATCCATATAAACAAACATATAATAATAGAAATTGTACATATAAAAGAGATTTAAACAACAAGGTATTAAGATAGATGCGAGATCAAATTCATTCTAACACTTACAAAATAATTAAGTTACATACTGGATAAAACTTAATCACGAAACTTGATATATACATATATTGTGATACATATCGATATTCGACAATTACAAACATAGATCTTTCATATAAGATGAGAATTACTAATACTCTAAGATACTTACCATCAAGATCTATTTTAAAAATATATTACATAACTCAAAAAAGATTTAAAAAAATTATAGGGACAAAAAAATAAAATAATTTTTTTATTTTATTGCATACCAATAATTTTATTTTATCTTTCTCGAGTTATGTAATAGATTTTAAAAATAGATCTTGATGGTATGTATCTTAGAATATTAGTAATTCTCATCATATATGAAATATTTTTGGTTGTAATTGTGTAATTTCGATGTGTATCAACATATATGTATATATCAAGTTTCGTGATTAAGTTTTATCCATTGTGTAACTTAATTATTTTGTAAGTGTTTGATTGAATTTGATCTCGCTTCTATCGTAATACCTTTTTTTTAATTTTATTTATTGGTATATTTTCTATTATTATATGTATGTTTATATGCATAAATGAATTTAATGAGTTTCTTGTTTACTTGTATAATTGTTGAATATTGTTTGTTAATATGATTCATAAAATAAGCATTTTATTTTATATTAATTTTTTATCTTCATATAAGATTTAGTGTTGCTCATATATGTTATATAATTTATAAATAAGAATGCTATATACCTCCCTCTTATGTGGTGTGGTTTGATTTGGAATGAAATAATTTTCAGTCAAATCACACCACGTAACATGGGGTGGTATAAGGGTTGTACGAAATGAGTAATATATAGAATTACATATTTATAAAAAGATAAAAATACATATTGATACATAAGTAACTTTATATTTAACTTTAAAACTACTTATTATTTCAAATTGTTAACATAAAATTGAGGCAATCTTTTAAACGTTTGCAAAACCAACAACAATCTGTCAAATATGAAGTAAATAAAAGATTAAGGATATCATTGGATATATCTATGATTAGATAGACTAAATATTAAATCAA
This sequence comes from Nemophila menziesii, assembly GCA_029959085.1. NCBI lineage: Eukaryota > Viridiplantae > Streptophyta > Magnoliopsida > Boraginales > Hydrophyllaceae > Nemophila > Nemophila menziesii. The sequence continues at coordinate 44,546 of JARWIR010000206.1, read as the reverse complement.
AGGAAAAATCCAACCAAATAGATATTCATCATCATCAATCATAAAATAAAATACATATGCTTCTAAATAATATTGACGAACTATACCATAATCAGATAATTTTTAGTAAATTACATTGAGCATTAAGAGAAATTGAATTTTAACGCCTTGGAAGGGAAGCCAAAGAAGAAATGAAAAAGCGCAATCAACTAGAAAGAGAAATTGGATTTGGAAATTAAATTTGAATGGTTTCGAATGAAAAAGAAAGAGAAGGAAAGAAACCATTAATTTAAATAGTTTCTTTGCGATCATTTAACATAGATATAAATAATGCAACTGAACAATAAAAGTTTGAATTTTATTTACAAAATATTTTACTCTTATTATATTTTTTTGATTATTTTTTAAAGGTTTTGAGATTATTATCAAACATGTACTACACAGAAGAAGAAGACTATGGATCCGAAAATTTAATCGGTATGTTATTTTGCATGGTTGAAACACACATGACAAGAGCTACAAAAAATACAATTTTACAAACTCGACCATTTAAATCAATCAAAAATTTACTCTAACTTAATTACTATTAATGAATACTACATTGACTGAGATAGGGGGTTCTTTGCACGGATCAAAGTTTGAGGAATCAAATGATGGATACATAATAAACATTATTTATTATTCACATAATTGAGCAAGAATTGAAAAACGTACCTAGGATGACTTCAATAGGCTTTGTAGGAACGATCTTAATCTAAAAATTTTACAAACAAATAATAAGAAGTGACAAAACATACACAATCATATATAAAACAAGACATGTGTACCTTAGAAAGGGTAGGTTGCCTTGGGAAGTGTCTCCTAAATCAATTGTTTATGGACTGTAAAAAGATGACCTGGGGTTTAAAATTAAACCTTAATTTGGGTTCTTCTATGGTGGAGAATGGTCTTGTGCAGGCTTGGTGGAAAGGTGAGTGTGAAGATGGTCGAGAATAGTCATTGGCGGCGTGGCTGTAAGTGAAAAGAGATGAGATTAGGTTAAAAAATAATCTTTAATTTGGGTTCTTTTTGTTTTTGCGTGTCTTATGGTGATGGAATTATTTTTACTTTTTTTTATAATGGAATAATGGATTTGCTAATCAGTTTTTTGTTTGATGTTTGGGTATTAAATATATATATTTTTTAAAATTAAAATATAATTAATTAATGAAAAGTGGGGTCAGAAATAATCTTGGCCATCACTTATGTTGGGGTCAGAATCAATTCTAGCCACCACTGAGAAAGTTTTTTTATCAATAAATTAAACTTTTACTAAAATAAGCTCAACCTCCAATGTCATTACAACTTTCACCTACTAGTGCCGAGCAAATATAAATCGACCTACTTTAACTATTACATAATAAGCCTACTACAATTTTAATCAAAACTAAAGAAAGAAACTCTAGACTATTAGGCCCAATAAGCTAATTGGAATCTATTTTAATAATAAGAGAATCTGCTTCTTTGCTTTTGTATTTTCTCTTACCCACTTTCACATGGACTAGAATGTAAATACTTTTCCATATATGATCTTCACATAGGAAATTCCCACCATGTTACCTTTCATTTATCTCCCACTATACACACAGTATATATAAGTAGTAATAAATGTCCCCACAATATCAACAACTTCTACACAATGAATTAAATTAATTATATTAATCAATTCTTCCAAGTATGCAGGATTAACCTTAACATTACACCTCTCAAGCACCTTCAATAAAATTCGCTTTGTGAAAGAGCAGCTTATAAATAAGTGATTAACTTCTTCTATATTAGCATTGCAGAAACATAAGAGTGGGTTAACTTGCATTTCCGAACTGAGCATCCTAGCTTTGGTCGATAATCTGTCTTGAAAGCATAACCAAGCAGCAAATGCATACCTCGGTATACAAGACTTTGTCCATACTAGTTTCCACCACTTTACTTCACTCTTCTCAACTGCAATTTTCTCAAGGGTTTTCTTGAAGGAGAAACCACTTATATTACTCTCCTTCCATATAATAATATCATCCCCACTAGAAATTTTAATATTACAGATATGAGGGAGTAATTTGCCCACAATAGGAGGCAATTTCCATCTATTACCCCCATAGAATGAAGAAATAGTTTTATTACAGTTAATGTCATCGCTACTAAGATCAATTCCTAATAATTCTTGTGAATTTTTTCCACCTAGCCATTTATCCCAAATTAAGAATGTATTCTTACCATTCCTTATAACATGAGTAATAAAGTAATAAGCTAGGTACCTGATCTTCAAAATCTGATTCCATATCCATGTGTGAGCTAGTTTTATATTCAAGCTCCAGATACACCTTCCTTTAATGATATTATGATGAACCCACAAATTTACAAATTGTGTTTTTGTGAGTATATTCTCCAGAAAGTAGCTAAGAGACTGACTTTATTTATATCTTCAATAATTGGAAGACCACAAGACCTCCTTGTACTTTACTAGAGCAAATATTCACTCTTTTTTGTTTTAATAATTTATGTTTGAATTTATTTATATCAACAAAAAATAGTTAATTAATTAAACATTTTGCTAATTTGGTTTGACTTGAATATTTTTACAAATAACAGTGTATTATGAGGTGAATGATAACATTGCTGGTCATGATTTTACAAATATCAGGTATATATACTTAAAGTATGAAATTCTTTGATATCTTTTTATTGTGTCGTCGTGCCTCTTTCTTGTTTTGGTTATTTAAAGTATCAGTACCTTTAAAATCCAAGTAACTTAATATTAAATTCATACCAATTAATTATATAATTATGATAAATCTAAATATACTACTTTTCACCATTAACATAAATAGAATTTGGAAAATTTAAATATATTTTTACCCTAATCCTATATGAATTATAACTTAGTCCTATAAAAATAAGACGTGATAATTTTTATTCCTGAAAAATAAAAAACTAAATATATAATAATGGATGGAGATTTTGGTGATATAAATAAGATGGTTATTTGGAATTATAAGAATTATAAAGTTAATATTTTTTAAGATATAGGGATAATATACCATATTTATTAATATATTATACATTTATGTTCTTAAGATTAACATAGATTGTATATTATTAACTTTATTAACCATGGCTCTTAATTTAAAAAGATATTCTGCATCTTTCAAATTAATATAATAAATGAGTATTTCTATTATTTTTATTATGTCTTGAATATGAAAATTATCTATGTGAACTAAAAACACGATTAACTAAGTACGTGGTTTAAAATTCTATGTTTTAGAATTTTAGCTGAAATTTAGATTTTATAATGATATAATATTCCATACAACAAATTTAGTAAACTAATAAATTCAAAAAGTAGATAACAAAATTAAGAAACTTTAGTGTTTAAAAACATGATTTAATGCATTTAATAAATAATGAATTATATGGGATGCATTTCGCTCGATCTTAATTGCACCCAAACAAGCCTCGCAAAGCTCCGTATAACAACATTCATCCAGGAACCACCAACCATCTATTCAACATATACATATTTAGTCAAAACAGTTTATATAATGGAAAAAACTTCAAAAGTATTCATAAACAAAACTTACTAATTGAATCGATTGTGAGTCGGCACTTACTTGGTTTTTGATACTCGTATAATTATGTATCAATATGCATTTTTCCCTTTTCATAAATGAGTAATTCTATATATCACTCATTTCATACAACCCTCATACCTCCTCTTTTACATGGTGTGATTTGATTGCAAATTATTTAATTTCCAATCAAAGCACGCCATATAAGGAGGTAGTATAAAAAATTATTCTTAAAAAATCTAGAAATATATACGAGCAACATTAAATCTTATACGAGGATAAGAAATAAATATAAAATAAAATGCTTATTTTATGAATCGTATTAACAAAAAATATTTAACAATTATACAAGTAAACAAGAAACTCATTAACTTCAGTTATCCATATAAACAAACATATAATAATAGAAATTGTACCTATAAAAGAAATTTAAACAACAAAGTATTAAGATAGATGCGAGATCAAATTCATTCTAACACTTACAAATTAATTAAGTTACATACTGGATAAAACTTAATCACGAAACTTGATATATACATATATTGTGATACATATCGATATTCGTCAATTACAAACATAGATCTTTCATATAAGATGAAAATTACTAATACTCCAAGATACTTACCATCAAGATCTATTTTAAAAATCTATTACATAACTCAAAAAAGATTAAAAAAATTATAGGGATAAAAAAATAAAATAATTTTTTTATTTTATTGCATACCAATAATTTTATTTTATCTTTCTCGAGTTATGTAATAGATTTTAAAAATAGATCTTGATGGTATGTATCTTAGAATATTAGTACTTCTCATCATATATGAAATATTTATGGTTGTAATTGAGTAATTTCGATGTGTATCAACATATATGTATATATCAAGTTTCGTGATTAAGTTTTATCAATTGTGTAACTTAATTATTTTGTAAGTGTTTGATTGAATTTGATCTCGTTTCTATCGTAATACCTTTTTTTAATTTTCTTTATTGGTATATTTTCTATTATTGTATGTATGTTTATATGCATAAATGAATTTAATGAGTTTCTTGTTTACTTGTATAATTGTTGAATATTATTTGTTAATATGATTCATAAACTAAGCATTTTATTTTATATTAATTTTTTTATCTTCATATAAGATTTAATGTTGCTCATATATATTATAAAATCTATAAATAAGAATGCAATATACCACCCCTTATGTGGTGTGGTTTAATTTGAAATGAAATAATTTTCAGTCAAATCACACCACGTAAAATGGGGTGGTGTAAGGGTTGTACGAAATGAGTAATATATAGAATTACTTATTTATAAAAAGATAAAAATACATATTGATACATAAGTAACTTCATAATTAAGTTTAAAACTACTTATTATTTAAAATTGTCAACACAAAATTGTGGCCATCTTTTAAACATTTGCAAAACCAACAACAATCTATCAAATATGATGTAAATAAAAGATTAAGGCTATCTTTTGATATATCTATGATTAGAGAGACTAAATATTAAATCAAAGTTAAAATCCAACCAAATAGATATTCATCATCATCAATCGTAAAATAAAATACATATGCTTCTAAATAATATTGACAAACTATATCTCAATCAAATAATTTTTAGTAAATTACATTGAGCATTAAGAGAAATTGAATTGGAACGGCTTGGAAGGGAAGCCGAAGAAGAAATGAAAAAGCGCAATCAACTGGAATGAGAAATTGGATTTGGAAATTAAATTTGAATGGTTTGGAATGGAAAAGAAAGAGAAGGAAAGAAACCATTAATTTAAATAGTTTCTTTGCGATCAATTAACATAGATATAAATAATGCAATTGAACAATAAAAGTTTGAATTTTATTTACAAAATATTTTACTCTTCTTATATTTTTTTTATTATTTTTGACCGGTTTTGAGATTATTATCAAGCATGTACTGTACAGAAGAAGAAGAATATGGATCCTAAAATTTAATCTGGATGTTATCTCGTATGGTCAGATACACACATGACAAGAGTTACAAAAGATATAATTTTACAAACTCCACCATTTAAATCAGTCAAAAATTTACTCTAACTTAATTACTATTAATGAATACTACATTGATTGAGATAGGGGGATCTTTGCACGGATCAATGGATACAAAATAAACAATATTTATTATTCACATAATTGAGCAAGAATTGAAAAAGTACCTTGGATGACTTCAATAGGCTTTTTAGGAACGATCTTAATCAAAAAAATTTACAAACAAATAATAAGAAGTGACAAAACATACACAATCATATATAAAACATGACCTGGATACCTTGGAAAGGGTAAGTTGCAATGGAAGGGTATGCTAAATCAATTGATTATGGACTGTAAAAATATGAAATCGGGTTTAAAATTAAACCTTAATTTGGGTTCTTCGAGGGTGGAGAATGGTCTTCTGCAGGCTTGGTGGAAAGGTGAGTGTGAAGATGGTCGAGAGTAGTCCTTGGCCGCGGTGGATGTAAGTGAAAAGTGATGAGATTAGGTTTAGAAATAAACTTTAAATTGGGTTCTTTTTGTTTTTGCGTGTGATATGGTGATGAAATAATTTTTTCTTTTTGCTTTTATAATGGAATATTGGATTTGCTAATCAGTTTTTTCTTTGATTTTTGGGTATTAAATATGGGTAATACTTCCATCCAATATTGGATGGTTCAATATTCATATCATGGCCATTGATAATTATGAAAAAAACATGTCATATTAGTAAGTTAATTACTTTTGTATGTTTAAAACATGGGTTATGTGTATTAATATTATTGGTGTAGGATCATCCAATATTGGATGGAGAAAATATATTTTTTTTTAAATTAAAAGATAATTAATTAATGAAAAGTGGGTTCAGAAATAATCTTGTTCATCACTTATGTTGGGGTCAGAATCAATTCTAGCCACCACTGGAAAAGATTTTTTATCAATAAATTAAACTTTTATTAAAATAAGCTCAACCTGCAATGTCATTACAACTTTCACCTACTAGTGCCGAGCAAATATAAATCGACCTACTTTGACTATTACATAATAAGCCTATTACAATTTTGATCAAAACTAAAGAAAGAACCTCTAGACTATTAGGCCCAATAAGCTAACTGGACTCTATTTTAAGAATAAGAGAATCTGCTTCTTTACTTTTGTATTTTCTCCTTCCCACTTTCACATGGACTAGAATGTAAATACTTTTCCATATATGATCTTCACATAGGAAATTCCCACCATCTTACCTTTCATTTATCTCCCACTATACACAGTATATATAAGTAGTAATAAATGTCCCCACAATATCAACAACTTCTACACAATGAATTAAATTAATTATATTAATCAATTCTTCCAAGTATGCAAGATTAACCTTAACATTACACCTCTCAAGCATATTCAATAAAATTCGCTTTGTGAAAGAGTAGCTTATAAATAAGTGATTAACTTCTTCTATATTAGCATTGCAGAAACATAAGAGTGGGTTAACTTGCATTTCCGAACTGTGCATCCTAGCTTTGGTAGATAATCTGTCTTGATAGCATAACCAAGCAGCAAATGCATACCTCGGTATACAAGACTTTGTCCATACTAGTTTCCACCACTTTACTTCACTCTTCTCAACTGCAATTTTCTCAAGGGTTTTCTTGAAGGAGAAACCACTTATATTACTCTCCTTCCGTATAATAATATCATCCCCACTAGAAATTTTAATATTACAGATAGGAGGGAGTAATTTGCCCACAATAGGAGGCAATTTCAATCTATTACCCCCATAGAATGAAGAAATAGTTTTATTACAGTTAATGTCATCGCTACTAAGATCAATTCCTAATAATTCTTGTGAATTTTTTCCACCTAGCCATTTATCCCAAATTAAGAATGTATTCTTACCATTCCTTATAACATGAGTAATAAAGTAATAAGCTAGGTACCTGATCTTCAAAATCTGATTACATATCCATGTGTGAGCTAGTTTTATATTCAAACTCCAGATACACCTGCCTTTAATGATATTATGATGAACCCACAAATTTACAAATTGTGTTTTTGTGAGTATATTCTCCAGAAAGTAGCTAAGAGACTGACTTTATTTATATCTTCAATAATTGGAATACCACAAGACCTCCTTGTACTTTACTAGAGCAAATATCACTCTTTTTTGTTTTAATAATTTATATTTGAATTTATTTATATCAACAAAAAATAGTTAATTAATTAAACATTTTCCTAATTTGGTTTGACTTGAATATTTTTAAAAATAACAGTGTATTATGAGGTGAATGATAAGATTGATGGTCATGATTTTCAAAATATCAGGTATATATACTTAAAGTATGAAATTCTTTAATATCTTTTTATTGTGTCATCGTGCCTCTTTCTTGTTTTGGTTATTTAAAGTACCAGTACCTTTAAAATCCAAGTAACTTAATACTAAATTCATACCAATTAATTATATAATTATGATAAATCTAAATATACTACTTTTCACCATTAACATAAATAGAATTTGGAAAATTTAAATATATTTTTACCCTAATCCTATATGAATTATAACTTAGTCCTATAAAAATAAGACGTGATAATTTTTATTCCTGAAAAATAAAAAACTAAATATATAATAATGGATGGAGATTTTGGTGATATAAATAAGATGGTTATTTGGAATTCTAATAATTATAAAGTTAATATTTTTTAAGATATAGGGATTATATACCATATTTATTAATATATTATACATTTATGTTCTTAAGATTAATATGGATGGTATATTATTAACTTTATTAACCATGCCTCTTAATTTAAAAAGATATTCTGCATCTTTCAAATTAATATAATAAATGAGTATTTCTATTATTTTTATTATGTCTTGAATATGAAATGATCTATGTGAACTAAAAACACGATTAAATAAGTACGTGGTTTAAAATTCTATGTTTTAGAATTTTAGCTGAAATTTAGATTTTATAATGATATAATATTCATACAACAAATTTAGTAAAACTAATAAATTCAAAAAGTGGATAACAAAATTAAGAAACTGTAGTGGTTAAAAACATGATTTAATTTATTTAATAAATAATGAATTACATGGGATGCATTTCGCTCGATCTTAATTGCACCCAAACAAGCCTTGCAAAGCTCCGTATAACAACATTCATCCAGGAACCACCAACCATCTATTCAACATATACATATTTAGTCAAAACAGTTTATATAATGGAAAAAACTTAAAAAGTATTCATAAACAAATCTTACTAATTGAATCGATTGTGAGTCGGCACGTACTTGGATATTGATACTCGTATAATTATGTATCAATATGCATTTTTCCCTTTTCATAAATGAGTAATTCTATATATCTCTTATTTCATACAACCCTCATACCTCCTCTTTTACGTGGTGTGATTTGATTGCAAATTATTTAATTTCCAATCAAAGCACGCCATATAAGGAGGTAGTATAAAAAATTATTCTTAAAAAATCAAAAAATATATTCGAGCAACATTAAATCTTATACGAGGATAAGAAAAAAATATAAAATAAAATGCTTATTTTATGAATCGTATTAACAAAAAATATTTAACAATTATACAAGTAAACAAGAAACTCATTAACTTCAATTATCCATATAAACAAACATATAATAATAGAAATTGTACCTATAAAAGAGATTTAAACAACAAGGTATTAAGATAGATGCGAGATCAAATTCATTCTAACACTTGCAGAATAATTAAGTTACATACTTGATAAAACTTAATCACGAAACTTGATATATACATATATTGTGATACATATCGATATTCGTCAATTACAAACTTAGATCTTTCATATAAGATGAGAATTACTAATACTCTAAGATACTTACCATTAAGATCTATTTTAAAAATCTATTACATAACTCAAAAAGGATAAAAAAAATTATATGGATAAAAAAATAAAATGATTTTTTTATTTTATTGCATACCAATAATTTTATTTTATCTTTCTCGAGTTATGTAATAGATTTTAAAAATAGATCTTGATGGTATGTATCTTAGAAAATTAGTAATTCTCATCATATATGAAATATTTATGGTTGTAATTGAGTATTTTCGATGTGTATCAACATATATGTATATATCAAGTTTCGTGATTAAGTTTTATCCATTGTGTAACTTAATTATTTTGTAAGTGTTTGATTGAATTTGATCTCGCTTCTATCGTAATACCTTTTTTTTTAATTTTCTTTATTGGTATATTTTCTATTATTATATGTATGTTTATATGCGTAAATGAATTTAATGAGTATCTTGTTTACTTGTATAATTGTTGAATATGTTTGTTAATATGATTTATAAAATAAACATTTTATTTTATATTAATTTTTTTATCTTCATATAAGATTTAATGTTGCACATATATATTATATAATCTATAAATAAGAATGCAATATACCACCCCTTATGTGGTGTGGTTTGATTTGAAATGAAATAATTTTCAGTCAAATCACACAACGTAAAATGGGGTGGTGTAAGGGTTGTACGAAATGAATAATATATAGAATTACTTATTTATAAAAAGATAAAAATACATATTGATACATAAGTAACTTCATAATTAAGTTTAAAACTACTTATTATTTAAAATTGTCAACACAAAATTGAGGCCATCTTTTAAACATTTGCAAAACATACAACAATCTATCAAATATGATGTAAATAAAAGATTAAGGCTATATTTTGATGGGTAGGACTTCCATCCAATATTGGATGGTCCAATATTCATATCATGGCCATTGCTTGTTATAGAAAAACACATGTCATTAGATTAATAAATTAGTTACTTTTGTAAGTTTAAAACATGGGGTATGTGTACTAATATTATTGGTGTAGGATCATCCAATATTGGATCTTTTAAACATTTGCAAAACATACAACAATCTATCAAATATGATGTAAATAAAAGATTAAGGCTATATTTTGATATATCTATGATTAGAGAGACTAAATATTAAATCAAAGTTAAAATCCAACCAAATAGATATCCATCATCATCAATCGTAAAATAAAATACATATGCTTCTAAATAATATTGACAAACTATATCACAATCAAATAATTATTAGTAAATTACATTGAGCATTAAGAGAAATTGGATTTTAACGGCTTGGAAGGGAAGCCGAAGAAGAAATGAAACAACACAATCAACTGGAAAGAGAAATTGGATTTGGAAATTAAATTTGAATGGTTTGGAATGGAAAAGAAAGAGAAGGAAAGAAACCCTTAATTTAAATAGTTTCTTTGCGATCAATTAACATAGATATAAATAATGAAATTGAACAATAAAAGTTTGAATTTTATTTACAAAATATTTTACTCTTCTTATATTTTTTTTATTATTTTTGACCGGTTTTGAGATTATTATCAAGCATGTACTGTACAGAAGAGGAAGACTATGGATCCTAAAATTTAATCTGGATGTTATTTCCTATGGTCAGATACACACATGACAAGAGTTACAAAAAATACAATTTTACAAACTCCACCATTTAAATCAGTCAAAAATTTACTCTAACTTAATTACTATTAATGAATACTACATTGATTGAGATAGGGGGATCTTTGCACGGATCAATCAAACGATGGATACATAATAAACAATATTTATTATTCACATAATTGTGCAAGAATTGAAAAAGTACCTTGGATGACTTCAATAGGCTTTTTAGGAACGATCTTAATCAAAAAAATTTACACAAATAATAAGAAGTGACAAAACATATACAATCATATATAAAACATGACCTGGATGGCTTGGAAAGGGTAAGTTGCAATGGAAGGGTATGCTAAATCAATTGATTATGGACTGTAAAAATATGAAATCGGGTTTAAAATTAAACCTTAATTTGGGTTCTTCGATGGTGGAGAATGGTCTTCTGCAGGCTTGGTGGAAAGGTGAGTGTGAAGATGGTCAAGAGTAGTCCTTGGCGGCGGTGGATGTAAGTGAAAAGTGATGAGATTAGGTTTAGAAATAAACTTTAAAGACTAATGATATTTGTCAGTCTTTTTGTATCACCCTTTTATCACCTCCTAGGTGTATGCCTACATGTACCAATGAATGAATTTCTCTATCCTATTTAATTTTTCTCTATCTACTATTCAAGGAAATTAAAACATATATATAGAAGGGTGATAAAATGGTGACACGAAAAGGGGTGACATATATCATTACTCAACTTTAAATTGGGTTCTTTTTGTTTTTGCGTGTGATATGGTGATGAAATAATTTTTTCTTTTTGCTTTTATAATGGAATAATGGATTTGCTAATCAGTTTTTTCTTTGATTTTTGGGTATTAAATATGGGTAATACTTCCATCCAATATTGGATGGTCCAATATTCATATCATGGCCATTGATAATTATAAAAAAAACATGTCATATTAATAAGTTAATTACTTTTGTAAGTTTAAAACATGTGTTATGTGTATTAATATGATTGGTGTAGGATCATCCAATATTGGATGGAAGAAATATATATTTTTTTAAATTAAAAGATAATTAATTAATGAAAAGTGGGTTCAGAAATAATCTTGTTCATCACTTATGTTGGGGTCAGAATCAATTCTAGCCACCACTGGAAAAGATTTTTTATCAATAAATTAAACTTTTATTAAAATAAGCTCAACCTGCAATGTCATTACAACTTTCACCTACTAGTGCCGAGCAAATATAAATCGACCTACTTTGACTATTACATAATAAGCCTATTACAATTTTGATCAAAACTAAAGAAAGAACCTCTAGACTATTAGGCCCAATAAGCTAACTGGACTCTATTTTAAGAATAAGAGAATCTGCTTCTTTACTTTTGTATTTTCTCCTTCCCACTTTCACATGGACTAGAATGTAAATCCTTTTCCATATATGATATTCACATAGGAAATTCCCACCATGTTACATTTCATTTCTCTCCCACCATACACAGTATATATAAGTAGTAATAAATGTACCCACAATATCAACAACTTCTACACAATGAATTAAATTAATTATATTAATCAATTCTTCCAAGTCGGCATAATTAACCTTAATATTACGCCGCTGAAGCATCTTTAATAAAATTCGCTTTGTGAAAGAGCAACTTATAAATAAGTGATTAACTTCTTCTATATTAGCATTGCAGAAACATCAGAGTTGGTTAACTTGCATTCCCGAACTGAGCATCCTAGCTTTGATAGATAATCTGTCCTGAAAGCATAACTAAGAAATAAATGCACACCTCGGTATACAAGACTTTGTCCATACTAGTTTCCACCACTTTACTTCACTCTTTTCAACTGCAATTTTCTCAAAGGTTTTCTTGAAGGAGAAACGTCTTATATTACTCTCCTTCCATATAATAATGTCATCCCCACTAGAAAGTTTAATATTACAGATATGAGGGAGTAGTTTCCCCACAATAGGAGGTAATCTCCATCTATTACCCCTATAGAATGAAGAAATAGTTTTATTACAGTTAATGTCATCGCTACTAAGATCAATTCCTAAGAATTCTTTTGAATTTTTTCCACCTAGCCATCTATCCCAAATTAAGAATGTATTCTTATCATTCCTTATAACATGAGTAATAAAGCCATAAGCTAGGTACCTGATCTTCAAAATCTGATTCCATATCCATGTGTGAGCTTGTTTTATATTCAAGCTCCAGATAGCCTTTAATGATATTATGATGAACCCATAAACTTCACAAATTGTGTTTTTGTGAGTATATACTCAAGAAGGTAGCTAGGAGACAGACTTTATCTATATCTTCAATACTTGGAATACCACAAGACCTCCTTGTACTTTACTAGAGCAAATATTAATAACTCTTTTTTGTTTTAATAATTTATGTTTGAATTTATATATATCCATGAAAAATAGTTAGTTAACTAAACATTTTGCTAATTTGGTTTGACTTGAATATTTTTATAAATAACAGTGTATAATGAGGTGAATGATAAGATTGCTGGTCATGATATTACAAATATCAAGTATATATACTTAAAGTATGAAATTCTTTGATATCTTTTTATTGTGTCGTCGTGCCTCTTTCTTGTTTTGGTTATTTAAAGTACCAGTAGCTTTAAAATCCAAGTAACATAATTTTAAATTCGTACCAATTAATTATATTATTATGATAAATCTAAATTTACTACTTTTTACCATCAACATAAATAGAATTTCGAAAATTTAAATATATTTTAACCCTAATCCTATATGAATTATAACTTAGTCCTATAAAAATAAGACGTGATAAGTCTTATTCCTAAAAAATAAAAAACTAAAAATATAATAATGGATGGAGATTTTGGTGATGTAAATATGATGGTTATTTGGAATTATAAGAATTATAAAGTTAATATTTTTTAAGATATAGGGATATTATACAATATTTATTAATATATTATACATTTATGTTCTTAAGATTAACATGGATTATATATTATTAACTTTATTAACCTTGCCTCTTAATTTAAAAAGATATTCTACATCTTTCAAATTAATATAATAAATGAGTATTTCTATTATTTTTATTATGTCTTGAATATGAAAATTATCTATGTGAACTAAAAACACGATTAACTAAGTACGTGGTTTAAAATTCTATGTTTTAGAATTTTAGCTGAAATTTAGATTTTATAATGATATAATATTCCATACAACAAATTTAGTAAAACTAATAAATTCAAAAAGTAGATAACAAAATTAAGAAACTGTAGTGGTTAAAAACATGATTTAATGCATTTAATAAATAATGAATTATATGGGATGCATTTCGCTCGATCTTAATTGCACCCAAACAAGGCTCGCAAAGCTCCGTATAACAACATTCATCCAGGAACCACCAACCATCTATTCAACATATACATATTTGGTCAAAACAGTTTATATAATGGAAAATACTTCAAAAGTATTCATAAACAAATCTTACTAATTGAATCGATTGTGAGTCGGCACTTACTTGGATTTTGATACTCGTATAATTATGTATCAATATGCATTTTTCCCTTTTCATAAATGAGTAATTCTATATATCACTCATTTCATACAACCCTCATACCTCCTCTTTTACGTGGTTTGATTTGATTGCAAATTATTTAATTTCCAATCAAAGCACGCCATATAAGGAGGTAGTATAAAAAATTATTCTTAAAAAATCAAAAAATATATACGAGCAACATTAAATCTTATACGAGGATAATAAATAAATATAAAATAAAATGCTTAATTTATGAATCGTATTAACAAAAAATATTTAACAATTATACAAGTAAACAAGAAACTCATTAACTTCTGTTATCCATATAAACAAACATATAATAATAGAAATTGTACCTATAAAAGAGATTTAAACAACAAGGTATTAAGATAGATGCGAGATCAAATTCATTCTAACACTTACAAAATAATTAAGTTACATACTGGATAAAACTTAATCACGAAACTTGATATATACATATATTGTGATACATATCGATATTCGTCAATTACAAACATAGATCTTTCATATAAGATGAGAATTACTAATACTCTAAGATACTTACCATCAAGATCTATTTTAAAAATCTATTACATAACTCAAAAAAGATTAAAAAAAATTATAGGGATAAAAAAATAAAATAATTTTTTTATTTTATTGCATACCAATAATTTTATTTTATCTTTCTCGAGTTATGTAATAGATTTTAAAAATAGATCTTGATGGTATGTATCTTAGAATATTAGTAATTCTCATCATATATGAAATATTTATGGTTGTAATTGAGTAATTTCGATGTGTATCAACATATATGTATATATAAAGTTTCGTGATTAAGTTTTATCAATTGAGTAACTTAATTATTTTGTAAGTGTTTGATTGAATTTGTTCTCGCTTCTATCGTAATACCTTTTTTTTAATTTTCTTTATTGGTATATTTTCTATTATTATATGTATGTTTATATGCATAAATGAATTTAATGAGTTTCTTGTTTACTTGTATAATTGTTGAATATTGTTTGTTAATATGATTCATAAAATAAGCATTTTATTTTATATTAATTTTTTATCTTCATATAAGATTTAGTGTTGTTCATATATATTATATAATTTATAAATAAGAATGTTATATACCTCCCTCTTATGTGGTGTGGTTTGATTTGAAATGAAATAATTTTCAGTCAAATCACACCACGTAACATGGGGTGGTATAAGGGTTGTACGAAATGAGTAATATATAGAATTACATATTTATAAAAAGATAAAAATACATATTGATACATAAGTAACTTTATATTTAACTTTAAAACTACTTATTATTTAAAATTGTTAACATAAAATTGAGGCAATCGTTTAAACGTTTGCAAAACCAACAACAATCTGTCAAATATGAAGTAAATAAAAGATTAAGGATATCATTGGATATATCTATGATTAGATAGACTAAATATTAAATCAAAGGAAAAATCCAACCAAATAGATATTCATCATCATCAATCATAAAATAAAATACATATGCTTCTAAATAATATTGACGAACTATACCATAATCAGATAATTTTTAGTAAATTACATTGAGCATTAAGAGAAATTGAATTTTAGCGCCTTGGAAGGGAAGCCAAAGAAGAAATGAAAAAGAGCAATCAACTAAAAAGAGAAATTGGATTTGGATATTAAATTTGAATGGTTTCGAATGAAAAAGAAAGAGAAGGAAAGAAACCATTAATTTAAATAGTTTCTTTGCGATCATTTAACATAGATATAAATAATGCAACTGAACAATAAAAGTCTGAATTTTATTTACAAAATATTTTACTCTTATTATATTTTTTTTGATTATTTTTCAACGGTTTTGAGATTATTATCAAACATGTACTACACAGAAGAAGAAGACTATGGATCCGAAAATTTAATCTGTATGTTATTTTGCATGGTTGAAACACACATGACAAGAGCTACAAAAAATACAATTTTACAAACTCGACCATTTAAATCAATCAAAAATTTACTCTAACTTAATTACTATTAATGAATACTACATTGACTGAGATAGGGGGTTCTTTGCACGGATCAAAGTTTGATGAATCAAATGATGGATACATAATAAACAATATTTATTATTCACATAATTGAGCAAGAATTGCAAAACGTACCTAGGATGACTTCAATAGGCTTTGTAGGAACGATCTTAATCTAAAAATTTTACAAACAAATAATAAAAAGTGACAAAACATACACAATCATATATAAAACAAGACATGGGTACCTTAGAAAGGGTAGGTTGCCTTGGGAAGTGTCTCCTAAATTAATTGTTTATGGACTGTAAAAAGATGAGCTCGGGTTTAAAATTAAACCTTAATTTGGGTTCTTCTATGGTGAAGAATGGTCTTGTGCAGGCTTGGTGGAAAGGTGAGTGTGAAGATGGTCGAGAATAGTCATTGGCGGCGGTGGCTGTAAGTGAAAAGAGATGAGATTAGGTTAAAAAATATTCTTTAATTTGGGTTCTTTTTGTTTTTGCGTGTCTTATTGTGATGGAATTATTTTTCCTTTTTTTTTGATAATGGAATAATGGATTTGCTAATCAGTTTTTTGTTTGATGTTTGGGTATTAAATATATATATTTTTTAAAATTAAAATATAATTAATTAATGAAAAGTGGGGTCAGAAATAATCTTGGCCATCACTTATGTTGGGGTCAGAATCAATTCTAGCCACCACTGAGAAAGTTTTTTTATCAATAAATTAAACTTTTACTAAAATAAGCTCAACCTCCAATGTCATTACAACTTTCACCTACTAGTGCCGAGCAAATATAAATCGACCTACTTTAACTATTACATAATAAGCCTACTACAATTTTAATCAAAACTAAAGAAAGAAACTCTAGACTATTAGGACCAATAAGCTAATTGGACTCTATTTTAATAATAAGAGAATCTGCTTCTTTGCTTT
The DNA here is from genome assembly GCA_029959085.1 of Nemophila menziesii. NCBI lineage: Eukaryota > Viridiplantae > Streptophyta > Magnoliopsida > Boraginales > Hydrophyllaceae > Nemophila > Nemophila menziesii. The sequence goes on along the minus strand of JARWIR010000206.1, from coordinate 26,997 downwards.
TGTATTTTCTCTTACCCACTTTCACATGGACTAGAATGTAAATACTTTTCCAATTATGATCTTCACATAGGAAATTCCCACCATGTTACCTTTCATTTATCTCCCACTATACACAGTATATATAAGTAGTAATAAATGTCCCCACAATATCAACAACTTCTACACAATGAATTAAATAAATTATATTAATCAATTCTTCCAAGTATGCAGGATTAACTTTAACATTACACCTCTCAAGCATCTTCAATAAAATTCGCTTTGTGAAAGAGCAGCTTATAAATAAGTGATTAACTTCTTCTATATTAGCATTGCAGAAACATAAGAGTGGGTTAACTTGCATTTCCGAACCGAGCATCCTAGCTTTGGTAGATAATCTGTCCTGAAAGCATAACCAAGCAGCAAATGCATACCTCGGTATACAAGACTTTGTCCATACAAGTTTTCACCACTTTACTTCACTCTTCTCAACTGCAATTTTCTCAAGGGTTTTCTTGAAGGAGAAACCACTTATATTACTCTCCTTCCATATAATAATATCATCCCCACTAGAAATTTTAATATTACAGATATAAGGGAGTAATTTGCCCACAATAGGAGGCAATTTCCATCTATTACCCCCATAGAATGAAGAAATAGTTTTATTACAGTTAATGTCATCGCTACTAAGATCAATTCCTAAGAATTCTTGTGAATTTTTTCTACGTAGCCATTTATCCCAAATTAAGAATGTATTCTTACCATTCCTTATAACATGAGTAATAAATTAATAAGCTAGGTACCTGATCTTCAAAATCTGATTCCATATCCATGTGTGAGCTAGTTTTATATTCAAGCTCTAGATACACCTGCCTTTAATGATATTATGATGAACCCACAAATTTACAAATTGTGTTTTTGTGAGTATATTCTCCAGAAAGTAGCTAAGAGACTGACTTTATTTATATCTTCAATAATTGGAATACCACAAGACCTCCTTGTACTTTACTAGAGCAAATATTCACTCTTTTTTGTTTTAATAATTTATGTTTGAATCTATTTATATCAACAAAAAATAGTTAATTAATTAAACATTTTGCTAATTTGGTTTGACTTGAACATTTTTATAAATAACAGTGTATTATGAGGTGAATGATAAGATTTCTGGTCATGATTTTACAAATATCAGGTATATATACTTAAAGTATGAAATTCTTTGATATCTTTTTATTGTGTCGTCGTGCCTCTTTCTTGTTTTGGTTATTTAAAGTACCAGTAGCTTTAAAATCCAAGTAACTTAATACTAAATTCATACCAATTAATTATATAATTATGATAAATCTAAATATACTACTTTTCACCATTAACATAAATAGAATTTGGAAAATTTAAATGTATTTTTACCCTAATCCTATATGAATTATAACTTAGTCCTATAAAGATAAGACGTGATAATTTTTATTCCATAAAAATAGAAAACTAAATATATAATAATGGATGGAGATTTTGGTGATATAAATAAGATGGTTATTTGGAATTCTAATAACTATAAAGTTAATATTTTTTAAGATATAGGGATTATATACCATATTCATTAATATATTATACATTTATGTTCTTAAGACTAATATGGATGGTATATTATTAACTTTATTAACCCTGCCTCTTAATTTAAAAAGATATTGTGCATCTTTCAAACTAATATAATAAATGAGTATTTCTATTATTTTTATTATGTCTTGAATATGAAAATTATCTATGTGAACTAAAAACACGATTAACTAAGTACGTGGTTTAAAATTCTATGTTTTAGAATTTTAGCTGAAATTTAGATTTTATAATGATATAATATTCCATACAACAAATTTGTAAAACTAATAAATTCAAAAAGTAGATAACAAAATTAAGAAACTGTAGTGGTTAAAAACATGATTTAATGCATTTAATAAATAATGAATTATATGGGATGCATTTCGCTCGATCTTAATTGCACCCAAACAAGCCTCGCAAAGCTCCGTATAACAACATTCATCCAGGAACCACCAACCAGCTATTCAACATATACATATTTAGTCAAAACAGTTTATATAATGGAAAAAACTTCAAAAGTATTCATAAACAAATCTTACTAATTGAATCGATTGTGAGTCGGCACTTACTTGGATTTTGATACTCGTATAATTATGTATCAATATGCATTTTTCCCTTTTCATAAATGAGTAATTCTATATATCACTCATTTCATACAACCCTCATACCTCTTCTTTTACGTGGTTTGATTTGATTGCAAATTATTTAATTTCCAATCAAAGCACGCCATATAAGGAGGTAGTATAAAAAATTATTCTTAAAAAATCAAGAAATATATACGAGCAACATTAAATCTTATACGAGGATAATAAATAAATATAAAATAAAATGCTTATTTTATGAATCGTATTAACAAAAAATATTTAACAATTATACAAGTAAACAAGAAACTCATTAACTTCTGTTATCCATATAAACAAACATATAATAATAGAAATTGTACCTATAAAAGAGATTTAAACAACAAGGTATTAAGATAGATGCGAGATCAAATTCATTCTAACACTTACAAAATAATTAATTAACATACTGGATAAAACTTAATCACGAAACTTGATATATACATATATTGTGATACATATCGATATTCGTCAATTACAAACATAGATCTTTCATATAAGATGAGAATTACTAATACTCTAAGATAGTTACCATCAAGATCTATTTTAAAAATCTATTACATAACTCAAAAAAGATTAAAAAAAATTATAGGGATAAAAAAATAAAATAATTTTTTTATTTTATTGCATACCAATAATTTTATTTTATCTTTCTCGAGTTATGTAATAGATTTTAAAAATAGATCTTGATGGTATGTATCTTAGAATATTAGTAATTCTCATCATATATGAAATATTTATGGTTGTAATTGAGTAATTTCAATGCGTATCAACATATATGTATATATAAAGTTTCGTGATTAAGTTTTATCCATTGTGTAACTTAATTATTTTGTAAGTGTTTGATTGAATTTGATCTCGCTTCTATCGTAATACCTTTTTTTTAATTTTCTTTATTGGTATATTTTCTATTATTATATGTATGTTTATATGCATAAATGAATTTAATGAGTTTCTTGTTTACTTGTATAATTGTTGAATATTGTTTGTTAATATGATTCATAAAATAAGCATTTTATTTTATATTAATTTTTTATCTTCATATAAGATTTAGTGTTGCTCATATGTATTATAAAATTTTTAAATAAGAATGCTATATACCTCCCTCTTATGTGGTGTGGTTTGATTTGAAATGAAATAATTTTCAGTCAAATCACACCACGTAACATGGGGTGGTATAAGGGTTGTACGAAATGAGTAATATATAGAATTACATATTTATAAAAAGATAAAAATACATATTGATACATAAGTAACTTTATATTTAACTTTAAAACTACTTATTATTTAAAATTGTTAACATAAAATTGAGGCAATCGTTTAAACGTTTGCAAAACCAACAACAATCTGTCAAATATGAAGTAAATAAAAGATTAAGGATATCATTGGATATATCTATGATTAGATAGACTAAATATTAAATCAAAGGAAAAATCCAACCAAATAGATATTCATCATCATCAATCATAAAATAAAATACATATGCTTCTAAATAATATTGACGAACTATACCATAATCAGATAATTTTTAGTAAATTACATTGAGCATTAAGAGAAATTGAATTTTAGCGCCTTGGAAGGGAAGCCAAAGAAGAAATGAAAAAGAGCAATCAACTAGAAAGAGAAATTGGATTTGGATATTAAATTTGAATGGTTTCGAATGAAAAAGAAAGAGAAGGAAAGAAACCATTAATTTAAATAGTTTCTTTGCGATCATTTAACATAGATATAAATAATGCAACTGAACAATAAAAGTCTGAATTTTATTTACAAAATATTTTACTCTTATTATATTTTTTTTGATTATTTTTCAACGGTTTTGAGATTATTATCAAACATGTACTACACAGAAGAAGAAGACTATGGATCCGAAAATTTAATCTGTATGTTATTTTGCATGGTTGAAACACACATGACAAGAGCTACAAAAAATACAATTTTACAAACTCAGACCATTTAAATCAATCAAAAATTTACTCTAACTTAATTACTATTAATGAATACTACATTGACTGAGATAGGGGGTTCTTTGCACGGATCAAAGTTTGATGAATCAAATGATGGATACATAATAAACAATATTTATTATTCACATAATTGAGCAAGAATTGAAAAACGTACCTAGGATGACTTCAATAGGCTTTGTAGGAACGATCTTAATCTAAAAATTTTACAAACAAATAATAAGAAGTGACAAAACATACACAATCATATATAAAACAAGACATAGGTACCTTAGAAAGGGTAGGTTGCCTTGGGAAGTGTCTCCTAAATCAATTGTTTATGGACTGTAAAAAGATGAGCTCGGGTTTAAAATTAAACCTTAATTTGGGTTCTTCTATGGTGGAGAATGGTCTTGTGCAGGCTTGGTGGAAAGGTGAGTGTGAAGATGGTCGAGAATAGTCATTGGCGGCGGTGGCTGTAAGTGAAAAGAGATGAGATTAGGTTAAAAAATAATCTTTAATTTGGGTTCTTTTTGTTTTTGCGTGTCTTATGGTGATGGAATTATTTTTCCTTCTTTTTTATAATGGAATAATGGATTTGCTAATCAGTTTTTTGTTTGATGTTTGGGTATTAAATATATATATTTTTTAAAATTAAAATATAATTAATTAATGAAAAGTGGGGTCAGAAATAATCTTGGCCGTCACTTATGTTGGGGTCAAAATCAATTCTAGCCACCACTGGAAAAGTTTTTTTATCAATAAATTAAACTTTTACTAAAATGAGCTCAACCTCCAATGTCATTACAACTTTCACCTACTAGTGCCGAGCAAATATAAATCGACCTACTTTGACTATTACATAATAAGCCTACTACAATTTTAATCAAAACTAAAGAAAGAAACTCTAGACTATTAGGCCCAATAAGCTAATTGGACTCTATTTTAATAATAAGAGAATCTGCTTCTTTGCTTTTGTATTTTCTCTTACCCACTTTCACATGGACTAGAATGTAAATACTTTTCCATATATGATCTTCACATAGGAAATTCCCACCATGTTACCTTTCATTTATCTCCCACTATACACAGTATATATAAGTAGTAATAAATGTCCCCACAATATCAACAACTTCTACACAATGAATTAAATTAATTATATTAATCAATTCTTCCAAGTATGCAGGATTAACCTTAACATTACACCTCTCAAGCATCTTCAATAAAATTCGCTTTGTGAAAGAGCAGCTTATAAATAAGTGATTAACTTCTTCTATATTAGCATTGCAGAAACATAAGAGTGGGTTAACTTGCATTTCCGAACTGAGCATCCTAGCTTTGGTAGATAATCTGTCCTGAAAGCATAACCAAGCAGTAAATGCATACCTCGGTATACAAGACTTTGTCCATACAAGTTTTCAACACTTTACTTCACTCTTCTCAACTGCAATTTTCTCAAGGGTTTTCTTGAAGGAGAAACCACTTATATTACTCTCCTTCCATATAATAATATCATCCCCACTAGAAATTTTAATATTAAAGATATAAGGGAGTAATTTGCCCACAATAGGAGGAAATTTCCATCTATTACCCCCATAGAATGAAGAAATAGTTTTATTACAGGTAATGTCATCGCTACTAAGATCAATTCCTAAGAATTCTTGTGAATTTTTTCCACGTAGCCATTTATCCCAAATTAAGAATGTATTCTTACCATTCCTTATAACATGAGTAATAAATTAATAAGCTCGGTACCTGATCTTCAAAATCTGATTCCATATCCATGTGTGAGCTAGTTTTATATTCAAGCCCTAGATACACCTGCCTTTAATGATATTATGATGAACCCACAAATTTACAAATTGTGTTTTTGTGAGTATATTCTCCAGAAAGTAGCTAAGAGACTGACTTTATTTATATCTTCAATAATTGGAATACCACAAGACCTCCTTGTACTTTACTAGAGCAAATATTCACTCTTTTTTGTTTTAATAATTTATGTTTGAATTTATTTATATCAACAAAAAATAGTTAATTAATTAAACATTTTGCTAATTTGGTTTGACTTGAACATTTTTATAAATAATAGTGTATTATGAGGTGAATGATAAGATTTCTGGTCATGATTTTACAAATATCAGGTATATATACTTATAGTATGAAATTCTTTGATATCTTTTTATTGTGTCGTCGTGCCTCTTTCTTGTTTTGGTTATTTAAAGTACCAGTAGCTTTAAAATCCAAGTAACTTAATACTAACTTCATACCAATTAATTATATAATTATGATAAATCTAAATATACTACTTTTCACCATTAACATAAATAGAATTTGGAAAATTTAAATGTATTTTTACCCTAATCCTATATGAATTATAACTTAGTCCTATAAAAATAAGACGTGATAATTTTTATTCCATAAAAATTGAAAACTAAATATATAATAATGGATGGAGATTTTGGTGATATAAATAAGATGGTTATTTGGAATTCTAATAATTATAAAGTTAATATTTTTTAAGATATAGGGATTATATACCATATTTATTAATATATTATACATTTATGTTCTTAAGACTAATATGGATGGTATATTATTAACTTTATTAACCGTGCCTCTTAATTTAAAAAGATATTCTGTATCTTTCAAATTAATATAATAAATGAGTATTTCTATTATTTTTATTATGTCTTGAATATGAAAATGATCTATGTGAACTAAAAACACGATTAACTAAGTACGTGGTTTAAAATTCTATGTTTTAGAATTTTAGCTGAAATTTAGATTTTATAATGATATAATATTCCATACAACAAATTTGTAAAACTAATAAATTCAAAAAGTAGATAACAAAATTAAGAAACTGTAGTGGTGAAAGACATGATTTAATGCATTTAATAAATAATGAATTACATGGGATGCATTTCGCTCGATCTTAATTGCACCCAAACAAACCTCGCAAAGCTCCGTATAACGACATTCATCCAGGAACCACCAACCATCTATTCAACATATACATATTTAGTCAAAACAGTTTATATAATGGAAAAAACTTCAAAAGTATTCATAAACAAATCTTACTAATTGAATCGATTGTGAGTCGGCACTTACTTGGATTTTGATACTCGTATAATTATGTATCAATATGCATTTTTCCCTATTCATAAATGAGTAATTCTATATATCACTCATTTCATACAACCCTCATACCTCCTCTTTTACGTGGTGTGATTTGATTGCAAATTATTTAATTTCCAATAAAAGCACGCCATATAAGGAGGTAGTATAAAAAATTATTCTTAAAAAATCAAGAAATATATACGAGCAACATTAAATCTTATACGAGGATAAGAAATAAATATAAAATAAAATGCTTATTTTATGAATGGTATTAACAAAAAATATTTAACAATTATACAAGTAAACAAGAAACTCATTAACTTCAGTTTTCCATATAAACAAGCATATAATAATAGAAATTGTACCTATAAAAGAGATTTAAACAACAAGGTATTATGATAGATGCGAGATCAAATTCATTCTAACACTTACAAAATAATTAAGTTGCATACTGGATAAAACTTAATCACGAAACTTGATATATACATATATTGTGATACATATCGATATTCGTCAATTACAAACATAGATCTTTCATATAAGATGAGAATTACTAATACTCTAAGATACTTACCACCAAGATCTATTTTAAAAATCTATTACATAACTCAAAAAAGATAAAAAAAGTTATAGGGATAAAAAAATGAAATAATTTTTTTATTTTATTGCATACCAATAATTTTATTTTATCTTTCTCGAGTTATGTGATAGATTTTAAAAATTGATCTTGATGGTATGTATCTTAGAATATTAGTAATTCTCATCATCTATGAAATATTTATGGTTGTAATTGAGTAATTTTGATGTGTATCAACATATATGTATATATCAAGTTTCGTGATTAAGTTTTATCCATTGTGTAACTTAATTATTTTGTAAGTGTTTGATTGAATTTGATCTCGCTTCTATCGTAATACATTTTTTTTAATTTTCTTTATTGGTATATTTTCTATTATTATATGTATGTTTATATGCATAAATGAATTTAATGAGTTTCTTGTTTACTTGTATAATTGTTGAATATGTTTGTTAATATGATTAGTAAAATAAGCATTTTATTTTATATTAATTTTTTTATCTTCATATAAGATTTAATGTTGCTCATATATATTATATAATCTATAAATAAGAATGCAATATACCACCCCTTATGTGGTGTGGTTTGATTTGAAATGAAATAATTTTCAGTCAAATCACACCACGTAAAATGGGGTGGTGTAAGGGTTGTACGAAATGAGTAATATATAGAATTACTTATTTATAAAAAAATAAAGTTACATATTGATACATAAGTAACTTCATAATTAAGTTTAAAACTACATATTATTTAAAATTGTCAACACAAAATTAAGGCCATCTTTTAAACATTTGCAAAACCAACAACAATCTATCAAATATGATGTAAATAAAAGATTATGGCTATCTTTTGATATATCTATGATTAGAGAGACTAAATATTAAATCAAAGTTAAAATCCAACCAAATAGATATTCATCATCATCAATCTTAAAATAAAATACATATGCTTCTAAATAATATTGACAAACTATATCTCTATCAAATAATTTTTAGTAAATTACATTGAGAATTAAGAGAAATTGAATTTTAACGGCTTGGAAGGGAAGCCAAAGAAGAAATGAAAAAGCGCAATCAACTAGAAAGAGAAATTAGATTTGGAAATTAAATTTGAATTGTTTCGAATGAAAATGAAAGAGAAGGAAAGAAACCATTAATTTAAATAGTTTCTTTGCAATCATTTAACATAGATATAAATAATGCAACTGAACAATAAAAGGTTGAATTTTATTTACAAAATATTTTACTCTTATTATATTTTTTTTGATTATTTTTTAACGGTTTTGAGATTATTATCAAACATGTACTACACAGAAGAAGAAGACTATGGATCCGAAAATTTAATCTGGATGTTATTTTGCATGGTTGAAACACACATGACAAGAGCTACAAAAAATACAATTTTACAAACTCAGACCATTTAAATCAATCAGAAATTTACTCTAACTTAATTACTATTAATGAATACTACATTGACTGAGATAGGGGGTTCTTTGCACGGATCAAAGTTTGATGAATCAAATGATGGATACATAATAAACAATATTTATTATTCACATAATTGAGCAAGAATTGAAAAACGTACCTAGGATGACTTCAATACGCTTTGTAGGAACGATCTTAATCTAAAAATTTTACAAACAAAAAATAAGAAGTGACAAAACATATACAATCATATATAAAACAAGACATGGGTACCTTAGAAAGGGTAGGTTGCCTTGGGAAGTGTCTCCTAAATCAATTGTTTATTGACTGTAAAAAGATGAGCTCGGGTTTAAAATTAAACCTTAATTTGGGTTCTTCTATGGTGGAGAATGGTCTTGTGCTGGCTTGGTGGAAAGGTGAGTGTGAAGATGGTCTAGAATAGTCATTGGCGGCTGTGGCTGTAAGTGAAAAGAGATGAGATTAGGTTAAAAATAAACTTTAATTTGGGTTCCTTTTGTTTTTGCGTGTCTTATGGTGATGGAATTATTTTTCCTTTTTTTTTATAATGGAATAATGGATTTGCTAATCAGTTTTTTGTTTGATGTTTGGGTATTAAATATATATATTTTTTAAAATTAAAATATAATTAATTAATGAAAAATGGGGTCAGAAATATTCTTGGCCATCACTTATGTTGGGTCAGAATCAATTCTAGCCACCACTGGAGAAAGTTTTTTTATCAATAAATTAAACTTTTACTAAAATAAGCTCAACCTCCAATGTCATTACAACTTTCACCTACTAGTGCCGAGCAAATATAAATCGACCTACTTTAACTATTACATAATAAGCCTATTAAAATTTTAATCAAAACTAAAGAAAGAAACTCTAGACTATTAGACCCAATAAGCTAATTGGACTCTATTTTAATAATAAGAGAATATGCTTCTTTGCTTTTGTATTTTCTCTTACCCACTTTCACATGGACTAGAATGTAAATACTTTTCCATATATGATCTTCACATAGGAAATTCCCACCATGTTACCTTTCATTTATCTCCCACTATACACAGTATATATAAGTAGTAATAAATGTCCCCACAATATCAACAACTTCTACACAATGAATTAAATTAATTATATTAATCAATTCTTCCAAGTATTCAGGATTAACCTTAACATTACACCTCTCAAGCATCTTCAATAAAATTCGCTTTGTGAAAGAGCAGCTTATAAATAAGTGATTAACTTCTTCTATATTAGCATTGCAGAAACATAAGAGTGGGTTAACTTGCATTTCCGAACTGAGCATCCTAGCTTTGGTAGATAATCTGTCTTGAAGGCATAACCAAGCACCAAATGCATACCTCGGTATACAAGACTTTGTCCATACTAGTTTCCACCACTTTACTTCACTCTTCTCAACTGCAATTTTCTCAAGGGTTTTCTTGAAGGAGAAACCACTTATATTACTTTCCTTCCATATAATAATATCATCCCCACTAGAAATTTTAATATTACAGATATGAGGGAATAATTTTCCCACAATAGGAGGCAATTTCCATCTATTACCCCCATAGAATGAAGAAATAGTTTTATTACAGTTAATGTCATCGCTACTAAGATCAATTCCTAAGAATTCTTGTGAATTTTTTCCACGTAGCCATTTATCCCAAATTAAGAATGTATTCTTACAATTCCTTATAACATGAGTAATAAAGTAATAAGCTAGGTACATGATCTTCAAAATCTGATTCCATATCCATGTGTGAGCTAGTTTTATATTCAAGCTCTAGATACACCTGCCTTTAATGATATTATGATGAACCCACAAATTTACAAATTGTGTTTTTGTGAGTATATTCTCCAGAAAGTAGCTAAGAGACTGACTTTATTTATATCTTCAATAATTGGTATACCACAAGACCTCCTTGTACTTTACTAGAGCAAATACTCACTCTTTTTTGTTTTACTGATTTATGTTTGAATTTATTTATATCAACAAAAAATAGTTAATTAATTAAACATTTTGCTAATTTGGTTTGACTTGAATATTTTTATAAATAACAGTGTATTATGAGGTGAATGATAAGATTGCTGGTCATGATTTTACAAATATCAGGTATATGTACTTAAAGTATGAAATTCTTTGATATCTTTTTAATGTGTCGTCGTGCCTCTTTCTTGTTTTGGTTATTTAAAGTACCAGTAGCTTTAAAATCCAAGTAACTTAATACTAAATGCATACCAATTAATTATATAATTATGATAAATCTAAATATACTACTTTTCACCATTAACATAAATAGAATTTGGAAAATTTAAATATATTTTTACCCTAATCCTATATGAATTATAACTTATTCCTATAAAAATAAGACGTGATAATTTTTATTCCTGAAAAATAATAAACTAAATATATAATAATGGATGGAGATTTTGGTGATATAAATAAGATGGTTATTTGTAATTCTAATAATTATAAAGTTAATATTTTTTAAGATATAGGGATAATATACCATATTTATTAATATATTATACATTTATGTTCTTAAGATTAATATGGATGGTATATTATTAACTTTATTAACACTGCCTCTTAATTTAAAAAAGATATTCTGCATCTTTCAAATTAATATAATAAATGAGTATTTCTATTATTTTTATTATGTCTTGAATATGAAAATGATCTATGTGAACTAAAAACACGATTAACTAAGTACGTGGTTTAAAATTCTATGTTTTAGAATTATAGATGAAATTTAGATTTTATAATGATATAATATTCCATACAACAAGTTTAGTAAAACTAATAAATTCAAAAAGTAGATAACAAAATTAAGAAACTGTAGTGGTTAAAAACATGATTTAATGCATTTAATAAATAATGAATTACATGGGATGCATTTCGCTCGATCTTAGTTGCACCCAAACAAGCCTCGCAAAGCTCCGTATAACAACATTCATCCAGGAACCACCAACCATCTATTCAACATATACATATTTAGTCAAAACAGTTTATATAATGGAAAAAACTTAAAAAGTATTCATAAACAAATCTTACTAATTGAATCGATTGTGAGTCGGCACTTACATGGATTTTGATACTCGTATAATTATGTATCAATATGCATTTTTTCCTTTTCATAAATGAGTAATTCTATATATCACTCATTTCATACAACCCTCATACCTCCTCTTTTACGTGGTGTGATTTGATTGCAAATTATTTAATTTCCAATCAAAGCACGCCATATAAGGAGGTAGTATAAAAAATTATTCTTAAAAAATCAAGAAATATATACGAGCAACATTAAATCTTATACGAGGATAAGAAATAAATATAAAATAAAATGCTTATTTTATGAATGGTATTAACAAAAAATATTTAACAATTATACAAGTAAACAAGAAACTCATTTACTTCAGTTATCCATATAAACAAGCATATAATAATAGAAATTGTACCTATAAAAGAGATTTAAACAACAAGTTATTATGATAGATGCGAGATCAAATTCATTCTAACACTTACAAAATAATTAAGTTACATACTGGATAAAACTTAATCACGAAACTTGATATGTACATATATTGTGATACATATCGATATTCGTCAATTACAAACATAGATCTTTCATATAAGATGAGAATTACTAATACTCTAAGATACTTACCATCAAGATCTATTTTAAAAATCTATTACATAACTCAAAAAAGATAAAAAAAATTATAGGGATAAAAAAATAAAATAATTTTTTTATTTTATTGCACACCAATAATTTTATTTTATCTTTCTCGAGTTATTTGATATATTTTATAAATAGATCTTGATGGTATGTATCTTAGAATATTAGTAATTCTCATCATATATGAAATATTTATGGTTGTAATTGAGTAATTTCGATGTGTATCAACATATATGTATATATCAAGTTTCGTGATTAAGTTTTATCCATTGTGTAACTTAATTATTTTGTAAGTGTTTGATTGAATTTGATCTCGCTTCTATCGTAATACCTTTTTTTTAATTTTCTTTATTGGTATATTTTCTATTATTATATGTATGTTTATATGCATAAATGAATTTAATGAGTTTCTTGTTTACTTGTATAATTGTTGAATATATTTATTAATATGATTCATAAAATAAGCATTTTATTTTATATTTATTTTTTTATTTTCATATAAGATTTAATGTTGCTCATATATATTATATAATCTATAAATAAGAATGCAATATACCACCCCTTATGTGGTGTGGTTTGATTTGAAATGAAATAATTTTCAGTCAAATCACACCACGTAAAATGGGGTGGTGTAAGGGTTGTACGAAATGAGTAATATATAGAATTACTTATTTATAAAAAGATAAAAATACATATTGATACATAAGTAACTTCATAATTAAGTTTAAAACTACTTATTATTTAAAATTGTCAACACAAAATTGAGGCCATCTTTTAAACATTTGCAAAACCAACAACAATCTATCAAATATGATGTAAATACAAGATTAAAGCTATCTTTTGATATATCTATGATTAGAGGGACTAAATATTAAATCAAAGTTAAAATCCAACCAAATAGATATTCATCATCATCAATCGTAAAATAAAATACATATGCTTCTAAATAATATTGACAAACTATATCTCAATCAAATAATTTTTAGTAAATTACATTGAGCATTAAGAGAAATTGAATTTTAACGGCTTGGAAGGGAAGCCAAAGAAGAAATGAAAAAGCGCAATCAACTAGAAAGAGAAATTGGATTTGGAAATTAAATTTGAATGGTTTCGAATGAAAAAGAAAAAGAAGGAAAGAAACCATTAATTTAAATAGTTTCTTTGCGATCATTTAACATAGATATAAATAATGCAACTGAACAATAAAAGTTTGAATTTTATTTACAAAATATTTTACTCTTATTATATTTTTTTTGATTATTTTTTAACGGTTTTGAGATTATTATCAAACATGTACTACACAGAAGATGAAGACTATGGATCCGAAAATTTATTTAATCTGGATGTTATTTTGCATGGTTGAAACACACATGACAAGAGCTACAAAAAATACAATTTTACAAACTCAGACCATTTAAATCAATCAAAAATTTACTCTAACTTAATTACTATTAATGTATACTATATTTACTGAGATAGGGGGTTCTTTGCACGGATCAAAGTTTGATGAATCAAATGATGGTTACATAATAAACAATATTTATTATTCACATAATTGAGCAAGAATTGAAAAACGTACCTAGGATGACTTCAATAGGCTTTGTAGGAACGATCTTAATCTAAAAATTTTACAAAAAAAAATAAGAAGTGACAAAACATACACAATCATATATAAAACAAGACATGGGTACCTTAGAAAGGGTAGGTTGCCTTGGGAAGTGTCTCCTAAATCAATAGTTTATGGACTGTAAAAAGATGAGCTCGAGTTTAAAATTAAACCTTAATTTGGGTTCTTCTATGGTGGAGAATGGTCTTGTGCAGACTTGTTGGAAAGGTGAGTGTGAAGATGGTCGAGAATAGAATAGTCATTGGCGGCGGTGGCTGTAAGTGAAAACAGATGAGATTAGGTTAAAAATAAACTTTAATTTGGGTTCCTTTTGTTTTTGCGTGTCTTATGGTGATGGAATTATTTTTCCTTTTTTTTATAATGGAATAATGGATTTGCTAATCAGTTTTTTGTTTGATGTTTGGGTATTAAATATATATATTTTTTAAAATTAAAATATAATTAATTAATGAAAAGTGGGGTCAGAAATAATCTTGGCGTCAGAATCAATTCTAGCCACCACTGGAGAATGTTTTTTTTATCAATAAATTAAACTTTTACTAAAAGAAGCTCAACCTCCAATGTCATTACAACTTTCACCTACTAGTGCCGAGCAAATATAAATCGACCTACTTTAACTATTACATAATAAGCCTATTACAATTTTAATCAAAACTAAAGAAAGAAACTCGAGACTATTAGGCCAAATAAGCTAATTGGACTCTATTTTAATAATAAGAGAATCTGCTTCTTTGCTTTTGTATTTTCTCTTACCCACTTTCACATGGACTAGAATGTAAATACTTTTCCATATATGATCTTCACATAGGAAATTCCCACCATGTTACCTTTCATTTATCTCCCACTATACACAGTATATATAAGTAGTAATAAATGTCCCCACAATATCAACAACTTCTACACAATGAATTAAATTAAATATATTAATCAATTCTTCCAAGTATTCAGGATTAACCTTAACATTACACCTCTCAAGCATCTTCAATAAAATTCGCTTTGTGAAAGAGCAGCTTATAAATAAGTGATTAACTTCTTCTATATTAGCATTGCAGAAACATAAGAGTGGGTTAACTTGCATTTCCGAACTGAGCATCCTAGCTTTGGTAGATAATCTGTCTTGAAAGCATAACCAAGCAGCAAATGCATACCTCGGTATACAAGACTTTGTCCATACTAGTTTCCACCACTTTACTTCACTCTTCTCAACTACAATTTTCTCAAGGGTTTTCTTGAAGGAGAAACCACTTATATTACTCTCCTTCCATACAATAATATCATCCCCACTAGAAATTTTAATATTACAGATAAGAGGGAGTAATTTGCCCACAATAGGAGGCAATTTCCATCTATTACCCCCATAGAATGAAGAAATAGTTTTATTACAGTTAATGTCATCGCTATTAAGATCAATTCCTAAGAATTCTTGTGAATTTTTTCCACGTAGCCATTTATCCCAAATTAAGAATGTATTCTTACCATTCCTTATAACATGAGTAATAAAGTAATAAGCTAGGTACCTGATCTTCAAAATCTGATTCCATATCCATGTGTGAGCTAGTTTTACATTCAAGCTCTAGATACACCTGCGTTTAATGATATTATGATGAACCCACAAATTTACAAATTGTGTTTTTGTGAGCATATTCTCCAGAAAGTAGCTAAGAGACTGACTTTATTTATATCTTCAATAATTGGAATACCACAAGACCTCCTTGTACTTTACTACAGCAAATATTCACTCTTTTTTGTTTTACTAATTTATGTTTGAATTTATTTATATCAACAAAAAATAGTTAATTAATTAAACATTTTGCTAATTTGGTTTGACTTGAATATTTTTATAAATAACAGTGTATTATGAGGTGAATGATAAGTTTTCTGGTCATGATTTTACAAATATCTGGTATATATACTTAAAGTATGAAATTCTTTGATATCTTTTTATTGTGTCGTGGTGCCTCTTTCTTGTTTTGGTTATTTAAAGTACCAGTAGCTTTAAAATCCAAGTAACTTAATACTAAATGCATACCAATTAATTATATAATTATGATAAATCTAAATATACTACTTTTCACCATTAACATAAATACAATTTGGAAAATTTAAATATATTTTTACCCTAATCCTATATGAATTATAACTTAGTCCTATAAAAATAAGTCGTGATAATTTTTATTCCTGAAAAATAAAAAACTAAATATATAATAATGGATGGAGATTTTGGTGATATAAATAAGATGGTTATTTGGAATTCTAATAATTATAAAGTTAATATTTTTTAAGATATATGGATAATATACCATATTTATTAATATATTATACATTTATGTTCTTAAGATTAATATGGATGGTATATTATTAACTTTATTAACCCTGCCTCTTAGTTTAAAAAGATATTCTGCATCTTTCAAATTAATATAATAAATGAGTATTTCTAATATTTTTATTATGTCTTGAATATGAAAATGATCTATGTGAACTAAAAACACGATTAACTAAGTACGTGGTTTAAAATTCTATGTTTTAGAGTTATAGCTGAAATTTAGATTTTATAATGATATAATATTCCATACAACAAGTTTAGTAAAACTAATAAATTCAAAAAGTAGATAACAAAATTAAGAAACTGTAGTGGTTAAAAACATGATTTAATGCATTTAATAAATAATGAATTACATGGGATGCATTTCGCTCGATCTTAATTGCACCCAAACAAGCCTCGCAAAGCTCCGTATAACAACATTCATCCTGGAACCACCAACCATCTATTCAACATATACATATTTAGTCAAAACAGTTTATATAATGGAAAAAACTTAAAAAGTATTCATAAACAAATCTTACTAATTGAAACGATTGTGAGTCGGCACTTAGTTGGATTTTGATACTCGTATAATTATGTATCAATATGCATTTTTCCCTTTTCATAAATGAGTAATTCTATATATCACTCATTTCATACAACCCTCATACCTCCTCTTTTACGTGGTGTGATTTGATTGCAAATTATTTAATTTCCAATCAAAGCACGCCATATAAGGAGGTAGTATAAAAAATTATTCTTAAAAAATCAAGAAATATATACGAGCAACATTAAATCTTATACGAGGATAAGAAATAAATATAAAATAAAATGCTTATTTTATGAATCGTATTAACAAAAAATATTTAACAATTATACAAGTAAACAAGAAACTCATTAACTTCAGTTATCCATATAAACAAACATATAATAATAGAAATTGTACCTATAAAAGAGATTTAAACAACAAGTTATTAAGATAGATACGAGATCAAATTCATTCTAACACTTACAAAATAATTAAGTTACATACTGGATAAAATTTAATCACGAAACTTGATATATACATATATTGTGATACATATCGATATTCGTCAATTACAAACATAGATCTTTCATATAAGATGAGAATTACTAATACTCTAAGATACTTACCATCAAGATCTATTTTAAAAATCTATTATATAACTCAAAAAAGATAAAAAAATTATAGGGATAAAAAAATAAAATAATTTTTTTATTTTATTGCATACCAATAATTTTATTTTATCTTTCTCGAGTTATGTAATAGATTTTAAAAATAGATCTTGATGGTATGTATCTTAGAATATTAGTAATTCTCATCATATATGAAATATTTATGGTTGTAATGGAGTAATTTCGATGTGTATCAACATATATGTATATATCAAGTTTCGTGATTAAGTTTTATCCATTGTGTAACTTAATTATTTTGTAAGTGTTTGATTGAATTTGATCTTGTTTCTATCGTAATACCTTTTTTTTAATTTTCTTTATTGGTATATTTTCTATTATTATATGTATGTTTATATGCATAAATGAATTTAATGAGTTTCTTGTTTACTTGTATAATTGTTGAATATGTTTGTTAATATGATTCATAAAATAAGCATTTTATTTTATATTAATTTTTTTATCTTTATATAAGATTTAATGTTGCACATATATATTATATAATCTATAAATAAGAATGCAATATACCACCCCTTATGTGGTGTGGTTTAATTTGAAACGAAATAAATTTCAGTCAAATCACACCACGTAAAATGGGGTGGTGTAAGGGTTGTACGAAATGAGTAATATATAGAATTACTTATTTATAAAAAGATAAAAATACATATTGATACATAAGTAACTTCATAATTAAGTTTAAAACTACTTATTATTTAAAATTGTCAACAAAAAATTGAGACCATCTTTTAAACATTTGCTAAACCAACAACAATCTATCAAATATGATGTAAATAAAAGATTAAGGCTATCTTTTGATATATCAATGATTAGAGAGACTAAATATTAAATCAAAGTTAAAATCCAACCAAATAGATATTCATCATCATCAATAGTAAAATAAAATACATATGCTTCTGAATAATATTGACAAACTATATCTCAATCAAATAATTTTTAGTAAATTACATTGAGCATTAAGAGAAATTGAATTGTAATGGCTTGGAAGGGAAGCCAAAGAAGAAATGAAAAAGCGCAATCAACTAGAAAGAGAAATTGGATTTGGGAATTAAATTTGAATGGTTTCGAATGAAAAAGAAAGAGAAGGAAAGAAACCATTAATTTAAATAGTTTCTTTGCGATCATTTAACATAGATATAAATAATGCAACTGAACAATAAAAGTTTGAATTTTATTTACAAAATATTTTACTCTTATTATATTTTTTTTGATTATTTTTTAATGGTTTTGAGATTATTATCAAACATGTACTACATAGAAGAAGAAAACTATGGATCCAAAAATTTAATCTGGATGTTATTTTGCATTGTTGAAACACACATGACAAGAGCTACAAAAAATACAATTTTACAAACTCGACCATTTAAATCAATCAAAAATTTACTCTAACTTAATTACTATTAATGAATACTACATTGACTGAGATAGGGGGTTCTTTGCACGGATCAAAGTTTGATGAATCAAATGATGGATACATAATAAACAATATTTATTATTCACACAATTGAGCAAGAAAAACGTACCTAGGATGACTTCAATAGGCTTTGTAGGAACGATCTTAATCTAAAAATTTTACAAACACAAAATAAGAAGTGACAAAACATACACAATCATATATAAAACAAGACATGGGTACCTTAGAAAGGGTAGGTTGCCTTGGGAAGTGTCTCCTAAATCAATTGTTTATGGACAGTAAAAAGGTGAGCTCGGGTTTAAAATTAAACCTTAATTTGGGTTCTTCTATGGTGGAGAATGGTCTTGTGCAGGCTTGGTGGAAAGGTGAGTGTAAAGATGGTCGAGAATAGTCATTGGCGGCGGTGGCGGTAAGTGAAAAGAGATGAGATTAGGTTAAAAATAAACTTTAATTTGGGTTCTTTTTGTTTTTGCGTGTCTTATGGTGATGGAATTATTTTTCTTTTTTTTTTATAATGGAATAATGGATTTGCTAATCAGTTTTTTGTTTGATGTTTGGGTATTAAATATATATATTTTTTAAAATTAAAATATAATTAATTAATGAAAAATGGGGTCAGAAATAATCTTGGCCATCACTTATGGTGGGGTCAGAATCAATTCTAGCCACCACTGGAGAATGTTTTTTTATCAATAAATTAAACTTTTACTAAAATAAGCTCAACCTCCAATGTCATTACAATTTTCACCTGCTAGTGCCGAGCAAATATAAATCGACCAACTTTAACTATTACATAATAAGCCTATTACAATTTTAATCAAAACTAAAGAAAGAAACTCTAGACTATTAGGCCCAATAAGCTAATTGGACTCTATTTTAATAATAAGAGAATCTGCTTCTTTGCTTTTGTATTTTCTCTTACCCACTTTCACATGGACTAGAATGTAAATAATTTTCCATATATGATCTTCACATAGGAAATTCCCACCATGTTACCTTTCATTTATCTCCCACTATACACTATATATAAGTAGTAATAAATGTCCCCACAATATCAACAACTTCTACACAATGAATTAAATTAATTATATTAATCAATTCTTCCAAGTATTCAGGATTAACCTTAACATTACACCTCTCAAGCATCTTCAATAGAATTCGCTTTGTGAAAGAGCAGCTTATAAATAAGTGATTAACTTATTCTCTATTAGCATTGCAGAAACATAAGAGTGGGTTAACTTGCATTTCCGAACTGAGCATCCTAGCTTTGGTAGATAATCTGTCTTGAAAGCATAACCAAGCAGCAAATGCATACCCTGGTATACAAGACTTTGTCCATACTAGTTTCCACCACTTTACTTCACTCTTCTCAACTGCAATTTTCTCAAGGGTTTTCTTGAAGGAGAAACCACTTATATTAATCTCCTTCCATATAATAATATCATCCCCACTAGATATTTTAATATTACAGATATGAGGGAGTAATTTGCCCACAATAGGAGGCAATTTCCATCTATTACCCCCATAATATGAAGAAATAGTTTTATTAAAGCTAATGTCATCGCTACTAAGATCAATTCCTAAGAATTCTTGTGAATTTTTTCCGCCCAGCCATTTATCCCAAATTAAGAATGTATTCTTACCATTCCTTATAACATGAGTAATAAAGTAATAAGCTAGGTACCTGATCTTCAAAATCTGATTCCATATCCATGTCTGAGCTAGTTTTATATTCAAGCTCCAGATACACCTGCCTTTATTGATATTATGATGAACCCACAAATTTACAAATTGTGTTTTTGTGAGTATATTCTCCAGAAAGTAGCTAAGAGACTGACTTTATTTATATCTTCAATAATTGGAATACCACAAGACCTCCTTGTACTTTACTAGAGCAAATATTCACTCTTTTTTGTTTTAATAATTTATGTTTGAATTTATTTATATCTACAACAAATAGTTAATTAATTAACCATTTTGCTAATTTGGTTTGACTTGAATATTTTTATAGATAACAGTGTATTATTAGGTGAATGATAAGATTGCTGGTCATGATTTTACAAATATCAGGTATAAATACTTAAAGTATGAAATTCTTTGATATCTTTTTATTGTGTTGTCGTGCCTCTTTCTTGTTTTGGTTATTTAAAGTACCAGTAGCTTTAAAATCCATGTAACGTAATACTAAATTCATACCAATTAATTATATAATTATGATAAATCTAAATATACTACTTTTCACCATTAACATAAATAGAATTTGGAAAATTTAAATATATTTTTACCCTAATCCTATATGAATTATTACTTAGTCCTATAAAAATAAGACGTGATAATTTTTATTCCTGAAAAATAAAACACTAAATATATAATAATGGATGGAGATTTTGGTGATATAAATAAGATGGTTATTTGGAATTCTAATAATTATAAAGTTAATATTTTTTAAGATATAGGGATTATATACCATATTTATTAATATATTATACATTTATGTTCTTAAGATTAATATGGATGGTATATTATTAACTTTATTAACCCTGCCTCTTAATTTAAAAAGATATTCTGCATCTTTCAAATTAATATAATAAATGAGTATTTCTATTATTTTTATTATGTCTTGAATATGAAAATGATCTATGTGAACTAAAAACACGATTAACTAAGTACGTGGTTTAAAATTCTATGTTTTAGAATTATAGCTGAAATTTAGATTTTATAATGATATAATATTCCATACAACAAGTTTAGTAAAACTAATAAATTCAAAAAGTAGATAACAAAATTAAGAAACTGTAGTGGTTAAAAACATGATTTAATGCATTTAATAAATAATGAATTACATGGGATGCATTTTGCTCGATCTTAATTGCACCCAAACAAGCCTCGCAAAGCTCCGTATAACAACATTCATCCAGGAACCACCAACCATCTATTCAACATATACATATTTAGTCAAAACTGTTTATATATTGGAAAAAACTTAAAAAGTATTTATAAAGAAATCTTACTAATTGAATCGATTGTGAGTCGGCACTTAGTTGGATTTTGATACTCGTATAATTATGTATCAATATGCATTTTTCCCTTTTCATAAATGAGTAATTCTATATATCACTCATTTCATACAACCCTCATACCTCCTCTTTTACGTGGTGTGATTTGATTGTAAATTATTTAATTTCCAATCAAAGCACGCCATATAAGGAGGTAGTATAAAAAATTATTCTTAAAAAATCAAGAAATATATACGAGCAACATTAAATCTTATACGAGAATAAGAAATAATTATAAAATTAAATGCTTATTTTATGAATCGTATTAACAAAAAATAATTAACAATTATACAAGTAAACAAGAAACTCATTAACTTCAGTTATCCATATAAACAAACATATAATAATAGAAATTGTACCTATAATAGAGATTTAAACAACAAGGTATTAAGATAGATGTGAGATCAAATTCATTCTAACACTTACAAAATAATTAAGTTACATACTGGATAAAACTTAATCACGAAACTTGATATATACATATATTGTAATACATATCGATATTCGTCAATTACAAACATAGATCTTTCATATAAGATGAGAATTACTAATACTCTAAGATACTTACCATCAAGATCTATTTTAAAAATCTATTACATAACTCAAAAAAGATAAAAAAGAATATAGGGATACAAAAAAAAAAAATTTATTTTATTTTATTGCGTACTAATAATTTTAATTTATCTTTCTCGAGTTATGTAATAGATTTTAAAAATAGATTTTGATGGTATGTATCTTAGAATATTAGTAATTCTCATCATATATGAAATATTTATGGTTGTAATTGAGTAATTTCGATGTGTATCAACATATATGTATATATCAAGTTTCGTGATTAACTTTTATCTATTGTGTAACTTAATAATTTTGTAAGTGTTTGATTGAATTTGATCTCGCTTCTATCGTAATACCTTTTTTTTTATTTTCTTTATTGGTATATTTTCTATTATTATATGTATGTTTATATGCATAAATGAATTTAATGAGTTTTTTGTTTACTTGTATAATTGTTGAATATGTTTGTTAATATGATTCATAAATTAAGAATTTTATTTTATATTAATTTTTTTATCTTCATATAAGATTTAATGTTGCTCATATATATTATAAAATCTATAAATAAGAATTCAATATACCACCCCATTATGTGGTGTGGTTTGATTTGAAATGAAATAATTTTCAGTCAAATCACACCACGTAAAATGGGGTGGTGTAAGGGTTGTACGAAATGAGTAATATATAGAATTACTTATTTATAAAAAGATAAAAATACATATTGATACATAAGTAACTTGATAATTAAGTTTAAAACTACTTATTATTTAAAATTGTCAACACAAAATTGAGGCCATCTTTTAAACATTTGCAAAACCAACAACAATCTATCAAATATGATGTAAATAAAAGATTAATGCTATCTTTTGATATATCTATGATTAGAGAGACTAAATATTAAATCAAAGTTAAAATCCAACCAAATAGATATTCATTATCATCAATCTTAAAATAAAATACATATGCTTCTAAATAATATTGAC
This sequence comes from Nemophila menziesii, assembly GCA_029959085.1. Classification (NCBI taxonomy): domain Eukaryota; kingdom Viridiplantae; phylum Streptophyta; class Magnoliopsida; order Boraginales; family Hydrophyllaceae; genus Nemophila; species Nemophila menziesii. The sequence goes on along the minus strand of JARWIR010000206.1, from coordinate 2,909 downwards.
GAACTATATCACAATCAAATAATTATTAGTAAATTACATTGAGCATTAAGAGAAATTCGATTTTAACGGCTTGGAAGGGAAGCCAAAGAAGAAATGAAACAGCACAATCAACTGGAATGAGAAATTGGATTTGGAAATTAAATTTTAATGGTTTGGAACGGAAAAGAAAGAGTAGGAAAGAAACCATCATTTTAAATAGTTTCTTTGCGATCAATTAACATAGATATAAATAATGCAATTGAACAATAAAAGTTTTAATTTTATTTACAAAATATTTTACTCTTCTTATATTTTTTTTATTATTTTTGACTGGTTTTGAGATTATTATCAAACATGTACTGTACAGAAGAAGAAGACTATAAATACGTATGGTCAGATACACACACGACAAGAGCTACAATAAATACAATTTTACAAACTCCACCATTTAAATCAATCAAAAATTTACTCTAACTTAATTACTATTAATGAATACTACATTGATTGAGATAGGGGGATCTTTGCACGGATCAATGTTTGATCAATCAAACGATGGATACATAATAAACAGTATTTATTATTCACATAATTGAGCAAGAATTGAAAAAGTACCTTGGATGATTTCAATAGGCTTTGTAGGAACGATCTTAATCAAAAAAATCTACAAACAAATAATAAGAAGTGCAAAACTTACACAATTATATATAAAACAAGACCTGGATACCTTAGAAAGGGTAGGTTGCCTTGGAAGGGTTTGCTAAATCAATTGTTTATGGACTGTAAAAATATGAAATCGGGTTTAAAATTAAACCTTAATTTGGGTTCTTCGATGGTGGAGAATGGTCTTGTGCACGCTTGGTGGAAAGGTGAGTGTGAAGATGGTCGACAGTAGTCCTTGGCGGCTGTGGATGTAAGTGAAAAGTGATGAGATTAGGTTTAGAAATAAACTTTTAACTGGGTTCTTTTTGTTTTTGCGTGTGATATGGTGATGAAATTATTTTTTCTTTTTGTCTTTATAATGGAATAATGGATTTGCTAATCAGATTTTTCTTTGATTTTTGGGTATTAAATATGGGTAATACTTCCATCCAATATTGGATGGTCCAATATTCATATCATGGCCATTGATAATTATAAAAAAAAACATGTCATATTAATAAGTTAATTACTTTTGTAAGTTTAAAGCATGGGTTATGTGTATTAATATTATTGGTGTAGGATCATCCAATATTGGATGGAAGAAATATATTTTTTTTAAATTAAAAGATAATTAATTAATGAAAAGTCGGTTCAGAATTAATCTTGTCCATCACTTATGTTGGGGTCAGAATCAATTCTAGCCACCACTGGGAAAGTTTTTTTATCAATAAATTAAACTTTTATTAAAATAAGCTCAACCTGCAATGTCATTACAACTTCACCTACTAGTGCCGAGCAAATATAAATCGCCCTACTTTGACTATTACATAATAAGCCTATTAAAGAAAGAAACTCTAGACTATTAGACCCAATAAGCTAACTAGACTCTATTTTAAGAATAAGAGAATCTGCTTCTTTACTTTCGTATTTTCTCCTTCCTACTTTCACATGGACTAGAATGTAAATCCTTTTCCATATATGATATTCACTTAGGAAATTCCCACCATGTTACATTTCATTTCTCTCCCACCATACACAGTATATATAAGTAGTAATAAATGTACCCACAATATCAACAACTTCTACACAATGAATTAAATTGATTATATTAATCAATTCTTCCAAGTCGGCATGATTAACCTTAATATTACACCGCTGAAGCATCTTTAATAAAATTCGCTTTGTGAAAGAGCAACTTATAAATAAGTGATTAACTTCTTCTATATTAGCATTGCAGAAACATCAAAGTTGGTTCACTTGCATTCCCGAACTGAGCATCCTAGCTTTGATAGATAACCAAGAAATAAATGCACACCTCGGTATACAAGACTTTGTCCATACTAGTTTCCACCACTTTACTTCACTCTTTTCAACTGCAATTTTCTCAATGGTTTTCTTGAAGGAGAAACGTCTTATATTACTCTCCTTAAATATAATAATGTCATCCCCACTAGAAAATTTAATATTACCGATATGAGGGAGTAGTTTGCCCACAATAGGAGGCAATCTCCATCTATTACCCCTATAGAATGAAGAAATAGTTTTATTACAGTTAATGTCATCGCTACTAAGATTAATTCCTAAGAATTCTTGTGAATTTTTTCCACCTACCCATCTATCCCAAATTAAGAATGTATTCTTATCATTCTTTATAACATGAGTAATAAAGCCATAAGCTAGGTACCTGATCTTCAAAATCTGATTCCATATCCATGTGTGAGCTTGTTTTATATTCAAGCTCCAGCTACACCTGCCTTTAATGATATTATGATGAACCCACAAACTTCACAAATTGTGTTTTTGTGAGTATATTCTCAAGAAAGTAGCTAGGAGGCAGACTTTATCTATATCTTCAATACATGGAATACCACGAGACCTCCTTGTACTTTACTAGAGCAAATATTAATAACTCTTTTTTGTTTTAATAATTTATGTTTGAATTTATTTATATCAATGAAAATAGTTAATTAATTAAACATTTTGCTAATTTGGTTTGACTTGAATATTTTTATAAATAACAGTGTTTAATGAGGTGAATGATAAGATTGCTGGTCATGATATTACAAATATCAAGTATATATACTTAAAGTATGAAATTCTTTGATATCTTTTTATTGTGTCGTCGTGCCTCTTTCTTGTTTTGGTTATTTAAAGTACCAGTAGCTTTAAAATCCAAGTAACTTAATACTAAATTCGTACTATATTATTATGATAAATATTAATTTACTACTTTTCACCATTAACATAAATAGAATTTGGAAAATTTAAATATATTTTAACCCTACTCCAAT
>JARWIR010000205.1:0-163134 GCA_029959085.1 Nemophila menziesii | reverse complement strand
ACCAAAAAAGAAAAATAAATTATCGACCGATTCAAAAAGCTAAAGATCAATGGTCGATTTAGTCCAATAGACATTGTTATTTACTGCTTCAATCCTCAATCCTTGTATAATTTCAAGCCACACTTGGAAAAGCCGGGAGTATTGAAAATTCCCCATGTAGAATAATTAAGGAAGCGCTACACTTTCAGAAGATGCAAATGAAGATCTTCATGCAGATTTTATTAATGAAGATAGTCAACTACCAAGTAGAAAATCGAAACCAATATCTAAGTAACAACTTATTATATTAGGATGATGTGGAAATGATTGCACAAACAGGATCATCACTTTGTCTCTTGAGGTAAACTAACTGATTGAGATGGTTAATTAATTATATGAATGAAGCTAAATATGTGATTGGATTGAATTGAATTGATAGGTTGATGGACAAATACGAAAGGCCTAATGCAAAAGTTAGAGATACAGATACTGAATGTGAATTCTTCAAGGTAAGTAAGTGATTGGTTGGTTTACAATTTAGTTGTTCATGGTATTACCATCTTAAAAGTATCAGCGTTATCAATTTATGGAAGCCGCCCAAGGATTTACTCCAAATCTACAGATGGTTTTTTCTTTTTTAACTATGGGAGGTGCATTGTTCATCTATGGTTTTCTATTTTTTATAAATATTAGAGATGGGATAAGTGGTCATCGATCTTTTCAGCTTGGAGATTATTCTTTTAGTTTTGAATGTTACTACTTTACACTTTTTATTGAGAAATGTTCTTCTATTAGCGCCATCGATCTTTTCAGCTTAAAGATGAGACTCAGTTTGGAGAATATATGAAATGATATTGCTTCACTTTTTTATTGAGAAATGCTCTTCAATCAACTATCATCAATCTTCTTAGTTTGTAGATGGAATCTGTGGCCATCGATCTTTTCAACTTAGAGATAGGTTCTGCAGCATTCATGTACTGAGAAAGATTTGAGTGTTTGCTTCAATATAATAGAGCCCGAAGATTTGAGTTTCGTGATACAGTAGGGTGATGACCTTTTTAATCTACCCATAAGGAGGTTGAAGTCATCGTTCCCAAATCTAAAAACAGATCACTTTTATCCAGGCCTTTGTATAGTCATGATCCAAATTATTTTATGTATTTATATTGAATACTGTACCTTCGAGAAATTATGTAAATGAGTATTTCAAAAGGAAATTATAGAGAGACCAACCTAGGTCCTTGTGTTATCTAAAATTAGCCTATCAAATTTGATCAAATCAATATAAGCATGAGATGCATTTAGGTAATAACTATCACTGAGACATTTTTTGCACTTTTTTTTTCTTTTTCGATGTATGGGTGTCCGGGCTCAAACCATGAACCCCTTGCTTACCCCCTTTAAGGGCTCAAGAAATAACACGGCTGAGGGGATTCGAACTCTGTACCTCCTAGTTGAGAGACAGAGTCCTGGCCACTGAGCTAGTCCCAATGGTTACATTTTTTGTACTTTGTTATCATATTAAGAGACATTTGGTATTGCAATGGACATCAGGCTAATTTGCTCTTAGTTATATTGAATATATGTTGTAAATGATGAATTTCTTCAACTTTGTGCATATCAAATAGATATAGGAGGATAATAAGCTGTCAACAAGGTCGAGCAAGTCATTAAACATAATAATAAAGGCCATTTGAGTATTCTGAATCATTGATGAAAGGTGGAAAACTTTAGAAAAGTGGGCAAGAGGGTATACAAGAAAAGAAGATGCTAACTGAATATGTAATAAATATAAAACAATATGAGATGATTTTGTAGAATAAACTACACAATACACATTACTTGATTGGTCTCACAATAAATAACATGTGATGTCTGGATAATATCATTAATATCACACTATAAATGTCAAAGTCACACACTTAGCTATTAACCAACACAACATTCATCACAAAACTAGAACAACAAAAGCGGAAAAAAAATCAATGTTGTCAATGATACAATTGTTTCTCTACTCAACGTTCTCTTTAGTATTCATCTCAATATGATCTTCATCCTCTTCACCACTACAATGTTGCTCTTAGTGTCCACTCTACTATCGCGTGTGAGAGAACCAATTAAAATTCTAAGTACTTCATTGTATAATATTTAGCGTAATTAGAATTTGGTTTAACCCAATAAAATGTTGAACAACAAATATATTTAATTAAATATAAAGATAAATATATTCACTAAGTACATGTTTATCAATTTTTCTTCTTTAGTAATTTAAATTTAATTTGATCAACAAACAATATTATATCAGCATTTATATTATCAAGTAGCTAATATCATCACAATATTCACTCAAAATCACAATAATCATAATATAGACTTGTTATTTTCAGAAACAATACCAATCCAGCTGTAATGCAAATTTATGAATGAAACTTGAAAATTATCATGTGAACCCACTATATCAATCACAAACTTATATCGTGCAAATGGAAATACAATTAATATTGAACTTATTGAGCACACCGTGAAATTAAAAAAATCACAAATTGTTGTAACTAATTTACTCCACATCAGTCAGGTCTCATGAACAGAGACCAGAGTTATGCTAGCTATTGTTTACTCATATACTTGTTTAAAAGTTATATTTAAGGAGTACTCTCAGTCTATATGGATTAGAAGAAGTCAACAAAATTTATTGGATGATTTTAACTAAGAAAAAGAAATTAAGCAAGTATAGCTATATAATTTTTTTAACTTCAGACTAACTTCAAATGAGACAACAATATAGAAGAATAATCTTACCTCACTAATTAGCAGTTCACTAACCAGAAGCGATCATGTATCAATGCATTTCCAGTATCTCTAATGTTTGAGGATTTATCCACTCATCACAATCTTGTGCTAATCTCACCAAAGCATTCCTTAGTCTGTCTGAATAACCAACCAATAAACATCCTCAATCATTAACCAACCTATCCATACTTAAAATATACAAACATTAGAGACTTACGACCGAACCATGTCACTAGAGCCTTTTCCTGTTGGGTGAGTATTATGCTCACCAAAGGTCTCATATACGAAATGAAAAAATATCCCAAATGATTGACAAATCTCCTATCATATCAACCTTTTTAAACAACCAACCATGAACAACTAAATTGTAAACCGACCAACCACTTACTTACCTTGAAGAATTCACATTCAATATTTGTATATCTAACTTCTGCATATCTGTCCATCAACCTATCAATTCAATCCAATCCAATCACATATTTAGCTTCATTCATATAATTAATCAACCATCTCAATCAGTTAGTTTACCTCAAGAGACAAAGTGATGATCCTGTTTGTGCAATCATTTCCACATCATCCCAATATAATAAGTTGTTACTTAGATATTGGGTTTCGATATTCTACTTGGTAGTTGACTATCTTCATTAATAAAATATGCATGAAGATCTTCATTTGCATCTTCTGAAAGTGTAGCGCTTCCTTAATTATTCTACATGGGGAATTTTCAATACTCCCGGCTTTTCCAAGTGTGGCTTGAAATTATACAAGGATTGAGGATTGAAGCAGTAAATAACAATGTCTATTGGACTGAATCGACCATTGATCTTTAGCTTTTTGAATCGGTCGATGATCTAGTTTTCTTTTTTGGTTCTGGTCGCTGGGTGGGGAAGGGAAGGGTATCCTTTTTTTTAATTGGTGAATGTGTTTCTAATTTTTTTTGTTATATACTAGTAGGTGATGACTCACTTTTAAAAGTGACACGTCGTCTCACCTCTCGTATTCTCTCTCTCTCTATATATATATATATATATATATATATATATATATATATATATATATATATATATATATATAATACTTTAATGATTAGGACAATGCTCAGTTAATTACACGGAGAGCGTAAGAATTCTCAATTAATTACAACTTCAACTTAATTCTCACTTAAGCACAAAAATTAAAAGATTACAAAAATACCCATAGGCCTATTAATTAATTATTTTAATTATATAGACCATTTAATTCTTATATCTTCACTATTTATTATAATAATAATATTTATTTATTTATTTTCTTTCACCACCACCCCCACCATCACTCTCACCCTCCACCACCACCACCCCACCACCCCCCACCACCACCACCACCACCATCCACCCCCACAACTACCGCAACACCACCACCACCAACTAATTTCATCACACGCGCGAATTCGTAAAATTATTTAAAAAATATCATAACTAATTCTAAAAATGTCGTAAAAATAAAAAATTTGCATTTTTTGACGAGACAAATTAATATTTACGTGTATGTTTTTTTTTTGAATTTATTTATTTATTTTATATTTTTTAATTTTTTAATTTCGCTAATCCGTTTTATGTGTTGCTATAACACACAAAAACAGATTTTCAAATTCCAAAACACGCGTGCGTCCGTAAATTTTTTTCTTATAAAATATTAAAATTAAATATAAAAAAACCGGAAAAATTAAAAAATTGTATTTTTGGAGGGGAAAGTTCATATCTACATCAGAGATTTTTTTAGATTTTTTAGATTTTTAAATTTTGATATTCAGATTTATGTGTTCATACAACACACAAAAATAAAATCAATCTAAAGCATTTTCTTCTTTAACAAAATCGTTTTTTTCTCTTTATTAGTCACATATACAATATTTTTACTCGTTTGTACCTATCTTGATGTATTAACTTTTTATCTAACCCTTTTTTGTTTGTGTTGTTGTATTACACAAAACAGTCATTTGTGTATTACTGTAACACACAAAAGAACCATACTAAACGCTAAACTTTAAAATTGTGTGTATAGGATACACATAGATCACATCGAAAGGGATGTAAGACAAACACAAGTGTGTAAGTCAATATGTGTGATGCAGAAACTCGTAATTATCAAAATTATGTGTTGATGCAACACATAGTTACGAAGGTGGTATGTTTAAGTAAGACACAAATGTTTAATTAGGACTGGGCTTGACGGGAAGAGAAAAGGTAAATTTGCGTGTTGATGTAATACACAAATAATTGTTTTGTGTATTACTACAACACGCTATATAACAAAAGATTGTTGGACGAAAAATAATATATCAATATACTAAAAACAAGTAAAAATAGGATATATTTGATTAATAAAGAGAAAGAAATAATTTTGTTAAAGAAGGTAATGTTTTAGATTGATTATATGACTTTGTGTGTTACATGAACACATAAATATATTTTTATGTATTGCAGGATCACATATTTAAATTAAAAAATTAAAAAAAACTAAAAAATCAAAAAAATCCAAAAAAATCTATAGACGTAAATATTAATTTGATTTGTCCAAAGTGCAATTCTTTTATTCTTTTAATTTTTTTAGAATTAGTTATGCATATTTATATAAAAAAAAATTACGGACGCGCATGTGTTATGGAATTAGTTGTTGGTAATTGGTTTAGTTGTGAATTAATTTATCTAACTTGTGAGTATGTAGAATGTCAAAACCTCTTTTTTTTTTAGAATGAAAAGTGTAAATTTATAATTAATTGGAAATTATCCAATATAAGGGTAAAAATGTAAGCTAAATATGCCTTCCTTTTTTTTCAAGAATAAAAGTTATAGAATTGTAATTAATTAAAAATTATTTTTTAATGATTAGTCTTATATATTATGTATTTTCCAATTTTGGCAAGATCAAAATAAAAGTAAATATCTAATTATGTTTATAATTTGTGTACCAATCTTTTTTTCATTAAATTTTTATTTAAAATTAGCTAATGTTTTGACCAACTTTGACTAACCCAAATCCAACACTAACCCGTCCTTAAAGGTCACCCAACTTACATGTTATTAGAAAATTAGAGGAGGGTTAGAATTTTAAACAATCAAAATTGCCCATGTTCAGTTCGATTTAGGGAAGAGGAGTGCGGGTTGGGTAATTAACCAAGCTCACCCCTATCAGTATGCAAAATTCAAATACTCTTGACCATTAAAATCTCATTAAACTAAAATTTGTGTCTAATTAACCCAATAATTCAATATATATTATCATGGCCAAACAACACGTGATATATATATATACCAAGAAATTGAACAATTTATTCATCAAAGCCCATACTATTTTAATTTTAGCTACGGTATACAATATGAGCATTTTTATAGATCCTCGGCTACCAAGAATGGAGTGGGCCTGGGTTCAGTATGATCAGTACTTGGATATATAATATCTTCCGATTTGTAGTTATACCAGGAAGCCCAATATAGATAATTAACAAAATTAACGCAGCTAAGGATCGCCAAGAACCAATAATATAGATTCAAATTGTTCCTGTCTAAGTCATGCCCAAATATCCATCCTTGTTTACTAGGACTAAATCTCATGGTTATCAAATTAATTAAGTCCACCAAAATCACGCTCAAGAAATTCCCTAACGATAATGAAATCATCGTTAATGAAGTCGACAATGATCTCATCCCAGCAGGTGCTTCCTTATATAAAAATTCCGACAATCCCACCAATGTAAATATATCCGCTATCCCAAAAATACCATATTGATAGGATAACCAAAAAACACTTATAGGCTTCATAGGGTTGATCAATGATTGGTTTCTTCTTTTAACTTCAACAATGCCAGCTATAGCCATTGACACAGCTGAGAGGATTAGTCCAACACCAATGCGTTGTAGTTGTGTAATGCCCATTGGATTATTAGTAAATTTTCTAGCCAAAGGGACAAAGGCGAATTGGTATAGAGGGATGAAAATACACATGAAGAGTAATGGAATTACGGGAACTGAAGTTGCGGGTACTTGGAAACTAGAACCCATTATAAACCGATCCAGTCGAGAACCTTGTTGTACTGAAAATGCTTGGAGTTGTGATAAGCAAGTATTCATAATGATAGTGCTTGTTAAGATAGGTAACATTCTTGTAAGAACCTTAACTTCTTCGACTTGTGTCACTGTGCACAATGTCCACGGTGTTGTCACCACTTCCTTGCGAGGTATCGCTGCTTTGTCTAGGCACCTGTTATTAAATGTTACTAACCATACTTTGAATGTACTTTTTATAGGATATAAAAACAATACATATGGCACCATTCATTTGATAAGAAAAACTTCCTCACCTAAATTGTTTGGTGTGTAGAAGTTTAGGAACAGATTCATTCCCATGAATTTCGTGCAATTCATCAGCGTTATCAGGCAGAATTAACTTTTGATTCTTGATCGCAACAACTATAACCTGTGGACACCAAAAGATGAGAAAGCGCGATAAAATTAAATATGAAAGTGAGAATAGATTATTGAACGACCTGTACAACTTGTGTAAGAGGATTGTTTCCTTTAGGCGTTTGAATACGGTAAAACGGCTTTCCAATTCCAAGAAGTGCAAAAGCAATGAAAGCAGCAATGAAACTAATGAGAAAACCTTTCCACCAACTTTTACTACTAACATAAACAATGAAAGTAAGTCCAATGCATGCACCAAAAAGAGAGCTTAATGACAACCAATTAAAGTAAGTTGCAAGATCTTTCGCAGTTTTCTTTGGATCTTTTCGTTCAAATTGTTCCGCACCAAATGCTGGAATAACACCCCCTACACCACCTGCGCCTAACGCTAGTATTGAAAGTGAACCATATAACATCACAGTTTGAACACCGTTTATGCTACAACCACTCGTATCCTTTGAACAATTAGGGTGTGGATGCAAACTATCCGCATAAGCTTGGATAGTTATCAAGACCAAACCCTACAGTTAATTTCATTAAGCAAAGTATAATATGTAATTTAGTATAAAAACAAAATTTTATTTACCATTAATTCGAGGGTTCCAAAAATGATGCATGTCAGGAATTTGTTAAGGTATGAATCTGAAATGAAGGCACCAAGAATGGAAAGGAAGTATGTAGCTCCGATGAAGTTAGTGAGAGTGTTGGCTGATGCAGGTAAATCAAAGTTCATCACTAACGACAAATACAGACCCAGGCTCACCGTAGTTGCATTAAACCCCATTCTTTCAAACGCTAGCATACCTACAAAATATAGCAACCAATACTTTATTTATAATTTTACTAGATATAATTATGTATGAATTATCAAAAAGTCAATTCAGAAGCGTTGCTTCTACACGCCTATATAATTTAAGCTCGTCTTTATTTTTTATCCTGAATTCGCCACTTATATTTATCCTTAAATTTCTATTTTCAAAATTAATATTCTAGATCTTGACTTATTTTATAGTTTGTATAAATAATATGTTGTAATATGATAATATATTAATTTATTTTGTATATAACAATGCTTGCAACCATTCGGTGCTAAATTCTCACCAAGTATTAGAAAATATTATTTAATCAATTACCATAAATAAAGGATGACGCTCTGAATCCTCCTTTCTCTTCATTATTCCACATGCTGCTTGATTTGCCTTCGTTAACCGGTTGGCAATGGCAGCTAGGGAGAAGAATCGATAGGCTGAGGCATATAGTAATTGTTTACATATACGAGTACCGTACGTGCATCAACTTATAGCCTTGTGGAGATGTAAAACAAATCTTACAAGATTTTTCAATTTCAGGTGAAACTGATTACTTAATCAATTTTCTTTTACCAAATAGGCAAGCTTACTTCAAAAAGTTACAAAATATTAGATTATAATTAAGGTCCATAATTGTATAGATGATTATGATATTTTTGATACCTTTATAGTTTGGTGAATTGTTACGCAAATTTCAGTATTTAATAAAGTAGGTCAAATCTAGAGCGGACCTTATATTTAAAAACTCCTAAGATCACTCAAAATGAACATTTAAAATGGAGATCTTCTATATAAAAGTTTTTTTATAAATATAATAATAAAATATAAGAAAAAAAATCATTATATTAATAAATAATAACTAAACAACTTACAAAAATATTTAAAAATGTAAACCAGTTGGGTTAGCTCAACTGGCGCCATTTCTTCAGCACTTAAAGGAAAGGTTCAAGGTTTGAATCTTCTCCCTAACGAGTGTAAAATGAAAAAAAATCATTATATTAATAAATAATAACTAAACAACTTACAAAAATATTTAAAAATGTAAACCAGTTGGGTTAGCTCAACTGGCGCCATTTCTTCAGCACTTAAAGGAAAGGTTCAAGGTTTGAATCTTCTCCCTAACGAGTGTAAAATGAAAGATACAAGACTCGAACCCCTCCCTGAACATGGGTAACCTAAATGTAACAAAAAAAAAACTTACAAAAATGTATCATTTAAATACTATTTTTTTTTACACCCTTTGCATTTATAATTTTATATATAATGTCGCTGATTGAATATTTTTCATTAACCACCGATAAAAAATTGATTAATTCACATAAATAAAAATTAAGTGTTGATAAAAAATTCATTATTAATAGCCCATTAATAATCTATTTTCATTATTTTACTTGAATTAATCGTCGATCAATAATTCACTATTTTATAAATTCACCTATATAAAAATTTTGGGATAATTTCCTTGGGGGTACCCATCAGATCCAATTTGTTACTTTTGGGAGTCTAAAGTTTTAAAAGTGACAAATCAGTACCCAAGGTTTCATTTTTGTGACTCTGTTAGTAACCGCCGTTGATTTCTCCGTTAAGTGCCCCGTGGCAAGTGAAAAACCTGTCACACACGCGCCACGTAGGCACCACGTGACACGTAATGGAAAAACTGACGACAGGAAGCAACAGAGTCAAAAAAATGAAACCTTGGGTACTAATTTGTCACTTTTAAAACCTTGAACACATAGAAATCAAAATTTAGAACGATGGGTACCCACAAGTGTATTTTCTCAAAAACTTATTATGATTGTGTACCAATATTCTATCTAAATAATCTAATCTAATAAAATTTAATAAAATATATTAGTTATCAAGAAGCCCATAAAAATTATAAAAGAAGAGAAATTTGTAACTAATTATATAATATAATAAAAAAATATTGATAAAAACAATACAAATTATCAAAATTAAATTACTGATAAATTTGAACAAAAAGAAAGTAACTGAATTATAATAAAATAATTAATCAAAATTAATAGTCGTAACAATTAAGAAATATAAAATTTAAGAACTAACGTTACTAACCATAGCCTGTAAGTAACCAAGTGACTTGAAGATTGAGATATCAACCATCTGGACCGAGTCTTGAGAATTGCGATCGAGATTTTTTGTAAACGAAGTGTTTTCTTTGATGATATTTATTAAATAGGCTCTAGTTTTTACTTTATTAAAATATGTATCGGACTTATTAGTTTAATAGGTTTTACATTTAGGAAATTAGATGAGAATTCAATTGGACCAATATTACGTTTGGGCCTATAATATTATTCAACAATAATAACAAAAGATATTAGCCAATAAAATCCAAAAAACCAGTAACCCACCTCTATACAGTCCACCAAATTATTACCCACCTTAAAGGTTCAAACTTTTAACTTTATCTCATTTCTACCCTTACAATCAACGATTTAATTAGATCATATGCCATAAATTCTTCTATAACGGATTTAATTAGATCATATGCCATAATTATCTTTTGTACCTGATTACATTTTAATAACATATCTACTAAATCCTTTAATTATAGCCTTACACGATGTAAAGTTTGTTATTGCCATTATCAATCCAGTATGCAATGGTTTCATTCATCTGATACAAGCGAATTACACCGAGAACAATCGGATAAGCCACAGGAAACAACCCTGTATATTAATTCAGATAGAGTACTTGAGTTAAGTTGTTTAGTATATACAAGATGGTGGCGTGTGTGAACAAAATCAGTGAGTACGATGAGTATTTTGGTGGTATGCTCAACTGTAGCTATTCTGAAAGTGATGGTGCATGTGGGTAAAAACAATGGGTTGCATTTGTATCTTGGTGGGTTAGTAAGTTGTTTATAGAAATTTTTTGTTAACATTATGAGAAAGTATGACGGGTAAGGGGTGACATGTTTTAGACACAAAATGTTATCAGACAACAAATACCTTGGTTGGCGTCATTCGCAGCGGTAATGAGCAGTGATATGCGATGAGCAATGGGAACCTTACCTTCAATGACATCATCTATGGGTTGCTAATTCTTCTTTGTCTTCTCCATCATTGACTGCAGAGATATGTGTCGTAGGGATTCTTTGGTTTGGAGGAAGGGGGCGATAGGTTGCGTGTTTGATTTCTATCTGTTCTTTTGGCTTTTTTTTTAATATTTTGAGATTATTTGAATGATTGCATGTAATCAGGGAAGTTTTTTTTGGTAAGTCAAACAAAATTAAGTTGAGTAGAGGCATATCAAACTTTTAGGGTGGGTTGGACTTGATGGGAAACTGTTAATGGTCCGTGGACTCTACGAGTTAATAACCCTAATAACAATTATATATTGATGTCTCCATTTATGTGATAGATTAATCTAGTCACTATACATCTTTTTAGGGTTATATTATGCATATTGAAGGAATTATTCCCGATATTTAGATAGTTTCTCATTTTTTGTCTAATTTTTTAGAATTGTTACTTTTGGAGCTATTTGTGTGTTAAGTGTGCAACTCTTGGGTACTTGGATGCTATTAGATCTCAAAACGAGGATAATAAGTCAACAAAGGATGTTCAAACCCATGTTAAGAAGTTAAAGGAACAAAACTCTATTTTTTGAAAGAGAGAGCAATTGTTGGTCAGATTTAGAAATTGGTTTTTTGGTGTCACCACATAATATTGATGAAGATTATGGAGGAGTCCTTTTATTTATAGATAGTACTTAGAGTCAGGAGCGCGTAAGGACTGACGGTTCGTGATTTGAAACTGAATTGAAGAAGTTATTAAAGTTGTAGCTGTCGTGGCTCGAACTAGTCCCCTCTTTCAGTAAAACATTTTTGATTTAGACTAAGTCACTTAAAAGAGGCCCACAACCCATAAAACGCAATTGGTCCTTTAAATGTCAATTTTCATCATTAGAAAGAGGTCTTTGATGTCTCTATTTTGTTATGGATTAACCCATTCACAGGATATTCTTTTAGTAGTTTATTTGGCCTAAGTGGGAAATTTTACCTTAGTATTTTCTTTATTGCACATTTACCTCTTATCTTGGTCATATTACTATTTATAAAGCTTTTTTGCCTTAATTATGTGTTAAGTGTGTAGCTATACAAGGTGTCAAGATGAGAAGAAGAAGTCAAAAAGTCAAGATAAACCCCAAGCCAAGGCGTAAAAGGAGCTTAAAGTCATTTTCGGAAGTTAGAGCGTTCACCAGAGAAATCTTTGCATCTTAGTATTCTAGTCACTGTGAAATATGGTTGAGAGCTTTAGACCTGATTCATTTTGATTCAGAGACAGCTTGAAGTCAGTGTCGTTCTAGAAGTGGCGGAAGTCAATTCGGAGTTAAAATGAAGAAGTTGTGTCATTTACTTCCACCATGGCTCAAACCAGAATTTTGGTTAGTACAACGGGTTGGGCCCCTTCTAAACCCAACTAAGCCAGCCTAACGGGGGGCAAATGTTTTTAACTCATATATAAGCCATTTCTCAGCCTCCATTTTATTATCTATTAACGTACAACATAATATAGGAAGAGGGAGCAAGCAGAATAGCAGGAGGAGAAGAAAATGAGGGTTTGTTTATGAACCGAACGATTCTTCTCTATCTCACTCCCAAATCCCTTTGCTTTTCATTTATGAACTAACCTCATTGCTTAAGGTTTTCATATATAAGAACCTATGTTTAGTTAATCGATGTTTTATTGCATTTGGGATTAACGTTTAAATGAGATTGGTATTATTATATATTCTATTTATTTATATGTTTGTTTTATTATTATTGATGCTCCGTACAAGTAGAAGGTAGATGTAGTAATTGAGCGTTTCCACCCGAAAGGGGGGTTTGATTACGGAAATAACATATAAACTCCTAGTGCGAGGCATTGAACCTGTCAGGTATTTCCCATTAGGTAGTCAATAGGGTAAGAATTTAATTCATATAAAAGCCAATTGGTGGGTAGTATTGCGCTCTAAGTCTATCCTGGCGGGAGTTAGAGAAACCATTGAATCCTGACTAATGAGAATCACCAACTCATCCTTATTCATATTACCATTGAATTAGCGACATATGTAATTACTAGCAAGACTCAAGCATTCATTTTCATATTTACCCTAGTTGATTGTATTCGTATTTTAGTTAATTAATAATTTATCTTATTTGCATTCAAACCCTTTATACAAAAACCCCAACAAATATTATATTTACTTTTCATTTATTCATTAGCAACTTTATATTTTTATACTTTTTTAAACACATTAAGTAACTTTGATAGTCCTTGGAACGATAACCCTGAACTTATCTTTATTATTACTTGTCAACGACTCGTACGCTTGAAGGAAGCCACCCTCCTTAAGTGTTGAATTATTTATCGCACACCGGGGGACGACAAGTTTTTGGCACCGTTATCGGGGACTATCAAGTTATATTTTTGTGTTTTCAAATTGTATTCAAGTGTTTTGTTGTTTTTTGTTTTACTTTGTGTTGTTGTTCTTGTCTCTCTACAGGTTTAACAGGTATATTCTCAAATTATTAGAGAGAGAGAGAGAGAGAGAGAGAGAGAGAGAGAGAGAGAGAGAGATGATCGATTTCAATTCAATGTGCTCATTAAGGAGGATTTCTAAAGTGGAAATTCTGAGATGAAGGTCATCAATGATCCCAATGTTATTCCAAGGGAAATCAAAGAAACCTCCAGAATTATCACCAAGGAACCCAGTTCTACCAACAAATGCCAAGTGGAAACCCTTATCAAGGCTATTCATATCATGCTAGACCCCAATAGAATATTTATCAAGCTACACCTCAAAATCAATATTTGGATGGACAAGCTTATAGAAGTCTAGTCTTTCAACCATCAAATTACTAGAACAAAAGTCAGGCAACATCAGAAGAATTATTACACGAGTTTAATAGGTATAGGATAAATTTGTATATATTTATTTTGTTTTGTAATTTCTTTAACCGTCGAAAAATAGAAATAATTCAACCTTAAATATATAAAAGCCACCATAAATAAAAACGGGTCAAAACCCAATAGAATGTAATTTTCTTTGTGGGCCCAGAGTTACGTGGGTCCCACACATAATTAACCAAGAAAATAAGATAAAAAACATTGGATAATAAACCGTTTAGCTTTATTTATAAGCAATGTCCCTACTCTAACGAATCCGCTTTAATAATAAGCTACTCGTTTCATTGTATATATAATAGTCCCCGGTACAGATTCTTCCACCTCACAGAATCAAAGCCATCCCTAATCATACATATTTCAATTCTTCAACCCCACCATGTCCATGAGTAATTTTACACGACCTGGTAATATCACTGATCAATTTTTGACTCACGTATTTATCTTAATCTCTTATGCTTGCATGTTTATTGTTCATGCATGCATGAAAATTGTATTGTATGTATCCTGTTCGACATGTACCCTTAGTTTATACAAGAAAATCATATATGATAATGCATTTAAGTTTATTGTTTTGATCTTGTGTGTGTATTGGCTTTCTTTCTTCTTCCTTAATAGGTTATTGGTACATAAAAAAATAAAATTAAAGGAATGGAAGGTTTTATTGATCTGCTAAAAATTTGAACCTGGGTAAAATATATTTTTTACCCAATTAATTTATACAAACTTATATTAATCGAAATGGGAATGTAGCCCATGTGATCAAATCGAAATTTCCAAATATGCAGCTGTATTTCAAAAGTAGCAATGCAAATATACCCGATTTATACATTGTTTTTGTGAATGGTGTATCTACGATTTTTTGAAATAACATGGGTATATGGGTTACTTTTGGAACAGGGTATATTTTATAATTTTTGAAACACATGGGTACTTTGTTATTCTACATAACACACAGCCCCGCCACTAAGGGGAGGCTACCGAAGGGTTTGGTAGAATGAATGAAGATTAAAGTAGATAATATTAAGTTTGAAAGTATGAAATTCGAAAGAAAGCTTTTTCTTGGGAAAATTTTAACAGATTCGTATAATGACCTGTAAGAATGATATTTTGATCCCAACCTATATTGAGCAAGTGGTTGACTAAGCTCACCTGACACATCGGCCACGTGTACTCTAGCAGTCTGATCTGTCAAACCCTCCATTAGTACTATCGTTCCTTGAGATAATATGCATTCTTTCTTATAAAAAAAAAAAAAGTAGTTTTGGTATATAGTGCAATTAATGATATGATGTTTGTTTGATGTTGTAAAACATTAATGGTATCTGATAATGAATCATTCATTCTTAACAGCTTTTGGTCTGCCACCAAAATGAATCATTCATTCTTAACAGCTTTTGGTCTGCCACCAAAATCGTCTAGCGATGAAACTCCTTCTACTGTAGGTGGTTTTGGATCAGTTAACGGTGGAACTCCTACAACTGGCTTTGGTATTAGTGGTTTTGGATCCGTTAACGTTGGAACTCCTACACCACCTGGCTTTGGTACAACAACTGGCTCTGGTTTTGGATCAGTTAACGGTGGAACACTTGGTGTTGGGGGTTTTGGACCAGTTAATGGTGGAACTCATACAACAACTGGCTCTGGTTTTGGACAAGTTAATGGTGGAACTCCTACAACAATTGGCTTTGGTATTGGTGGTTTTGGATCAGTCAACGTTGGAACTCCTACAACAACTGGTTCTGGTTTTGGATCAGTTAACGTTGTTACTCCTAACCAAACTGCCTTGGCTTTTGGCACACCCATGCATGATCGTGCTTTCTCGTCTGCATTCACTCAACAGTCTGTTGTACCTACTAATAGACCAGTGAATTGCGTATGTCATCCAAATACAACCACTAGCTCTGTTCAGCCCAATGTTTCAAGTTCTTCACCCTCGGGCCTCGAAGAAAAAAAGTATGTTTTGTACTACTATTTCTCTTGAAACTGCTTTTTAACATGTGTTTTACTCTTATTAGTTATTATCTAGTTTTCGCTTCAGGTTAGGTACCAAAGAGGAAATTCATAAGTCATCGGAGGCGTTAGGCATGCTACAAATATCATTCGACTCCCCAAACGAGGTTACTCTTCGTAACGTGAAATGCATTGCAGAAAAGAGTGGAATTCAAAACGTTGATGGGCCAACGAGTGGAATTCAGTATAAAGAGATGTTGATTAACAATGTCTTGTTGATCAAAGCTGAGTTTATTTCTTATGATTCGGTGATTGGGGAGTGGAAATTTAGGGTCCAACACTTTTAGAACAAATGTTGTTTCATGATGGTGGTTTTGTTATTTCTATCTTTTATTTTGATGTAGTACTCAGATTGTCTCAATCTTTTTTTATTTAATTACTACCTCGAATTGTATTTCTTAATTTTATAATTAACCTTTAAAGTGTGAGAAGAATTGTTAATCTAGGAGCAAGATTTCGGAATTTTGGTTAAAAGGGCTAAGTTCAATGGACTTAGTCCTCTAAATCATTTTAGGAGGTTAATTTTATAATGATCTCAAGAAATCCACTAAATTTGAAAAAATAAATTGAATACCGATGCTATAAAATAGGATTTCTAGGTACCTAACATTTTGTTTTGGTCTAACGGTTGATATACATTGTCAATTCAATAGTTAAGCAATGACATGTCAAGAGTATAAGTACTTATTTGTCATTTTTCCAATTCATTGACTAATTTAATATATCACGTAGAGTCGTAGACAATTAACGTGAGATTTGAACTAAATTGAAATATTAAATATTCAGAATTTCTATTTTGTAGTATGGATAATTAGATGTCTTGTTCAAATACTCTACGACGAGTATCAACGTTTGAACTAAATTGAAATATTAAATATTCAGAATTTCTATTTTGTAGTATGGATAATTAGATGTCTTGTTCAAATACTCTAAGTATTCACAATGTATTTTTCTCATTTATAATAAGGATTTTTTGAAAATGTTTCGAGAGGATTTTTTTTAAAATGATTTGAGTTTATCTTTGGAGAAATGTCAAAAAGGCTAAATCGTATGACTTGAAATTACAATTAAGTAATCGTTAGCCTGGAAGGGAGCTGTTGTTTTGAGAAATTCAATAATTAGACAACTCACATATCTGGTATCGAGAATTTCAACATTTAGACAATCTCCAGTATAGTGTTTTGATTTTCGGGACATAAGTCATAACCGATGTAATCTCCTTTCGTCTACAAAAGATTGTCATAATTGATTTTGCACAAAAAGTAAGAAATGTCATTTATTATCATGTGAATACTAGATACCTTCCATAAAGTGTCTTGATATCTTAAATTTTTATTGGGAACATACATTCTAATACTTCATCAGGGGTAAAAGTGGTATAAAGACCAAAAAAGTGTCTTGATTTTCTAAAGTTGCAACTAGGGCTATAAACGCACCGAGTCGGGCTGAATACTAGATGCAAAGCCGGCCCTTGGGCAAAGCAGCCAAGGCCGCCGCTTTGGGCCTCATTTTTATTGAAAACAAATTTTTTTAGTTATAAAAGGCCCAAAAAGATTTTTTTGTCTTAGGTAACTAAGCTTATTTTAGTTTCTTGGGCCGGCCCTGACTAGATGTGCAAGCTTGTTTGATAAAATTTACGAGTCGAACCAAATTTTTTAAAGCTAGTTACTTAACATATCAACCGAGCTTTTTTCAAGCCGAGCTCGAGTTATTAACGAATAATTTTTTATTATAGATTCAATCATATATTTATTGACAACAGGACATCAATTTACAAATCATATATATTAACGAGTTAACAACGAGTTTGAACGAACATTTTTTAAAGAACGTGTTCTAACAAACTTTTTTGTTCGTTTGTATAAACGAACAAGTTTGAACGAGTTTTTTCCGAACCGAGCTCGAGCTGCTCGCGAATTGGCTTGGTTCGTTTACAATCCTAGTGAGAACCTTTTGTTAACAACTATTTTTAGTATAAGCGACAACCTTTAGGAGACGAAGGGAGTAATAATTATGTAATAAAGTATAAAAACTAAGGATGTGAGCTTGAGCAATCACTTTGGAAGCGAGAGAACATTGGCAGTGAAAAATTTCGAGAGGAAAAACCTATCTGACATCACTTTGGCAATGAACATAAACTCAGACTAAACATTCTTTATGGCAGAGGCTTTAGAAGAAAGCGAGAAAACTACAAATTTTTCCAAGTTCTCATAGTTTTCTGAGTCTTACACGCTTTTCTCATATGCATATCTGCTATATATATATATATATATATATATATATATATATATATATATATATATATATATATATATATATATATATATATATATATATATATATATATATATATATATATACCTGATGTGAAGTGGAAAAGTAAAGGAAATCCCTTAGTCAAAGTAAAAAATGATAGTTTTGAATATATTTTGAAAGTAAAAAAGCTGTCAAAACTGCACATACATCCACTAATTAATTTACTGCAGAAATTAGGTCTAGAATTAAGAGGATATTTTCATATGAGCAGATAGATCTTTCAAACACGGTCGTTAAGAACGTAAAAATCCGATAAGTAAGGAAGGCGATATGACAAAATCAATATCTGCTAAAGTTTATCCCTTATTTGCATACCTATTTCAGTAAGGGATAAACGCAGTAAGGGATAAACTATTTCAGTAACGAAACGACCGTGTTTGAAAGATCTATCAATATCTGCTAAAGTTGAAATAGAAAATCTTCCTTATTGAGTTAGGAAGATTTAGCAACTGGAATTAGTCAATTTGGAGTTGATTTGAGGAAGTTACAGCCATTTTACCACGAGTTGTACATCAGTTACGGGATTTAAAATGAAATATTGGACTTGGGCTTTTTAATATTTCATTATTTCACTTAACTAATAGCCCAAGACCGATTTGCTCACTATAAATAAGCTTCTGGACTTCTATTTTACACACAATTCATATTTCATAAGTTAGAGAACGCTAGAGAGAAGTCAAAGCAAGGAGAAGGAGAAAGCTAAGAGCTGGAGAAAGTCATCTTCTCCAAAGCACAACCAAACCCAATCCTTAATTAGGTTCTTTTATCTTTTATTTCTGTAATCAAACATGAATTCCTTTTATTTTATTTATTTAGTTTCTATTTCTGTTATGAGCTAAATACTCTAAGTACTTGAGAATCGCTTTAATGGGTTGAGCCCCAATTTATTTTATTAATGTTTTCGAATTTGGAATTGAAAGATTTAATTTGAATTGGGTAATTTAGTATTGACTATTATCTTGAATTTATTTACTGTCTTTGAAGTCATGAATCAAAAGTAGGAATTAGTAATTAAGCTATTCATTATAGTGGCGTAATGATCACCTTGACGGGGGGGGGGGGGGGGGGGGGGGTTTAATTACGGATCTAGGTAATAGCAGCGAGATATAAGTCATTGACCCTGACGGGCTTGACTAATCTTGTAGCCAATTGGGTAGAATACTTGGACATTCAAAGGTAGATTATAATCACCCTGACGGGGTTGTAATACCCTAGGATAGCTCCTAAGTCCACCCTGCCGGGGGTTAGGAGAAATTCGAATCCCGGCTAATACCAAATCCCGATTCAACCCTTAAACGAAAGCATTGATTTCATAGATTTAGGTGAGACCCTTGCAAGACTCAAGTAGCCATTCTCATTCTTGCGTCTACTCATATTTTATTTACTTGCGTCTCATTTATTTGCATTAGTTAATTTAATATTTTACATTATTTGCACTTTAGTCCTTAAACAAAAACCCAACAAATATTTACCTATTTATTTTACTTGTCATACAACAATTATCTTCACTTACTGCATAACATTTTAAGTCATATACATTCCGTCCCTAAGATCGAAATCTCGTTTATTGGATATTACTTGGACGACCCATACACTTGCGGTACATGTCTTTCCTTTTTAGGGGTGTTATTAGGTAACACACCAGGAGACACCAATAGGATTACCTTAATAGTAGTTAGATAGTCACCCAGAAGGGGTGTCTAATTATTGAAACACCACATAAACGTCTAGTGTGTGGTAGTGATCCGGAAGGGCTTGCCTAACTAGATAGGCACTAGAGTTTGAGATTAACCACCAATCAATGCGTAGGGTCCCCTTACCCAAGTTCCCTGGTAATTGTTAGGTCGCCACCTAAGTCCACCTGGAAGGGGGTTAGGAGGAATATAGAATCCTGTCTATTGCATATCACACAATTCTTCCTTACATAAATAGGTTATAACACAAGGCTAGTGGGGATTACTTGCTAGGTCTCGAGCTAAACTCTCATACTACTTTCTTTCTCTTTATTTATTTTCCTGTCTTTCTTTAATTCAGTTAATTGTTTAAATTCTTTAAAAACCAAACAAATATTTCAGAGTCTTTTCTTTTTTGCGTATTATTCTTCTAAACTTTCTTATTTGAACTTTATTTTCGCATAAGTTCTCCTAACTTTCTTAGTCTCTGAGGAAGGAATTTTACTTATCATTAAAACTTGTATATGATCTGTGATACATGCAGTGAGTAACGTGTCTTGGTTAGGGTGTTAGTTGCATCTTTCTTTATCATTATTTTATCACGCCCTAACCGACACCAAGTGTGTATTTAGTCTTGGTTGGATTAAGTAAAAAGAGAAAAAAAGGATTCTACGTAATTGTTATTTGGATAAAGAAGATAATGAAAGAAAGAGATTATTTTTATAACTAAATGACGCATATGCCCTTTATAAGAATAAGTATAATAACAAAAGAATCCATCCCTTATAAACACTAATATGGGAGGATTAAAAAGATGGAAACTAAAGGTAATTTAAGAATCCTTTACTAAAAATTTCCTCTTAGAATACATCTATCCAAACAAAGGAAGTATTCTTACTTAACTTCCCTTCCCCTCCAAAAACCTCAATCCAAACAAACACTAAGTTTTTATTCATATTTTATTTGTCGATTTTTAGCCTACACTAAATTATACTAATACCCCATGAAGTAGAGGGATCCCTAAGGGAGATACTAAATCACAAGGATCCAATTTAAAATAAGAACATTAGGTAGAGATCTATATGGTTTTTTTCCATCGAAAAAATAATCCATATAATGCAAGTTAATCAAAACAAAATTTCATCAACCAAGTATAACTTAAAAAGTGGAAACACACCTTTACTCCGGTGAACGATTAAAGAAAATATGATTTAAAAGGTATATTTTATGAATGACCGAAAGACGTAATGCATACCAGGTAAATACCAGGTTTGAACGTCCTTTTGCATAAAATTCCATTTTCTTGACGCTCAACACCTTCAATACATATTACTATGGTAACCGAGGTGGAATGGATCCGGAAATGTTGTTAGCATTTGTCACGATCCATATTGGTTTTTCCCATGAAGGTATCAAAGATCCACTATTAAGTTGTTCATGGTAATGGCACGTAGAAGCATGATGACCGGGTTTACCACAATAGTTGCAAGAACTTCTTTTTCGAATAGAGTTACCATGTAAAGGTTTTGAACAAGAAGTTTCCACATTCTTTCCAATATCCAAATTATCACTTAAATATAATTTATCTTTGAAAAAGCCATTTGGATCAAAAGGAGTGATATTTGAAAAAGGATGATTTTTTAAAGTATCAAGAGCGAGGGAAAAAGCTTCATCCAATTTTCTAAATCCTTCTATATTTTTCTTCATAGGATGTTTCCATTTATTTAAAGAAAAAATGTTTTCAAAACAAGGGTTTTTAGTATTGCCAAGAATATCATCCAAGGTGATACAACATTTAAAACAATTCTTTAGCTCAATTTTACCCTTTTTTAACATAAGATTATTCAAATGGATTTGAGAATCAAAATTTTTGATAAGGGATGAAATTTGCCTAATATCACAATAATTATAAGGAAGAGATAAAGAGTTAGGATAGAGTGCTACCTCATGATTTGGTTTAAAATTGTTATGAGATTCATCATGGATTGAGACTTCTTCTTCTTCGTCATTTTCGACAATTCCATATAAAAACTCCAAACGATTCCAAAGCTCTTTTGCGGATTTACAATCTAACATTTGTGAGAAAATTTCTTCGGAAATTCCACGAATGAGAGTGTACATTGGTTTTGCATTTTGAGTGAGCTTAGCCTTTTCCTCAATGGTAAGTTCATCAAAATCTTTTTCTTCTTGATTTAGCTTAAGAACTCCCGCTTCATTTAACTCCTCTTTATAAGGGACAAATAGACCTTCCTTTACGATTCTCCATTGATCGGGATCTTCGGCTTTGATAAATTCCTCCATTTTTGTTTTCCAAGCAAAATAGTAATTTCCTACAAAAAGTGGAGGTCGAGTAGAAGACGAACTTTCCAAAAGATTAAATTCCATATCGTTTACTCTACTAACGATTAAGCTATTCACGTAGAGTTAGGCTCTGATACCAATTGAAAGTCCTAGAGGGGGGGGGGGGGGTGAATAGGATTACTAATAAGATTAATGCCTAATTAAAAAATCTTTTGGATAATTATAAGTTTAAGAGAAAACTTCTAAGTCAACTAATTAAATCAAACTCTTATAGGATTATGCAAAGGTAAGATAGAGTTGATATAAAAGTATAACAAGTAAATCGTCAATCCAATATCTTAAACTACTCTAGAAGACTATATGTTAGATATCCTAGATAAACAATATCATATAACTCATGCTAGCATATTATCAAACATATAAAGTGCGGAAAGTAAATAGAGTAGGGATAGAAAGATACACACGATTTATAGTGGTTCGGTTTCCCTACATCCACTACCTAAGGAAGCCTCCTTAGGATTTCAAGCTTTTCACTAAGCTTCCGTGTCTCTCTTAACCGGGTCGAGAACACAATAACCTTTACAAACTCTTCGATAACACGAAGGACAAACCACTTGTGTAATCACAACACAAGGACACCAAGTATACTCCCTATACTTGAATTCTCTCTTAATCTATCTATTACAAGACCTAGACTTAAGAGGATAGCAACAAAGTGTTTAAAGGGTTGCTTATAAAAGCTTGTAACTAAAACTCCTAAAAGAGTGGATATGACTATAAGCTTGTTTACTCCTCTTGAGTGGATAGAACCTTGTGGCTTAATTGATTAACTCCTTGAAAGGATTTATAAGCTCACTAAGATTGAATTTGACTATGTATAGCACTTGACACCTTCTTGAATGATAGCAATTAAGCCCCTTAATGTTTGTAATTAGTTGGTGTGTTTGTAGCCTTCAAAGAGCTTCAATTTATAGTAGAAAATGGCTTCCAACGGTCATAAGACTTGGGTCCAACGGATCTATTAATCTCCCAACGGATATATTTCTTATGACTTGTCTTTTGTGCAGAAAAACCTTTCTTGCGGTGTACCGCAAGATTTTGTGCGGTGTACCGCGCTTCAATGGTTTGATTTTCTAGCATACTGACGGGCTAGTCTCTGCACCGCGCCCTGGTCCGCAATCTTGGTCCGGTGTACCGCGCCATTCGTCCGGTGTACCGCGCCAAGTAACTTTGAAAGATAATGACTTGGATCAATAAATCTTCTTTACGAAAGTTGTTGGAAACATCATTCTAAGAACCTTTGAAGTTGATCACTAAAGTTAATTCTCAATGTACACAAAGATAAGGTTAATAGCATTTGTATGAGAATTAGTTTCTTAAGATAAAACAATAAAGCTTTGATCACCATGATAAAGAAAGAGCTTTTTGATGAATTAGAGTGCAAAATAGAATGAATATAACAATAGAAATAAGCATACTAAACACAAGAGGATTTGTCACATTAAAACAACCTATTAAGGGAGGCTATATGCCAACAGCTCTCTCAGTCAAGAACAAACTCGGATTTATCAATGGCGACATCGTACAACCTCCTCTCACTGATCTTGCTCTCTTTACAGCTTGGAATCGCGCTAGCAACTTAGTTCTTTCTTGGCTCCTCAACTCGATCTCAAAAGAAATAAGAGGTAGCTTATTATATGTAAATTCAGCTTTTGATCCTTTCAATGAGATTAAAACGCGTTTTGATAAAAGTGATGGTACACGCGTTTTTCACCTTGAAAAGGCATTGAGTTCTATATCTCAAAACTCTAATTCAATTTCTGAATATTTTGCTCGATTTAAGACCATTTGGGATGAATACATCCATTTCTGCCCTATGCTTATATGCTCTTGTGGTCACATGAATCTGTGTTGTTGTAAACTCTTTGAAGTTCTAATTGATCGACAACAACATGATTTCGTAATCAAATTCTTAATTGGTATAATGAGTCCTACTCAGCTGTTAGAAGTCAAATATTATTGATGAATCCTTTGCCTTCTATTAATTCTGTGTTTGCTATGCTAAGTCAAGAAGAAAGTAACAGGAAACTCACTCACTCATCATTAGATTCTACTATCCATGCTTTCTACTCTAAGAATGTGCAGAGATCTTCATCATACAGTGAAAGGAAGAAAATGATATGCACTCACTGTGGATATAATGGTCATACTATTGAAACTTGCTTCCAAATTCATGGATATCCGGTTGGTTGGGATGGTCCTAAGGGAAGATGATTTACTCTCAACAACCAAAAGCCTCAAAACTCAAAGGCTCACTATGCAACGACTCCAGATTCTCCTCCTCATGACTCAAAACATATGTCTTCTTATGAATTTACTCCTGAAGAACTTAGTAAACTCATGCTTTTGGTTCATTCTTCTTCAGCTGATACACCTCCTACTAATGCAGCTGATGGTGTTAGAATAACTGCCACACATAGAGGAGATATAAGGATTAATCAACATATAACCTTACATAATGTGTTGTGTGTGCCAAATTTTAAGTATAATCTTCTTTCAATATGAAAACTTACTAAGGATTCTTCTATTTCTGTTGTGTTTTTTCCCTCTTATTGTGTAATTCAGGAAACTGTAGCAAGTTAGAAGCTGAATATACATTGTAGTCATTTACTTTATAATTCAATAAGAAATATCTTCTTCTTCTCTCATTAAGCTAGCTTAGCTCTTCTCTTTCTTCTTCTTGCTTGTCTATCGCCATTAATGGCTGCTACACTATGCAATTTATCAGTTTTGTTCCTTTATCACCGTCATCCCTTTTTCCATCCTTATAACAAGCTTGCTTACAAATTCCACTCTTCATCCCTAACCTTGACCCAATCTGCCTTTACACACCTAAACCATAACTTTTCTTTCCTCGGGCCCAATCTTAGTTCGTTCTACTAGCTTTCCATTCATATAAATAATAAACCTCCACCCGAGTTCAAAAATTGCATCTCCACTGTATCTTCTCAATTCCAATACCAGATTTCTTTGCATACCCAACTACAGAACATCTTCATTTGGATCTATCAATTTTTAATTTTTCCAGAATAGTGCTTAGTGTATATAAGTTCTCATCTGATTAACACCACACAAAACACCTTCATACTTCAGGGGTCAACTATGATTACTCCATCGATCTTATACCAGCCAACTCCAAATGTCCACCATATCCAGGTTTTACCCAACATATACTTATCTAAATAGTAATAATTATTATGCACATCCTTTATCATCTTATTGAATCCATAGTTATAGTCAAAGTATTTGTTGTTTATATAGTTAATATCTGGAGAAGTTTGGACATCGATGTTAGAAATACAATCCACGAGGTTACCTTTGCTAACTAGTTTTGCAATTATCAAGCTGAAGAGAAATTTAAGATGCAGAGCTTGATTCCCCAAAACTTCATGTGGTTTTCTTTGAGAATTCCTTCGCCGAGTGTTCCAAACGGGTAAATATCTCAACTATGAAATAATTAGGACCAAAACTACCATATATGAAAATAAAAGGACAAAAGTCCAATAAGAATGTAACTCCCCCTCGTGGGCCGCACTTTATGTAGACCCGGCACAAT
Source organism: Nemophila menziesii (assembly GCA_029959085.1). Classification (NCBI taxonomy): domain Eukaryota; kingdom Viridiplantae; phylum Streptophyta; class Magnoliopsida; order Boraginales; family Hydrophyllaceae; genus Nemophila; species Nemophila menziesii. Next base: position 137,280 of record JARWIR010000205.1, on the reverse strand, counting down.
ATTATCTAAAAATATAAAATAAAATACAATAAAATAAATAATAAATAAAATAAAATAAAATAAATCGCTTAGCTTTATAAATAAGCAACAGCGTAAGTCTCTTATATATCCGCTTCAAAAATAAGCTACTCTGTTTCCTTGTGTATATATAATCCCCTTTGTTCAACCCCACAGAATCAAAGCAATCCTAATCCTTCAACCCCACAGAATCAAAATCAAAGCGATCCCTAATCATACATATTTTAATTCTTCAACCCACCATGTCTAATTCTACCTCTGGTAAGTTCACTGATCAATTTTTGACTCACGTATTTATCTTAATCTCTTATACTTGCATGTTTATTGTTCATGCATGCATGAAAATTGTATTGTATCTATCCTGTTCGACATGTGCACTTAGTTTATATAAGAAAATTATATATGATAATGCATTTAAGTTTATTGTTTTGATCTTATGTGTTTATTGGTCTTCTTTCTTCTTCCTTAATGGGTTTTTAGTCGATAATCACAAAAAAAAAATAAAAAAATTAAAAGGAATGTAAGGTTTTATCGAACTGCAAGATATAATTGCACAATTGTTGTTAAAAATTGAATTTTGGCAAAATATAATTTTCACCCAATTTATACAAAAGATAAGCTCATCTGGATAATATGCCTATTTTCTTATTAAAAAGTAGTTTGGTATTTAGTGCAATTAATGTTATCTAATATCTAATTATTTTATTCTTAACAGCAAACGGCGCACCTTTTGGATCATCTATCAGTGGAAGTATTCCCAATTCGCCATTTGGATCGGTTAGTAATGGAACACCTTCTACTCCACTGTTTGGATCGGTGAGCAATGAAAATCCTTCTACTTCGCCTTTTGGATTGGTTAATAATGGAACATCTTCTTCTACTTCGCCTTTTGGAATGGTTAACAATGGAACATCTTCTTCTACTTCGCCTTTTGGAGAGGTTAATAATGGAACAACTTCTTCTACTTCGATTTTTGGACAGGTTAGTAATAAAAATCCTTATAATGGAACAACTTCTATTAATAATGGAACACAATCTACTTCACCTTTTGGAGTGGTTAGGAATCAAAATCCATTTTCTTCCTCTTTTGGGGAATCGATTAACAATCAAACACCTTCAATTACTTCGCCTTTTGGAGTGGTGAACAATGGAACACCTTCAGTTACTAGTTTGCCTTTCGGAACACCTTCTCCTTCGCCATTTGGAACACCTTCAGTTACTAGTTTGCCTTTTGGAACACCTTCAGTTACATATCCACCTTTCGGAACACCTTCAGTTACATATCCACCTTTTAGAACACCTTCAGTTACATCTCCACCTTTTGGAACACCTTCAGTTACTACATCTTCACCTTTCGGAACACCTTCAATTACATATCCACCTTTTGGAACACCTTCAGTTACTACTTCTTCGCCTTTTGGAGTGAACAATGTAAAACCTTCAGTTACTACTTCACCTTTTGGAACACCTTTGGTTTCTCCTTCGCCTTTTGGAACACCTTTGGTTTCTCCTTCGCCTTTTGGAACACCTTCAGTTACATCTTCACCTTTCGGAACACCTTCAATTACATCTCCACCTTTTGGAACACCTTCATTTATTACTACTTCTTCACCTTTTGGAGTGGTGAACAATGTAAAACCTTCAGTTACTCCTTCACCTTTTGCAAGACCTTCTCCTTCACCTTTTGGAACACCTTCATTTATTACTACTTCTACGCCTTTTGGAGTGGTGAACAATGTAAAACCTTCAGTTACTCCTTCACCTTTTGCAAGACCTTCTCCTTCACCTTTTGGAACACCTTCATTTATTACTACTTCTACGCCTTTTGGAGTGGTGAACAATGTAAAACCTTCAGTTACTCCTTCACCTTTTGCAAGACCTTCTCCTTCACCTTTTGGAACACCTTCAATTACTACTTCACCTTTTGGAATACCTTCGGTTTCTACTTCACCTTTTGGAGTGGTGAACAATGTAAATCCTTCAATTACTACTTCGCCTTTTGGTGTGGTGAACACTGGAACACCTTTTACTTCACCTTTTGGAACACCTGCATTTGTTGAAACAAGGAGCGCACAAGTAAGCAATCCATATGGTGGGACCACTACAACTTCTACTACTACTACTACTACACAACCTTTTGGTTTTGGTACCACAACACATGCCTCAGGTACATCTTTATTTCCTGCTTTTACCACATCACCTTTTAATACACCTTCAACTTCACCTTTTAATACACCTTCAACTTGGAATGTATATACCGCACCAAATGTTAATACAGGTTTTTCACCATCACTGTTTAATGTAAGTTCTGAGAAACCAAAAAATAATGGAGGAAGTAGAGTAGCAAATTATGTTCCAACTATAGTACAAGGTCCTTCTCTTGAAAACTATATTTCCCTTTGTGCAATGAATATTTACTCAAACAAATCCCATGAAGAGTTAAGATTTGAAGACTATCAACTAGGCGATAAAGGTAACTCATCTCCTTACTTATTTTTAATTCTTTTCCACTTTTATGTTTCTTCTAATGTTTTTTTTTTTTTTTGTAGGTGGGGAAAGGAATGAGGTTAATTCAAATCCATTTTTCAAACCCATCGGTTTAGGTGGTGGTTTGCCCCCTCCAAAAAATCCATTCGCTCCTAAAATATCTGCCCCTCAGACATCATCAATTAATCCTTTCGAGAATAAAAAAACACAATATATTCCGACTAAAGATGAAGAAGGAAATATTCTTTTATCCCTCTCTGCCATGCCTATGCACAAAAATGAGAGCCACGAAGAATTGAGATTCAAGGATTATCAGTTGAAGGATACTCCAAATTCACCCTTTTTCCCTACTACTACAAATACACCTCAAATTTTTCCACCTACTACAAATACACCTCAGATTTTTCCACTTACTACTACAAATACACCTCAGGTTTTTCCACCTACTACATTTACACCTCAGAATTTTCCACCTACTACTACATTTACACCTCAAAGTTTTCCACCTACTACAAATACACCTCAGAACTTTCCACCTAGTCCATATTCACCCTTTCAGTCTATTCACAACACAGCTCCTCAGATTTTCCCACCTACTACAAATCCACTCTTCTCTTTCCCCAAACCAGAAAAATCTCCTAAAACTAGTGTCCTTTTCCCAAGTGTTATCAACACTCAACAACCCCAAATATTTGAGTCTAGTGTACCTACAAATAATAGACCTTTATGTAACTTATGTCATTGTCATCAAAATACAACCACTTCCTCTAATCAGCAAAACATATCAACTACTGAAACAGAGTATGTATTCTATTTCTATCTCTACCTCTCTTGTAATTACTTTAATATATATCTTACTTACTTTTATTATCTCATCTTTTTCAGGACTCGTACATGGAGTGACGAGGAAATTCATAATTCACTGAATAGAAATATTTTCGAAACACATATATCAGATGATCGCCCTGGACCCACCCTCTCAATTCAGTATGGGATATCCAGTAGACCTGTAAGTTCTATCAAAACAATAATTAATTTTTCTTTTCAATTTTTAGAATTGAATTATGATATAAAAAATAAAATAATATTTGTGTAGGTATCTGAGAAACCTGCTCCAGTCAGAAAAATTTCATTAATGAGAGTTCCACTTACGCCTCAACGCCGAAACTGGTTGCCTGCTCAAAAAGCTAAAAATGATGGTCCAAAGGTGAGAAAATTAAATTAAAAATATAGAAATAAATAGTAAAGTCTTCAAATTTCTAACCATGTTTTCTGTCTTAGGTTCCATTTTTCAATGATGGAGAAGAAAAACCTCGAATTTACAAGGCGGAAGATTCATTTATTCCAAGAGAGAATCCTAGATCTTGGGTAATAAGGACTGATTACGAAAAGTCCTCTGAAGTTGAAAGTACAATTGTTAATATGTACGAAAATGGTATGTTTTTCTTCCTGTACAGATTACTACTAAGAACCTTTCGATCCCTTTTTTTAATTTGAAATCTTAATAATTAGATTTGAAACTACTTTTTATTTTTTTTCTATTTAATTATATAATACAATGAATTACTTGATAGGAAACATCTCTGTAGAGCTAGCTTCTGCTTCAACTGCTCCAAGTATTCCGCAGAAGCTAGATACAGATGGTAAGCAAAATTTACTCTATATTTCGATATTTATAATTCATGTTCTTATCGAATTTTTTCTGAATATCAGATATTGAAGCAGTAATGCCAAAGCTTCAAAGTGCTGATTATTACACGGAACCTTCAATTAAAGAATTAGCTGCAAAGGAAAAGGAGGATCCAGGGTTTTGTAGCCATGTGAAGGACTTTTTAATTGGAAGACATGGTTATGGAAGCATTAAGTTTTTGGGTGAAACGGATATTCGAAAACTTGAGCTTGATTCTGTGGTTCAATTTAGTAACCGTTCTGTGGAAGTTTATGGTGATGAGAAGAAACGACCTGTGATTGGTCAAGGACTGAATAAAGAGGCTGAGATTACTCTTCTTAATGTGAAGTGCATTGCTAAAAATAGTGGAAAACAATATGTTGATGGGGAAAAAGTTGATCAGTATAGAGAGATGTTGATTAACAAGGCTAAGGAGCAACGTGCTGAGTTTATTTCTTATGATCCGGTTATTGGAGAGTGGAAATTTAAAGTTAATCACTTTTAGAACAAATGTGACATTTCATAATTAGTGTTTTTGTCTTTTATTTTGATGTAAAACTCTGATTGTCTCGTTGTCTTTTTGTTTATGGACAAATTATATATAAGAAAGTGCTTTGTAATAAGGTCTTAGATCATTCGTTTTATCATTTATTGTTTATTTTTAGATAATTTCTATCGACTAGAAAAAAATCTTTCTCTACTTGCACAATTCATATGTCAGTTATTAATTCATTCTTTCACTGAAGATTTGCAGTTACAATGTCACAGTAATATATTGTTAAGTGGATGGATTCTAAAATTAGAGAGTAGATACTGAGAAAAAATAACAAAATCTTAGTGAACTATGCAGTGAAAGTGAATTATACATTGGCTTTGCTTTATTACACTATCAATTAATTTTTAAAAATATGAAAATTAAAACATCACTCGCGCCTTTCATGAAGCATGTATTACTTTCTTCTCAAACCTATATCATTTTCCCAGTACCAATCATTAACCTTCTAAAATCTGGATAACACTACACCACTCTGTAAATCCAAATGTACCTGAACCAAGCTCTCTCAGTTCCTCTAGATCTTCATTCATTATGATCTGCGATCATTAAACAAAAAAGATAAAACACCTCTTTAATATCCATAGCATGTTAATATAACATATCTACAATGATTCTATATCGAAAGGATCTAGAGTTGGCAAGCAAATATTTGCAATCCCATCCTACAAGTAGCAAACAAATTAAATATAATTCAAAATCAAAAGAATTTTGTACAATACCTCATACTCAGACCTTGGTAGCCTCGCGATATCCATCAGATCAATATAATGCATTCATTTATAAATAAATAGAAAAAGAAACCACATAAACCCGCGAATGATGCATACATCAAACTATATGTGCTTGTCTTTTGTCCTACAAAAGTGGTTCAAAATCCTTCTGGATAATAAGGAAGTGTCTGATAGAGGGTGACTATATTAATTGTGAAGTTTGTAGGAATACTTCTTATTTCCATAAATTTATGAGCGATAGGAAAAATATGAACACTATTAAATCCATTACTAATTATAAAGGGGAGGCTATACATAAAGAGGAACAAGTAGCTAAGGGGTACACCTAGATAGTAAGATGTCAACTTTACTTTGGAAAGGTACTAGTCGGGGATAAAATATGCTGGGAAGAAGTTTGTATACCTAAAGATGAAGAGGGACTAGGGCTAAGGGAATTTGAATATCACATTATGGGAATGATGTACTGAACATACCATATTATGGGAATTATGTACTAAACATACCCCATTATGGTTAAAATGGGTTCACACAATGTTGTTTCATGATAAATTTATTTGGAGAATTCAAATGAAAAAACACATTCCTATGGTAGGACAAATGGCTCTCTGAATAGAAAAGCTTATACGATATGGAGTTTGTAGTTCCTGATTATTACAAGAAGAGTAAAATTTATCATTTTATTCATGATTATCTATGGAAGTGGCCCTCTAACCTAAATATCATGTATGAGTTAAGAAATATGGTCTAAATTGATCTTTCATCTCAAGAAATAGTATTCATATAGGGGACTAAAAAAGGAAATTTTGTTATAGTTGAGATATAAACAATTATCAGGCCTAAAATCAACAAAAACCCTTGGCATACAATCGCACGTGACAACAATATAAGACAAAAGTATCTATTTAGATTATGGCTAGCCTATCTCAAAAGATTTCTCATGTAAAAGAGTCAAGGTAATTCATGGAGTCAAATGGTTAATACTAAGTGTAACTTTTGCGGTGTTAGTGAGGAAGACAGAAATTACCTTTATTGGGTATGCGATTTCACTAAAGAATTATGGTTGAAGATGATGATGAAATATAAATATGTTCTCAAAATATCGTCAAGGAACACAATTTTCAGTTGGTTCATTTAACATCATCAGTCAACACTAAAGAAACACCATCACCTACGAATACTTTTGGCTATAGTTGTTTAAAACATCAGGTGGGAGAAAAATCTACGTGTTCATGATGAAAAACTTAAGATTGTTGAGGATTTGACCCATGAGATTGAACAGTTATGGAGAGTGTGGTAGTTTCTAGGGTTTACCCAGTTGGAAAGCTCAAGAGTTTTTGGTATGTGAGACGAATGAGGCAAAAAAAAAAAAAAAAACGATGAGTGAGGAAGAGTAGGGTTTCCTAAAACTAATAGTGGATTTTCAACGTGTTTATGTGACTTTCTAATTAATTTGTGTACTTGTTGGCCTATGTAATTTTTCTTTTCATTTTTAGTAACTAGGCTAGGCTATTGATCAAGAAAAAAAAGAATGCTAGACTATTTTAGGAAAATAGGTATATATTGGTGTTTTAGCAAGTTTTTTGGGATTTGAATTTTCAGTTACCTTCTTATATAAGGGACTTGTTGATTTAATAGGAAATGAGTAATACTGGATATCATCCCAAATTGTCTCGCATTTATATCGCCTCCTAAATGGATTTTAAATGGACCAATCATGTGATTTCTCTTTCCTGTTTTATCATTTTCTCTCTCTTTTATGATTGGTCCACATAAGGAGCGATATAAAGGCGATGCAATTTGGGGTGATATCCAGCATTACTCATAGGAAATTATTTCCCAAGCAAACAAAACAGTCTACATGATATATGGTAGTATATATAATTACTCGAAATTCATTGAATTATATAAATAATTTAGATTAGATTTCAAAAGTAGGAAAAATAATCGCATTCACTAATTTTATAGATAATAATATACTATATATTTGAATTTGGAAATGAATTTTTTATTTGATTATATTATTTCTTATTTAGTTGGTAAAAATACAACAAATATAATTTGATTTCTATCATTGTCGATGACATCATTATTTTTATCTTTATTTAAATTTTGTCAAAGTATAATAATACAATTTGACTTGTATCATCTATATTTAAATCTTTATCACCTTTAATGACATCATTTGTTTATTTTTTATTTATTAACGTGCATTAATTATAATTTTTAATTAAACATATAAGTCTTGTCCCAAAAAAAGTTAAACATATAAGTCAACTTTTTCTGTAAATCAACTTAATATCAGTTACGACTGACATTAGATTTTTTTTTTATATAAAACGTAGGATCTGAGAATTTGTGTTTTTAACAAACTATATTGAATATAATGACCACATATTCAGTAAGCAAGACAATTTTCCTTTCTATATTTTCGCTCTACCTAATTGTTATAACCTCGACAAATTGTACAAATACAGAAACAACCAAAGAGCCAAAGATGCAAATCGTAGAGGTCAATTATGGTCGGAAGGTGCTAAACGGTAAATGTACTAAATTTCTTTGTGTTGCTTCTTGTGTCATCCATGGTTATTTCCATGGAGGCTTTTGTGATGGCGGCGTCTGTTATTGTTTTAAAAAAAATAAGTAGGTAAAAATTTGTATCCGATGGTTTTATGCAAATTAATAAAAGTTTATAAGTGCACCATATTGTAAAATGTACAAGTCTTTATTGATCAATGCAAGAAATCATTAAAGAAATGATACGTTAGAACATATACCATTCAAATTTTTAGGTCAAAATTAATTTAATTGGTTAAATGACATTACTATTAGAAAATATAATCATCGATCAATCCTCTAAGAAACATGTTGAATGATATTCTTGTCGAGAAAATAATAGTAATCAACTTCTTATCTTTACTTATGTTAAACAAGATATAGTCCTATAGGAGGGGTGAAAAGATTATGACCAATTAAGTTATACTAACCAACCAATCTATTCGTTTATAAAACTCTTATAGACAATTATACAAACACGTGGTAGAATAGATAAATCTATATTACATAATAGGACTTACATAATTTTCCCTATTTTCCCTATTTTCCCTCATTCCCCCTTTAGCTCATAAATCCCCCATATAGCTCCTTATCCTTCTAAAAAATTAGGCTTCGTTTGGTTTGTAAAGTTCTATATATTAATTCTCTTATTTTCTCATTCTCTCATTTATTATATTCATATATATATATATGATTTTAAAAAAAAACCAAAAATTTATCTCACCAGATTTATATTCTTTCTAAAAAAAGAATTATAAGTCTTATTTTTATTTTCTAAATTGAACAAAATGAAATATACTAATAATGCAAATAATATACAAAAATAATCTCATTTGAAACATGAACATTATGATAATGACAATGGGACGTGATATCTTTTTTTATCTCCAATAATATTAATAATTTTTCAATTTTTTTTGTGACATGAAAACTCAATTAGTAGAATATCTTAATCACCACAGATAAATAAAGCCTTATCATCTTTTGGTAAACCTTTTAAAATACAAAGATAGTCATTAAAAAAATAAAAAAAAATGAATAGAAAAGATTGAGCAATGTTTCCCTCGAGGGGTCTAATTTACAACATGAGACCCCTTATGCAAAGATATTATAAATTGAAGACCCCTAAAAACATCAAAAAAATCGGAGGTCCGAAGCGGTCACCTCTTCAACCTACCCTCAGGACCGGCCCTGGGCCTTCCCTGTATACTTTACTTACTATATTGATTCATGACTTGAATTGATAATATATTCTTTAGGATTAAGGGACCAAATGTTGAATATGATTAAAATGAACCTTAACCCTCAACCTATTAACCATAACCTCAACTTCTTAACTATTATTTCTTTAACCTTAACCCTAACCTTGACCTTAAATTTAACCTTAACCTTAATCTTAACCTAAACGTTAATCTTAACCTTAACTTTAACCTTACACCTTAAACCTTAAACCTTAAACCCTAATCTTCATCTTCATCTTAACCTTTAATTTAATCTTAACGTCTAAACATATATCCTTAAACCTTACATCTTAAACATTAAACCTTAAACCTTAATCTTCATCTTCACCTTAACCATGAATTTAAACTTAACCCTTAAACCTTTAACAAACCCTTAAACCGTAAACCTTAAACCTTAAACCTTAAACCTAAAACCTTAAGTTTTACCTTTACCTTCACATTTATCTTAACTTTAAACTTAACCTTAAGCATAACCTTAACCTTGATGTTGAAACTTAACCTTAACCTTGCAACTTGAACCTTAAATCTTAAACCTTAACTTTAACCTTAGATCTTACACCTTAAACCTTAAACCCTAATCTTCATCTTCATTGTAACCTTAAATTTAATCTTAACACCTAAACATTTATCCTTAAACCTTATATCTTAAACATTAAACCTTAAACCTTAATCTTCATCTTCACCTTAACCTTAACTTTAAACTTAACCCTTAAACCCTAAAACTTAATCCTAAAACCCTAACTTTAACCTTTACCTTCACCTTTATCTTAACTTTAACCTTAACCTTAACCATAACCTTAACCTTGACGTTAATTCTTAACCTTAAACTTGAGCCTTAAACCTTAAACCTTAACCTTAACTTCAACCATGACCTTGAACCTTAAACCTTAAATCTTAAACCTTAACCTTAACTTTAACCTTAAGTCTTACACCTTAAACCTTAAAACTTAAACCCTAATCTTCGTTTTCATCGTAACCTTAAATTTAATCTTAACGCCTAAACATTTATCCTTAAACCTTATATCTTAAACATTAAACCTTAAACCTTAATCTTCATCTTCAACTTAACCTTAACTTTAAACTTAACCCTTAAACCTTTACACTTAACCCTTAAACCTTTACACTTAACCCTTAAACCCTAAACCTTAAACCTAAAACCTTAACTTTTACCTTTACCTTCACCTTTATCTTAACTTTAACCTTAACCTTAAAAATAACCTTAACCTTGACGTTAAGACTTAACTTTAACCTTGAGCCTTAAACCTTAAACCTTAACCTTAACTTTAACCATGACATTAACCTTAACATTTAACCTTAAACTTTACCTTAAAAATTTAACTTTAAACCTTAAACTTAACCTTAACCTTAACCTTAACATTTAACCTTAAACTTTACATTAAAACTTTAACTTTTAAATCGTAAACTATAATTAACCTTAACGTTATTCTTAACTGTAACCTTACCATTAAACTTAACCTTAAACTAATCCTTAACCTTAACCCTCAATCCATTATCATTTTGCTAGCAAAGCTCGGGCATGGAGAACTCTTATGTTCAGGAATATCTCAAGTTCCTTACTGCTACTAGCAAGTGAGTATTAGTACATTTTTTTATTCTTTTTCTTTCGTCTTTTTCCTCACTAATTAAACGTGAAATCAACATGGAAGAGTTGAAAGGAATTAAAGGTGTTCAAGTGAAGAGAGCTACTTATATTCTTTAATTACATGAAGATTCTCCTAATCCATTCAAGTCTGTAAGGTCTATATTTTTCTTTTGTATTGTGATGGATTATGGATGATAGTTTTTGTTGTTTGTTTTTTAACAGCTTGACAATTTGGAAAAAATTGGTAAATCTGCGAAGTAGGTATTATTTTAAACTTAGGTAGTTACTTTTTAACGTTGTTAGTATAAAAAATGTTTATTTTTTGAGTGATGTTAAAAAAATAATCTCTTAATGGTTACAGGTGAAAATTATGATGAAAAGGATAGTTGGAGATCTTTTCAGTTTTTTGTAATAATTTCATATGTTTTTTGTAACCAGGGATATATAAAGTAAGGACAGCCGGAGATTTTTTACTTTTTTGTAATCACTTCATACGTTTTTTGTAACTAAGGATATATGAAGTAAGGACAGCTAGAAATCTTTTCAGATTTTTTTGTAATAGCTTCATATGTTTTTTGTACACAAGGATATATGAAGTGTTATTGTGATTAATTCATAAAATCACTTCATATATCTGCAGTTTATCCCACAGAGGCCAAGGTGTATGATATGAATGTCATGTAAATCTTTAATATTGCCTTTGGGAGGAAAATGCATTTAATTGAAAAAAAAATTGTATTATATATGTCTCAAAAGTTTTAATTCAACTATACACGCGGAAGAATTGTTCATCTCAAATGTAAATAGCTAGATAAAAACTGAATTTTGCACTAAACTGTATCAGTTGAATGTTAATATTATGGTGATAATTTGCAGAAAGGAGGAGATGTAAATGCAGCGGATCATACAAGTCAAACAAAACACTGGCGTGCAGTTTGAGGTATAGTTCAAGTTGCTGAGCTTTTAGTACAAGAAGGTGGCATGTAAGATTTGGGTTTGATTGATTAGTGTTTATACTTTCTTTCTAATTTTGGGTGAAATTCTTCATTGGTACATGTATTATGGGAAATGACCAAATATATTGCATCGTTGGTCCCTGTTCATATTCTTATTGTTGAAATGTGATAAACCGTTTTAACTGTCTCCGTTTTCAAATTGGAAAATCTACAGGGATTAGTGGTACAACATAAGTTGAATAATGTGTTTCATGTAGCACTACTTGAGGAATCAGGTTTCATTGGAATGATAAAGGATGTTCAAGTGGAGCCAAAATGGGGTTGCGGTTTCATCGTATTGTATTAAAAATAAGGTGAACCGAGGAGCAGTTAAGTGCCAGATGAGATGGATAATTCATAATTAAAAATAATGCTAGGTTTTTCAATTGGTCATAGTGAATAAGTGATATATTTTTCAGTTGGTCATTCCACAATAAAAAAATTTCATAAGGTTTCATTAAGTTAGAGATGGCTTATGCTTCACTTTCTTTTTAATTCATAATAACTCAATGGGAAATTTTGTGGTTGTTATTCTTTTTTTTTTCTAATGTAGAATTGGGTGGAAACTCACTAGAGAAAACACAAAAAAGGTCCTCTTTTGATTTGTTTTGTTTTTTTTCTTAATTTCTAATTTTACTGTACTTCTTGACATATTTCATGTTATTTAAAATAGAAAGTTATATACATTTTGTAAAATGTCACATATATTTGTGGATTTTTTAAAAAGATTCTTAAATAAAATCTGAAAAAATGTAGGATCAAAGGTAAAATACGGTGGTTAAAGAAAATTTTCATGTTCTTCATATATCACTTAAGGATTTGAGAATCGTCAATATTTTTTGTTTTATATGTAATTTTTTTTAGCTCAATTCAATCATCGACCTTTCTTATTATTGCGTAACCTTTTTCAATCATCGAAGTGCCTTAAGGCACGGGTAATACCTAGTATATGATAAGATACAAACTAATAGATTTGAAAGATCAAACACTTCAAGAGTAAAAAGTAAATGTGTAAAGGAAGAGAAGCCATACAAAACGATTCATAGTGATTCGGCTCTTGATGGCCTACGCCTACTTCCTGAGGTCTATTTAATCCTTAGGATTTTCAAGATTTTCTACCAATCTTTTGTGTCTCTTTAGTTGAGTTGAGAACACAACACCTTTACAACAACCATTTAAAAAAATCCTTAAAGCCATTTTTTATTTTTTATGTCACAAGGATCCAAGTATTCAACCAATACTCTCAACCCACTTCACACACACATGTGAAGTCTTATCGCATGTCTACACCACTCACAGACTTATAAAACTCTATTTGTTTGTTTATGGAAGATCTCACAATAATTTAACTTAGACAATTACTAATCTTGCAAAGAAATTCCGAAAAGATTTCAATTTGAGCTTGAATTGTTTTGAACGCTCCTTGCAGATATCAACTTGAAAGCTTGATTTATGGTGTGAAAAAAGTTATTTTTTTTGAATAATTAAATTTTATTTACATTAATCAAAAGCTTCAATAGTCAAATACCATGTGCCACCATATTATCAGATTAATTTTCAAGGTTGTAGGTCTGAAATCTTTGTCCTCAAAGTCCTCTCTTTGCAAATGTCTAATTTTATATTTGTACTATGCATATTGGAGGTCTGATTTCTTATTTTTGGATACCCCTTTTCAAGTTGTTGGGATCTGGTAATATGCTTTTCTTTGGATGTCTGACTTCTTGATCTTGACTTGGTCAATTACTAAGATGCAGTACGGTGTGATAAGATAAGTGACTTACCAAGCAAGTAAAGCCAGCTGGAAGACAGCTCACTCAACAACCTGTAACAAGAAGTTGTTAGCATCACATATAGAATCATAGACTTGTATATATACTTGATCAACACAATGTAAATGTATTCAATTAATCAATAATAATACCTCTTCTCTCTATTCTTTCTCTTCTATATTTTATCATGGTATCAGAGCTTATATGAATATACAAGCTTCTTCATCGCCATTAATGGCGAGATTCATGAAGCTTTGCTATTCTTCAAGCTAAAATCGATCTTGTTTCCGCGCTTCTCAATCTTTTCTTTTCTCTCTTTTATCATTCATTCTAAAACATAGCCTCTTCTTCATCTTCAACACCTCACATTTCATCTAGTTCCGAAATACCAGCAGGATTACTCTTGCTTCGTCAAAATTGGTCATCTCTCGTTCAAATAAAACTCGATTCTACAAACTATGTGTTGTGGAAAGCTCAACTCGAAGCTGTGTTAGAAGCTCATGGTTACTTAAGTCATGTTACTCAATCAATTTCTCCACCTTCATCGACTGATTCTGCACATTCTACGTGGTTGATTGAAGATCATCAACTGAAGGTTACACTTCTATCATCTATGATTCCTTCGGTTTTCTCACAAGTCGTTCGATCTCAAACTGCTCACGATGTTTGGGTAAAACTTGAAGAATTGTTTGTCAATCAATGCAGAACTCATGTTCATCAACTGAAAATGAAGCTATGTAATCTTAAGAAAGGGGAGAAAACAATGACAGAGTATTTAGCTAACATACAAGACATCTGTGATGGCTTAGACACAGCTGCTGCTTCGTTACCTCTTGAAGATGTGATTTATGTATACTCTCAAAGGATTACCAGCTGAGTATAATCAGTTCAAATCAAGTATACGAATAAAAAATGCCCAAACCTCAACACTTAGTTTTCATTCACTTGGAAGTTTACTTGTATCCGAAGAACTACATATGAAAATGGCTGATTCAATTGATAATTCTCATCAACATACTGCATTATTCTCTTCATCCACTCAAAATTCTGCAGCAAATGTTGGAAGAGGTCGTGGTCCTTCAAATCGTGGAAGAGGATATGCAAATCGAGGCAGAGGAAGACAATTTTCAAATCAAAATTCTTCTATACTTGGAGCTCCTTCACCTCAAAATTATGGTATGAATTCTAATGCTCCTACTTGTTAAATTTGTACTAGATTCGGGCATAGTGCACTTGATTGTTGGTATAGGACTGATATGGTGAATTATCCTTCACCAAGAGCTCAAAACCGAGTTGTTTTAGCTGCTCATTGAAATAATAATCATCAACATAATAATACTTCTGCTTCATATACTCCAAATCAAAGTTATGATCCTGAAACATGGTACTTGGATAGTGGTGCAAACAGTCATGTGACAAATGATCCTAACTTACTTCAACAGTCTCAATCATATAATGGATCAAGTTCTGTTTCAGTAGGAAATGGCCAAGCACTTGAAATTGCAAATATTGGCCATAGTAAGCTTCTCACCTCTTACTCAGCTTTCTCTTTAAAATCTATACTTCATGTACCATCCATATCTTCAAATCTTTTATCTATCTCAAATTTTACAGCTGATAATAATTGTGTGATTACTTTCTCCTCGAGTTCAGTTTCTATTCATGATGCTACCTCACACAAACTGCTATTTCAGGGCCCTTGTAAGGATGGTTTATATCCTTTAACATCAGGTGAAAATGCATCCACTACACAAGCTCATAGTTGCATCAATAAGTCCCTGAGGTGTTTGTCTTAAAAAATGATCTCATCTCCAACTGTATTGTGGCACTTAAGACTAGGCCACCCATCTTCACAAGCTTTAGCTCCTTTGTCTTGTATTTTAAACACTAGACTAGATCATTTTGGGCTTAAATGTAACTCTTGTGCTGTATCTAAAGCACGTAAACTACCTTTTACTCTATCTACTTCTAAATCATTAAAACCTTTTGATATTATTCACAGTGATGTTTGGGGTCCATCACACACAGCATCTTTCTCCTCTTTTACATATTATGTGTTGTTTGTAGATGATTATAGCAGGTTCACCTGGATTTATCCATTGAGGTACAAATCAGAAGTATATGAAGTGTTTAAGTCATTTTCTACACTTATTCAAAATCAGTTTCAAACTACTATCAAATGTTTAAGATCAGACAATGGAGGTGAGTATACAAGTAATGCCTTTAAGCTTTATCTTCAGTCTTTGGGGATAGTTCATCAAACATCTTGTCCTCACACTCCTGAGCAAAATAGAGTCTCTGAGCGCAAACATAGGCACTTAATAGAGACTACATTATCTATTTTAACTCATGCTTTTTTACCTATGAAGTATTGGTGTGAAGCTCTTTCTGCAGCTGTGTATTTGGTCAATATACTACCAAGTCCTTCTCTTAATAAACTCAGTCCATATGAAATCTTGTATAAAACTAAACCTACCTATAATCATCTAAGGGTTGTTGGTTGTTTATGCTACCCTTGGATCAAACCATACAACCATCATAAATTTACTCCAACCTCTGAAAAGTGTGTGTTCTTAGGCTATTGTTCTTATTCTAAAGGATATAAATGCCAATCTCTTAGCTCTTCAAAACAATATATTTCGAGACATGTAAGATTCGCTGAAACAACTTTCCCTTTTGCTTCTACCCCAACCACATCTTCTAATACAGTCTCAACCTCATCAAACTTTGTTGATCTTTTTCCTTCTATAAACCTCTCTTCACTTACTCATCCATTTAATCCCTAACCAGATTATACTCATACTTCACCTTCTACCTCAACTACTGAAAACTCTTCTCAAGAAACAAATTCATCTAATTCTTCTTCTCAACCATCTTCAAATTTATTAACCCAACCTCAAGATCCACCTCAGCCTCCTACACATCATATGGTTACAAGAAAACAAACAGGTTCCCTTAATTCATCTTACAAATGTCAAACACTTATTCAAACTCCCCCTCTTCTTGAACCTGTATCCTTCAAAGAAGCATCTCAATCTCAACATTGGCTAGATGCAATGAAGGAAGAGTATAATGCTTTGATAAGTCAGAATACTTGGACTCTTGTACCAGCTCCAATTGGTAGAACACCAATTACGTGTAAATGGATATATAAAATAAAAAGAAATTCAAATGGATCCATTGCTCGGTATAAGGCACGTCTTGTGTCTCGAGGATTTCTTCAAGAGTATGGCTTGGACTACACTGAAACATTTAGTCCGGTGGTTAAACATCAAACCATTCGCATAATCCTTGCTTTAGCTGTTTCAAACAAATGGAAAATAAGGCAACTTGATGTTTCAAACGCGTTTCTACATGGTCAACTTGATGAGGAGGTATATATGGCTCAACCTTCTGGGTTTATTAGTGCTGAACAACCTTCATATGTTTGCAAATTAAATAGGTCTCTATATGGCCTTAAACAAGCACCAAGAGCTTGGTATTCTTTACTTTACTCTTTTCTAATTGATCATGGTTTTACTTCAAGCTCATCAGACTCTTCAATGTTTGTTAAGGGGTCTAATTCTACACTAACTATCATCTTAGTATATGTTGATGATATACTAGTAACTGGAGCAGATAGTGAATCCATCCTATTAATTATTCAAGCCTTAAAAAGTAGATTTCAAATGAAGGATTTAGGCACACTAGCTTATTTTCTTGGCCTTGAGATTTCTTCTCATGATGATGGTTTGGTTATGTCTCAGGCTAATTATGCCTTGACAATTCTCAAAAGAGCAGGCTTAAATGAATGTAAAGCATCAACTACTCCTACACTAAGCAAATATATGGTTTCTACAAATTATAACACACAATTGTTTGAAGATCCATTTCTATTTAGAAGCTTAACTGGTGCTTTACAGTACCTTACTATTACAAGACCTGATATTGCATTTTCAGTGAATCAAATATGTCAAGCTATGCATAAACCTACAAATGGAGACTATGAAGCTTTAAAGAAACTACTGAGATATGTCAAAGGCACTATTCATTATAGTCTTCACTTCAAACCTTCTTCTTCAACTCTTCATGCTTTCTCATATTCAGATTGGACGAGTAATGCCTTAGATAGGCGCTCCACAACTGGATATTGTATCTTTTTGGGCAAGAATCTTGTGTCTCGGGGTTCAAAACGTCAAACAACAGTCTCAAGATCATCTACTGAAGCCGAATACAGAGCTTTAGCTCATGTATCAGCTGAGATCAAGTGGTGTACTTTCTTGCTCAAAAGCCTTCACATACATGTTCACACTCCCACTCTTGCTTGTGACAACTTGTCTGCGTTGGCTCTAGCAAATAACCCTGTGTTTCATACAAGGACAAGGCATATCGATGTCGATTTTCATTTTGTTCGAGAACAGGTCAAGTCCAAACTTCTTCACTTGCATCATGTTTCTTCTTCAGAACAAATTGCTTACATCTTAACTAAAGGTCTTGGAGTTTCTGTCTTCACTTCTTTGCTTCACAAGCTTTCCATGCTAAACATGCTTAGCTTGAGGGGGATGATAAGATAAGTGACTTACCAAGCAAGTAAAGCCAGCTGGAAGACAGCTCACTCAACAACCTGTAACAAGAAGTTGTTAGCATCACATATAGAATCATAGACTTGTATATATACTTGATCAACACAATGTCAATGTATTCAATTAATCAATAATAATACATCTTCTCTCTATTCTTTCTCTTCTATATTTTATCACGGTGGTCTGATGTTATGATTTTCTAGAGGTCCGATCTTTCATTTCTACTTGGTCAAATTAAAAAATGAAGCGTGAGGGTTTGGAGGTTTAGTTACAGAAACTCCAATTTCTACATACTTATATACAAAATTCTCAGACGGTTGCGAGGTCCGGTAGATTGGTATATCAAAGGACCGATGCTGGGCTTCTTTGTTTGATCATGCTTTCTTAGTGATCTAAGGTCTCGTTTAACACCTAAAGCTCAATAAGGTTGGCTAATACAAATGTGATTAAATAAAAAAATATGATAACAACGACCTGAGATAAGTTTTGCCTGCAAATCATACTATGAATTTCTTGATAGGAAACATCTCGGTAAAGCTAGCTTCAGCTTCAACTGCTCCAAGTATTCCACAGAAGCTATATACAGATGGTAAGCAAAATTTATTCTATATTTCGATACTTTATAGTTCATTTTCTTACCGAATTTTTTCTGAATATCAGATATTGAAGCAGTAATGCCAAAGCTTCGAAGCGCTGATTATTACACGGAACCTTCAATTGAAAAATTAGCTGCAAAGGAAAAGGAGGATCCAGGGTTTTGTAGCCATGTGAAGGACTTTTTAATTGGAAGACATGGTTATGGAAGCATTATGTTTTTGGGTGAAACGGATATTCGAAAACTTGAACTTGATTCTGTGGTTCAATTTAGTAACCGTTCTATGGAAGTTTATGGTGATGAGAAGAAACGACCTGTGATTGGTCAAGGACTGAATAAAGAGGCTGAGATTACTCTTCTTAATGTGAAATGTATTGCTAAAAATAGTGGAAAACAATACGTTGATGGGGAAAAAGTTGATGAGTATAGAGAGATGTTGATTAACAAGGCCAAGGAGCAACGTGCTGAGTTTATTTCTTATGATCCGGTCATTGGAGAATGGAAATTTAAAGTTAATCACTTTTAGAACAAATGTGATTTCATAATTAGTGGTTTTGTTTTGTTTTGTTTTGTTCTGTTTATTGATGTAAAACTCTGATTGTCTTTTTGTGTTTATGTTTATGGAATATTAAATATAAGAAAATGCTTTGTAATGGCTTCATTCTTTTTATCATTTATTGTTTATTTTCCAATAATTTCTATCGATTGAAAAATATTTTTTTTTGTTCCAATAGAATAAAAATAATCTTTCTCTACTTGCACAATTCATATGTTAGTTATATTATTCATTCATTCACTGAAGATTTGCCGTTACAATATCACAATAATATTGTTAAGTGGATGGATTATGATTCTAAAATTAAATAATAGATACTCAGAATAAATAACAAATAACTTACTAACAAGGAATCAACTAAGGTACGGTATATAAACTATGCAGTTAAATTGAATTATACATTGGCTTTGCTTTATTACACTATCAATTAATTTATAAAAGTATGAAAATTAAAACACACAAAAGAATATGAGAGTTTATCTTCACTACCTTAAGCATAATACTTACATTTCAATCTGGAAACTAAGCATACATCAAACACTTATATGCAACAAAATTTAAAAAGAAAATTCAGACTACGAATTACATAACTGAAAAGCCAATTTGACAATTTGATGAATCAAAAAAAATGCCATTTGCATGAATAGTTGTTGAAGATGAAGCAACTTTTTTTTCTAGATCAAACTCAGCTCCATTTCTGTATCATATGCTAAAGTTTTCAAGCCGATTAAGAATTTGATCACGAAATCACTATTTTGTCTTTCAATGAGTGTATCAAGAATTTTGCAGCTGCACTGGTTCATACTTCCACATGTACATGAAGGCATTGGTCTAAGATGAACATATTCATCCCAAAGACTCTTGAATTTTGCAAAGAAATCTGAAATAGAGGATGAATCTTAAGAAGCAGAGCTTAAGGATTTTTCAAGAAAATAAACTCGTGTACCATCACTCTTTTCAAAACGAGTTTTGATTACGTTATATAAATCATGTGCTGAGTTTACATATAACAAGCTACCTCTAATATCTCGAGAGATTGAATTAAGTAGCCAAGAGAGAACCAAATTATTAGCTCGATTCCACGATTCAAGAGAAGCAAAACTATTAGTGATCAATCTCAATTGATCATCAAAGCTTCAAGAGAAGCAAAACTCGAACAAGAAGTAAAATATTGCAGAAGAAGAAGAAGAGAGAGGAAAAGAGAAATACCATGATAAATCTAATAGTTGTTAAACTATGGGTGATCAATCTCAATTGATCATCAAAGCTTCAAGAGAAGCAAAACTTGAACAAGAAGTAAAATATTGCAGAAGAAGAAGAAGAGAGAGGAAAAGAGAAAATATCACAGAAGAATCTTTTCTTGTTAAGTTACAATTACAGCTATAGTGTTGTATATATACACGATTGCAATTGACAGCTAAGATCATAACAAACTAACAACTAACAAACTTATTAAGCTATTTGCATTTTAGTCCCTAAAGTATTTTTCTCAATCTTTTCTAACTGCTTTTTGTCTAACTTTGTACGCCAAGAGCCCCCCTCAAGTTGAGCATGGATATTAGAAATGTCCAGCTTGGACAAATTGTGATGAAAAACAAGCGAGGGCAATGGTTTGGTGAACATATCAGCCAGTTGGAGATTTGAAGGTATATGAAAAAGTTTGATTACTCAGGCTTGAATCTTCTCTCGACTAATCTTGCAATCGATGTCTACATGCTTTGTGCGCTCGTGATGTACAGGATTAGTAGACATAGCAACTGCTGACTTGCTATCCGAATATACAAGGGCTAGAAAATCATGTTTAAAACCATAATCTCTTAAAGCATAAAGTATCCATTGGATTTCACAAGTAGTAGCAGCTAATGCTCTGTATTCAGCCTCAGCTGATGACTTACTTATTGTAGTTTTTTTTTGCTTTTCCATGAGATCAAAGAGTCTCCTAAGAATATACAGTAACATGTAACACTCCTTCTAGTATCCAAACACCCTGCCCAATCACTATCACAGTAGGCCTTCAATTTTATCTCACAAGTAGAAGGGAAGAATAACCCCTATCCTGGAGTCATTTTGATGTATTTAAGAACTCTTTGAGCTGCATTCCAGTGGTTTATAGATGGATTTGACAAGAATTGGCTTAAAGAATTCACTGAATAAGCAATGTCAGGTCTTGTTATAGTCAAATATAACAACCTGCCAATTAATCTCCTATATGAAGATGGATTATCAATAGGATGATCATCATCTTGTCTGAGCTTTAATGTTGATTCCATAGGAAAATTTACTGGTTTAGCACCTAAAACACCACACTCACTGAGTATATCAAGTGCATACTTCCTTTGGCACAATGAAATCCCAGTAGATTTTCTTGCAACTTCAATGCCAAGGAAATATTTAAGCTCACCTAAGTCTTTGATGGTGAATTCCTTATGTAAAAAAGCTTTTAAGTTGTTGATCTCTTGTAAATTGTTACTTGTAATTATAATGTCATCAACATATACCAATAAAGCAATAAAACTTGATTCATTTTTCATTATAAAAAGACTGTAATCACTTGAAGAATGAATAAAACCATAATTCTCCAAAGAAGAGGACAATTTTGCAAACCACTGTCTAGATGCTTGTTTGAGGCCATACAAGCTCTTCTTAAGTTTACACACTGAGTTCTTAGGAGCTTGGAGACCTTTAGGAATAGTCATGTAAACCTGTTCATCCAATTCACCATGAAGAAAGGCATTATTAACATCTAATTGATGTAAATGCCAGTTCTGAGAAGAAGCTAAAGCCAAAATTAACCTTATGGAAACTAATTTGGCTACAGGTGAAAAAGTATCAAAGAAGTCAAGACCTTCTTGTTCATTGTAACCTTTAGCTACTAAATGAGCTTTATGTCTTTCTAGAGAACCAAATTTTTAAGTGGGTGGCGGTGGAGAGACTCGAACCCGTGACCTCTCCAACACGCCCCCTCACGTGCAAGCTCTGAAGAAGGTTTGAATGTTCTTGATCTAAAGCAAGAATGTAGATGAATTAATGCGGAAATCTCTTAGTTTACATCTGATACCATGATAAATCTAATAGTTGTTAAACTATTAGTGATCAATCTCAATTGATCATCAAAGCTTCAAGAGAAGCAAAACTTGAACAAGAAGTAAAATATTGCAGAAGAAGAAGAAGAGAGAGGAAAAGAGAAAATATGATAGAAGAATCTTTTCTTGTTAGCTTACAATTACAGCTATAGTGTTGTATATATAC
Organism: Nemophila menziesii; assembly: GCA_029959085.1. Taxonomy (NCBI): domain Eukaryota; kingdom Viridiplantae; phylum Streptophyta; class Magnoliopsida; order Boraginales; family Hydrophyllaceae; genus Nemophila; species Nemophila menziesii. The sequence continues at coordinate 114,696 of JARWIR010000205.1, read as the reverse complement.
ACGATTGCAATTGACAGCTAAGATCATAACAAACTAACAACTAACAAACTTATCAAGCTATTTGTATTTTAGTCCCTGAAGTATTTTTCTCAATCTTTTCTAACTGCTTTTTGTCCAACTTTGTACTCCAAGAGAGGCTGAGATTACTCTTCTTAATGTGAAATGTATTGCTAAAAATAGTGGAAAACAATACCTTGATGGGGAAAAAGTTGATGAGTATAGAGAGATGTTGATTAAGAAGGCTAAGGAGCAACGTGCTGAGTTTATTTCTTATGATCCGGTCATTGGAGAATGGAAATTTAAAGTTAATCACTTTTAGAACAAATGTGATTTCATAATTAGTGGTTTTGTTTTGTTCTGTTTGTCTTTTACTTTGATGTAAAACTCTGATTGTCTTTTTTTGTGTTTATGTTTATGGAAAATTAAATATAAGAAAGTGCTTTGTAATGGCCTCATTCTTTTTATCATTTATTGTTTATTTTCCAATAATTTCTATCGATTGAAAAAGATTTTTTTTTTTGTTCCAGTAGAATAAAAATAATCTTTCTCTACTTGCACAATTCATATGTTAGTTATATTATTCATTCTTTCACTGAAGATTTGCCGTTACAATATCACAATAATATTGTTAAGTGGATGGATTATGATTCTAAAATTAAACAATAGATACTCAGAAGAAATAACAAATAACTTACGAACAAGGAGTCATCTAAGGTTCGGTATATAAACTATGCAGTTAAATTGAATTATACATTGGCTTTGCTTTATTACATTATCAATCAATTTATAAAAATATGAAAATTAGAACACACAAAAAAACATGAGATTTTATCTTCACTACCTTAAGCCTAATACTTACATTTCAATCTGGAAACTAAGCATACATCAAACACTTATATGCAACCAAATTAAAAAAGAAAATTCAGACTAAGAATTACATAACTGAAAGCCAATTTGACAATTCGATGAATCAATAAAAAATGCCATTTGCATGAATAGTTGTTGAAGATGAAGCAACTTTTTTTTTCTAGATCAAACTCAGCTCCATTTCTGTATCATATGCTAAAATTTTCTAATGCTAGTCTCCATATACATCCATGAAAAGTATTCACCTCTCAATAACTTGAGTTTGACTCAAAGGATCGTAATCATAAGCTTCACCAGCCTTTAAAAACCGTCCTTTCACACGCCTTCTCATATCAGCTCTCGCCTTTCATGAAGCATATATTACTTTCTTTTCAAACCTATATTATTTCCCAGTACCAATCATTATCCTTCTAAAATTTGAAACCAAGATCTCTCAGTTCCTCTAGATCTTCATTCATTATGATCTGCAATCATTAAACAAAAAAGATAAAACACCTCTGTTAAATTGCCAACTCAACCAACAGTCCGAACTGTTAGGAGGAGGCATTATATTAATGAGATTTTATATCTCAACACGCCCCCTCAGAAGAGTGCCCATAGAAGGCTTAGGAGAAGAGTCCCCATAGAAGGGGCGAAGAGCTAAGCTTGCACGTGCAGAATAAAGTGGGTGGCGGTCGAGAGACTCGAACCCAGGACCTCAAGGTCCGTGGAGCTCTGATACCATGTTAAATTGCCAACTCAACCAAAAGTCCGAACTGTTAGGAGGAGGCATTATATTAATGAGATTTTATATCTCAACAACCTCTTCAATATCCATAGCATGTTAATATTAACATATCTACAACGATTCTATATTGAAAGGATCTAGAGTTGGCAAGCAAATATTTCCAATCCCATCCTAAGAGTAACAAAAAGATTAAATATCATTCAAAATAAAAAGAATTTTTGACAATACCACATACTCAGACTCTGGTACCCTCGCGATATCCATCAGATCAATATAATGCATTCATCTATAAATAAATAGAAAAAGAAAAACCACATAAACCTGCAAATGATGCATACTTCAAACTATATCTGCTTGATTTTTCTCCGGTAGAAGTGATTTAATATCCTCTGGATAAGGAAGTGTGTGAGAGAGAATGAATATATTGTGAAGTGTCTAATGAATTATGGAAAACGTTGCACTACAGGCCTTGATATTAATTTTCATTAATTAGTTACACTATAACCTTATATTATAAAAAAAACCCTATATTTTATCATAGAATAAACAACAAAATATTGATATAATAATAAATCTATCAGAAAAAACTTTCAAAAATCAACATTCACCGTGTCCATAAGAATACAAAGTATAGTAGCAGAAACTCCAAGTGCAGCACCAGCAAAATACCTTTCAAAATTTGTGGCCTCTTCATTTCTAGATAATTTAAGTAATTGATTTCTATATGCATCATAAGCATAGAAATTTATAGCTTTAAATGTATTTGTACGTAATATCTGATAGACAAATGGGATTCTACCTAAGTTTAGGATGTTAGTCGGTAACTCAATTTAATGAAATGATTCAGATATTAATATGTTTATTCAAGTTGTAAAGATTAACGTAATATATCTGGAACATTAGCCTTGTTGAGCTTTTGGGCCTTAGGTTCATACCATCTGGACCAACCCATAGTTTTGTCTTTATTAAGTAAACGTTATATGTTATAGAGTAATGATATATACCACCCAAATTTGTAACCAACCAATTCACGCCACGTCATTGGGTGGTATTTGGGTGGTATATATCATTACTCTTATAACCAACCAATTCACGTCACGTCATTGAGTGGTATTTGGGTGGTATATATCATTACTCTATGTTATATTAATACAACGTAACTCCAAAATGAAAATCACAACTTTTGGCAAGTCACTTTTTCATTTTCTATAAATAGTTGGCCAACTAAACCATTTTCTTCATTCATTTTTCAAAGCATTAAAATTATAAGAGAGAGAGAGATAGATAGAAGGAGCATTATTAAGTTCGTTGAAATTCTTAAGAATTTGTGTGTCAATTTCTTTTGAATAGTTTTGTCGTTGTATCCTGCAAGTTTAAGTCAGCAAACGTAAAGACACTTGTACGTGGCCTAAATACCTTAAAGACATCAGATTCAATCCGAGTCTCGACAAGTAAAGTTATTTACTTATTTACTTTTATTTTATTTCTGCATTAGTTTCTATATTGTTTTACTGGTTTATACAAATAAAACACAACAATTTAAGGTATTTATGATTCATGTTGTATAAACCAGAAGACATTTTCCTTTTATGTTTTTATAAACTTTACTTTTGCAAAATTTCTGGGCCTGTGTATACAGAACATAAATATTACATTCTATTTCTTTTCACTTATTCTGATTTCTAGACTTGTGTATACATACTAAAAAATTACTCGCTAACTAACGTCATTTTTCTTCCTCATACCGGACATGGGCAAAACTAGTGAACAGAGTGAAAACATTTAATTTTATGTTGTAATATTAGTGTGTTTTTTAACAACTAATATTAATTTTGCTAATATCTGCATACTTGCCGAACCTTGTGGTTTGAAAATTTCCTGATTAAAAAATTATTAATTGATTGAGATTCTCTTTTACATGAATTGATTATCTCTTAAATTTCTTTGATCCTCTACAACAAGAATATAAAAACTTGGGGGGACTAACAAGAATATAAAAACTTGAGAAGTTAAAATTACTTTAATCATTTTATCGTAAGAAAGAATTAACTTTTGTGTTATCTCTTAGTGAGAAAGGTTGAATAATTCATTTGTTTGAATTATTTATAATATTGTGTAATCCTTGGTGATTGAAATGATGTCTACTAAGATAAAAAATATGTGTAGAAATGATTGAATTGGTAACAAAATACCATCACCAATTTCACTTATGAAAAATGCATTTGTGGGACATGATCCCGAGTCCTTTAAACTCTCTGAGGAGTCTAAGAGGTTAAATGGAAATGACAATCCATGTAAAAGAATAGATGACCGAAATCACATAGAAAGCAGTAAAGGCAATTCCATAAAAGGAAAACAAGGCCAATCAACCATGACTAAGATCAACGTTCTTAATAAGATTGATTTTACTACAATAGTTTCTAAAGTAAATTTGGTTGGCAATATCAAACACTTGTGGATGGATACTGGGGCCACCCGACATGTATGTTCAAGACATACAAAGTTGCAACTATTGAAGAGACTTTATTTATGAGAAATTTATCTACATCATAAGCAGTTGGATTTGGAATCATTATTTTAATAATGACTTTTGGAAAAAAGTTGAGTCTCAATTACGTTTTCCATGTGCCTGCAATTAGAAGGAATCTAGTTTCAGGTTCGTTATTGAGTAAGAATGACTTCAAAATAGTATTTGAATCTGATAAAGTTATTTTCACTAAATGTGGGATATTTGTGGGCAAAAGGTACCTATGTGACGGTTTATTTAAGATAAATGTAATGACCGTCGTACCCACAAAAAATGTAATAGAGAAAGTAATATGTGTTTGACTCACCTAATTTAATGCATGATAGCTTAGTACATATTTCTGTTCAATAAATAAGTTAGTAAAGGCCGGGTTATTACCTAATGTGAATTTCAATTCTCAAAAGGAATTTGAAGCATGTGTTGAGTCAAAATTAACTAAAACCTCGTTTAAATCTATATAAAGGACTTTGGTACCTTTAGAGTTAATACACAGTGACATCTGTGACTTGAAATTTGTGCAAACTAGAATTGTAAAAAAGTATTTAATAACTTTCATTGACGATTTCACAAGGTACTGTCAAATATACTTTCTTCGAAGTAAGGATGAGGCCTTAGAAGCATTTATGCAATACAAAACTGAAGTTGAGAATCAACTAAATAAAAAGATTAAGAATCTTAGAACATATAGGGGAGGAGAATAGGTGTCTCCTTTTGAGGAGTTTTGTGCTGAACATGGAATCATCCATTAAACCACTACCCCCTACTCACCTCAACAAAACGGGATTGTTGAACGAAAGAACTGCACGCTGAAAGAAATGATGAATGCCTTACTGATTAACTCAGATTTACCACAGAACTTGTGGGGAGAGGGTTTGCTCACCGCAAACCACATCCTCAACAAGGTACCAAACAAGAAGGTAGATAAAACTCCTTACGAATTATGGAAAGGAAAACCACCTTCCTTCAAATACTTAAAAGTGTGGGGATGCTTGGCAAAGGTAGCAATTCCTGCTCCTAAAATGGTCAAAATAGGACCAAATACCATCGATTGCGTCTTTATTGGATATGCTCACAACAGTGCTGCATATAGATTCCTAATACAAAATCTTATCATGTTGACATTCACGTCAATACGGTGATTGAATAAAAAATGCACATTTCTTTGAAACAACCTTTCCATACAAGACGACACTATAATCTGGTTCCTTAAAAAGAATACATGATGCAATTCAAGAAGAGCAAGATCTAGAATCATTGCCAACAAAAAAGCAAGATCAATAGTCATTGCCAAATAAAGGAGAACAAAGAAGAAGTAAGCGGATGAGAACCTTTACGTCTTTTGGTCCTGACTTTCTATCTTACATGCTAGATGACGAACTGCGAACATTCAAGGAAGCTATTTCGAACCTTGACGCCCCATGCTGGAAAGAAGCGGTAAATAGCGAGATAGATTCCATTATACAAAACCATACGTGGGAACTAGTGGATCTTTCTCTTGGAAATAAACCACTTGGATGCAAATTGATATTCAAGAAGAAACTAAAGACCGATGGGTCTATTGAGAAATACAAGGCTCGCCTTGTTGTAAAAGGTTATAGTCAAAGAGAAGGACTTGACTATTTTGATACTTATTCTCCAGTACGAGAATATCATCCATTCGAATGTTAATCGCTATAGCTTCAATATAAAAGCTCAAAATTCTTTAAATGGATGTAAAAAACAGATTTCCTAAATGGAGAACTAAATGAAGAGATATATATGAAACAACATGAGGGTTACGTAGTTCCAGGTAAGGAGAAGCAAGTATGTAAGCTTGTTAAATCTTTATATGGTTTAAAATAGGCACCGAAGCAATGGCATGACAAATTTGATAGATTCATGATCTCAAATGATTTCAAGATCAATGAATGTGACAAATGCGTTTATGTAGAACGAAATAAGACAGGATATGTAACTGTCAGTTTATATGTGGATGATATGTTAATCATTGGAAGTAACAATGATGTGATTACATTCACCAAGAGGATGCTTTCAAGTATGTTTGACATGAAAGATATAGGCCTTATGGATGTTATTTGGGTATCAAGATTCTTCGAACATCTGAAGGTATTATACTATCTCAGTCACACTATATTGATAAAGTTTTAAACAAATTTAGTAATGGTGACACAAATATCGCCAAGAAACCTGTTGATGTAAATTTACATCTTGCTAAGAACACTGGTGATACGATCAACTAGTTGGAGCACTCTCAGATTGTTGGGAGTCTCATGTACCTAACAAACTGCACTAGGCCAGATATTGCATATGCAGTAAGCAAGCTAAGTAGGTTTACACATAATGTGGAGAAGAACCACTGGATTGCTATTGTAAGAAGTCTAAGGTATCTTAGATACACTATGAACGAAGGGTTGTTGTACATGGGATATCCAACTGTACTAGAAGGATACAGTGATTCAAACTGGATATCAGACTCCACCGACTCAAAATCCACAAGTGGATTTGTCTACTTGTTAGGAGGAGCAGCCGTGTATTGGAAATCCACTAAGCATAATCTGAGATTATAGCTTTAGACAAAGATGCTGAGGAAACCGAGTGGCTTCAGAATTTCTTAGAGGATATTCCTAATTAGCCAAATCCTGTGTCAGCTATCTGCATACATTTGCGATAGTCAAAGTGCCATTGGTAGGGCTCTAAACGAAATGTAAAATGGTAAGTCTAGACATATACGTCGTAGACACAATACCGTCAGACAACTGATCTTAAACGGAGTTATCACAATTAATTATGTTCGATCAAAGGATATATAGCGGATCCACTGACCAAAGGTCTACAAAAAGAGCAATTGCGAGTGTATCAGGAATGGCACCTCTACAAATGTCTTGAGTTCAATGTAACCCTTTGGATTTGTATCAGGAATGGTTGGTTACACTGTTTGAGCAATAACTGGTGGTGATTCCACCTTCTCTTCCTCTTTCTTTTCTTTCACAACAGGTGCACTTTCTACTCTCGGCTCTTTTGAGGCTTTTTCCTCTTTCGCTTTAGCTCTCTCAGGTTATAACTTCATAACCGATCTTGTTCATTCGCAACAAAATATTTTCTTTCATATCTATCAGAAAATGTATAAATTCGGATCCTTCATCTGATTCTTCATCCTCAGAATAGTCAGAGTCTTTGGGGCTAGAATTGGTTGGTTCTTCTTCGGTTCTAGGAACTTCCACGACACTTTCTGCAGCATGCGGTACTTCCTTATTCTCTTTTGATTTAAGGACAATAACCTTGCAAGCTTAGAACCCAACATTGGCATCACCTCCTTCGATAACCTTCAGTTCTCTTGCTTCCATAATATTTGTTAGAACTTTATTCATTTGTTCTACTAGCGTACCTAGAATCTGAATTGAAGCTTCTTGTTCTCTTAACTTATCGTTCCGTGAATGCTTATAAGCGGTCATAAGATCCATACAAATTTTCAATTGTTTATCACCTACAACTCCTTCTTGAGGATATTGTGGTAGAGCCTTCTGAGCTAAAGTATCGATATATGCATCATTAACAGGTTGTTGTGGAGGAGCAAGTCGATTATAATTCTGATTTCCCTGGTATGGAACTTAACCTCTTGGTTGGAATGCGTTATTCTGGGGGCGAGGTTGATAGTGACCTGGATTAGCGGCCCCCTGTGGGTTTGAATATTGCATACCAAATGATTTCTGTTACCGAATTGGTAATTTCCTCGGTTGGATATGAAATAAATAGATGCTGGATTTCTTCGCACTCTTCCCATGTATGATTCGTTACCCCACAATGGGGACAACCTTATGCTTCTTGCACTACATTCCCTACGGCTAAATTATTCTGCATCTCAAGCTTGATTCTAGCAAAGCTCACTCTGTGTCTCGTCTTAGTGAGCGATTTGATTTTAACTATTTTCCTAATAATAATACCTAGATTCGAGAGAATATCTTCAGTATAATTGATCAAGGGGAGCCAGGGCATTCTAACCCAGACTGTAGTTTGTAATACTGGAGTTGCTTGGGGCATGAATACAGAACCCCATGATCTGGCGATCAGGCACCTGTCCAAAACCATCCACAGACACCCCCCTAAGAAAAAATTTCTCGTAATTCTCTCCATTCATAAATAGAACCACAAATAACTAAACCTAATATCAATTAATTCAATATACGCCTTAGGGGACCAAATTTGATTTAATTTATTAAACAAATATTTATACCCTACGTTATAACCAAGTAAGAGAATTATTAACAAACTTTTCCAAACCTGACATCCCTTTGCTTTCTGTTCGTCCGATCGAATGAGTTGTGGGTATGTCGTGTCTTCTATAATCACATTATTTTCCATTCAAAAAGCCCCCGAATTAAAGCTTTAATTCCGATCTCTGGGCCCTCTTGCGTACTCCCACCCTTATGATTCATGGGCGAGATATTACATATACCCAAGCTCAAATTGCCTTCAAGATTGTTATTACCTGCCATCCACTCTTTATTCCATCTGCGGATGGGTTCCACGCCTCCCATAACTATATCCTCATTTGTTCGATTCAGTAAAAGGTCATGTTGCGCAGCCTCCACCCTAATAACTATATCATGTTCCCCCAAATTGGATATTAGTAAACTAGAAGAAATGAGTGTACCCGAGTCTTGATGCTTATCAGCCATATTTGACCAATCTATTTGAGGTTGAGTGATTTCTGGTGGACCTTGATCCCAAACTTCCTCCATTGTTATCAATTCATCAAAATTCGGGTTTACCACCATCCGAATTTCTTCACTATTCTCACATTTATCCTCCACGGGCTTCTCCATCAGTACTAGTCTATTTTCCAGAAAAATTGCAGCGACTTCATCCATTAATTTCTGATTTTTTCCTTCAATTGATGAAAGATCATCCCTATCGACGTACACTAATGACCGCTTTGGTACCCGGTTAGAATCTTACACTCTTCCACGCGGTGGCACCGTCACCCCGAGCTAGCCGCCTCCTTTCTATCTCCCTCATTTGAATTTTTTTTGATTCGATTGGAGGAGATTCATCTCAAACTATTTTCTTTGTCTCTTTGTGGAGTCATGCCCGTTCTAGGGTGTTCGGCATGGATGAAGCATAGTTTTTACGATATCGGTGTTTGAATGGACTCACACTCCACGGGTGTCAGCCAGAAGAGGTGGTGTCGCCTAGGGTGTGATAAAAATATAATATAATAAAGAAAATAATCACCCTACACTAAACACGGTACTGCAAGTATCACAGGACGTATGCAAGTTTTAATGATAAGAATATTCGTTCCTCAGAGACTTAAGTGTGTTATGCTTATGGGTAGATAAATTAAAGTAGCAATTAATAATTAAAAGAAAGAAAATAAATATAATTGATGGAGAGATTAATGATTAATCTAAATAAAAAACAATAAAATAAATATGAGAGAAATAAGATGAGAGAATATAGCTTAGGTTTTTGCTCGTATGCACTAATCATTCTAATTCTTCTATTTGTTTATAAGGGAGATAATAGCTCTTAGATAAGTAGTCAGGTAAATAAATTACTCCCTACCCCTATCAGGGTGGACTAGGGTGGCGACCTCACAATCACGAGGTGACTTAACTAAGGTGATCCTACGCCACTAGGTTCTTAGATGAGACTGGCCTTCTAATCATGATCGGTGATTAATTAAACCCTTATGACTATCTAGTTAGGAAATCCTTTCCATATAACTACCGCATACTAAACGTTTATGTGGTGTTTCAATAATTAGACACCCCTTCTGGGTGACCATCTAACTACTATTAGCACAACCCAAAATTGATCAGGTTTAAGACAGACAATAAATCAAAGCACATAAAACAAATATATGGTTAAGCAGCTAGAATCAATTTAAAACATATAATTCCCAAAGAAACTTAGATAGAAAGAAAATAAAATTCATATATTATGCATATGCAAAACCCAAGATATGTGAGAATTAGTTCATACCTAAAGGAAATAAAATAAAGATACATGACGTCAACTTGCTCTCTTGAATTACTCTAATGATAAATAAACTTAAATCTAGTTGTGGGAGGCAAGGACTAAACCTATGCCTTGGAGCTGAGCAAGGACCTGTTTACAAAGGTTAAATGGTGTATTTATAGGAATCTAGGAAGCCCTAAAACGTTTTCTTGGAGTGGAAGACTGGTGTCGGCTAAGGTGTGATAAAATAATAGATATAAATAGAAAAAATAAACACCCTAGCCTAAGTATTACAGGACGCATGCAAGTTTTAATGATAAGAGAATTTGTTCCTCAGAGACTACGAAAGTTAGAGAGAACTTATGCAAATATCAAGTGCAAATATTAAAGCTAGAATAAATAATACGCAGGAATAGAGAAAAGAAAAGTAGATATTATTTGGTTTTGTAAATAAAAAATTAATCTAGATAAATTAAAGACAGAAAAGTAAATAATAAAAAGAACGAAAGTATGAGAGTTTAGCTCGAGATATAGCAAGTAATCCCCACGAGCCTTGTTTATTGTAATTATGTTAGGGGTGAATTATGTAGAATTGCAATAACCAAGATTCTAAATTCCTCCCTACCCCTGTCAAGGTAGAATAGGGTGGCGACCTCACAATCACGAGGGGACTTAAATAGGGTGCTCCTAGGCCACTAGGTTCCTAAATGAGACTGACCCTTTAATGATGATCGGTGGTTAAATCAAACCCTAATGGTTATCTAGTTAGGCAAGCCTGTCAGGATCACTACTGCACACTAGACGTTTATGTCGTGTTTCAATAATTAGACACCCATTCCGGGTGACCATATAACTACTATTAAGGCAATCCTATATGTAGGCCTCCACAAGGAAAACAGACAATAAGTCAAAGCACATGAAACATAGAATAAAACATGAATTCAATTTAAATACAATGGCATCCCAAATTAAAATAGATGTAAAACAGGTCTAGGGTTCATACCCATATTCTAAATCTCAAGCTAAATTAAATTTAGTTCATACAAGAGAAAAAGAAGAAAACAATTACAAATTTGAAGGTTTGCAAAGACATGATTTGGTGTTAAGCTCCTTCCAGACTTCTCTTCTCTTGTTATAAGCTTCCTCTTGGCTTAAGGATTGGCCAAGGATGTGTTTCTTCTAAATATATGGTGTATTTATAGGGTATTCTAAACCATAGGTCTAAGTCTTGGAGTAGAGGGCAAGTAATAGTACTCTTTTCCAAATCAAATTCGTAACCCTAAAAGTGTAGGAAAGGTAAGAAACTGTTGTTGTTTTGTTTTGGCCGTAACTTCTTCGTTTCAACTCCATTTGACGCATTCTTTATATCGAAACTGACCGTCTCGGAAAGATATACACTTTAGCTTCAGACGATTCTTCCAAATTCCAATCCAATATTGAGTTATGATCACTTTTTTGGACGTAGCTGGTGAAATTCAGATTTACTTGACAACTTTATCTTTCCATACTTATCTTTTACTTCCTTTATCTCCAATTTCCATCTTTATCTTCTTTCATTTATCTCTTAGAATTGATTTGGCATCTAATCAATTACCATATATCTTTAAAGTTTACAATTAACAAACAATTAAACCCAATATGCTCTAAAAATAATAAATCATCAATCAAGACAAGAAATAGGAAAATAAACAAATATGACTAAAAATTGACATTTAAGCTATTAAATACACCTAAAATGATGTCTCCAACTAAGATTAAATCATCACAAATAGGGAGACATCAAAGACAAGTAATTGGACTTCTAGCCCAACTCAAATTCGTAACCCTCAAATATAAAAAAAAGGTAAGAAATTGTTGTTGTCTTATTTTGGCCGTAACTTCTTCGTTTCAACTCCGATTGACACGTTCTATATATCAAAACTGATCGTCTCGGAAATATATACACTTTAGCTTCAAACCATTCTTCCAAATTTCCAGCCAATCTTGAGTTACGATCACTTTTATGGACGTAGCTGGTGAAATTCAGATTTATTTTGGCAACTTTATCTTTCTATACTTATCTTTTCCTTCCTTTATCTTCAATTTCCATCATTATCTTCTTTCCTTTATCTCTTAGAATTGATCTGGCATCTAATCAATTACCATATACATTTAAAGTTTACAATTAACAAACAATTAAACCCAATATGCTCTAAAAATAATAAATCATCAATCAAGACAAGAAATAGGAAAATAAACAAATATGACTAAAAATTGACATTTAAGCTATTAAATACACCTAAAATGATGTCTCCAACTAAGATTAAATCATCACAAATAGGGAGACATCAAAGACAAGTAATTGGACTTCTAGCCCAACTCAAATTCGTAACCCTCAAATATAAAAAAAAGGTAAGAAATTGTTGTTGTCTTATTTTGGCCGTAACTTCTTCGTTTCAACTCCGATTGACACGTTCTATATATCAAAACTGATCGTCTCGGAAATATATACACTTTAGCTTCAAACCATTCTTCCAAATTTCCAGCCAATCTTGAGTTACGATCACTTTTATGGACGTAGCTGGTGAAATTCAGATTTATTTTGGCAACTTTATCTTTCTATACTTATCTTTTCCTTCCTTTATCTTCAATTTCCATCATTATCTTCTTTCCTTTATCTCTTGGAATTGATTTGGCATCTAATTAATTACTATATATTTTTAAAGCTTCACAATTAAGAAACAATTAAACCAAATATGCTCTAAAAATAATAAATCATCAAATCAAGACAAGAAATATGAAAATATAATAATATATATAAAACTCGACATTTTAACTTCCTGATAATCCTAAGATGATGTCTCCAACTAAGACTAAATCATCACAAATAGGGAGACATCAAGTGGCTACGGCAATTGTTGTGGATAATCCATCTGTTGGTCGGAGCCCAATGGGAAAAGAAAGAAAAAACTAATAAAGGAAACTAAAGGTTGAAATGGGAACAAATATATGGCTGTTACTTAGAGTCTCGAGATCAAATTTTTCTATCTTAGGGAAAAACACATCACTTGTTCCTTTTCTTGTTTGTTAACGTGCATTAATCATAATTTTTAATTAAATATGTAAATCAATTTAATATCAGTTACAATTGACATTAAATATTTTGTTATAAATACTAGAATATTAGAATTGTGTTTTTCACAAACAATATCAAATATAATGGCCATGTATTCAGTAAGCAAGACAATTTTTCTTTCTATATTTTTGCTCTACCTAATTGTTATAACCTCGGCAAGTTGTACAAATATAGAATCAAACAAAAAGACAAAGATGCAGATCGTAGAAGTCAATTATGGTCGGAAGGTGCGAAACGATATATGTACTCAACTTCTTTGTAATAATTCTTGTTTACTCCAGGGTTGGAGCCATTTAGGATTTTGTGAAGATAACGAGTGTTATTGTTATAAAAAAAAATAAGTAGGTAAAATGTGTATCTGATGGTATTATGCAATTTAATAACATATTATAAGTTTACCATATTGCAAAATGTACATGTCTTATTGAACAATGCAAGAAGTCATTAAAGAAATGACATGGGAAAACATATACCACTTTAATTTTTGGTTCAAAACTAATTTAAATGGTTAAATGACATTAATAATAGAAAAGATAATCATCGATCAATCCTCTAAGAAACACGTTGACTGATTTTCTCGTTCAGAAAATAATAGTTATCAACTGCTCTTCTTCACTTATGTTAAACAAGATAATTTTCTATAGGAGAGGTGAAAATATTATGACCAAATAAGTTGTCCTAACCAAGTAATCTATTAGTTTAGAAAAGTCTTGTAGACAATTATAAAAACAAGTGGTAGAATAGTTAAATTTATGATAATATACAAACTAATAGATATTAAAGATCAAACACTTTAAGAGCGAAAAGTAAAAGTGTAAGGGAAGACAAGCGATACAAAATGATGTATAGTATTTGGCTGTCGGTGGCCTACGCTCGCTCCCTAAGGTCAATTTGATCCTTAGGATTTACAGGATTCTCTACCAATCTTTCGTGTCTCTTAAATCGAGTTGAGAACACAAAACTTTTACAACAACCACTTAAAAATATTCTTGAATCCATCTCTTGTGTTATTGTAAAACAAGGATCCAAGTATTCAACCAATACTCTCAACCCACTTCACACACCTTTTAAGTCTTATTGCATGTCTCAACCACTCACAGACTCATAAAACTCTATTGGTTTGTGTATGTAAGTTCTCACTATAATTTTAGAGAATTGAAAAACTTAGGAAATTTGATATTTTAATCTACACTACCTAGTAATATACTGCTTCATGAGTAGATCATTAATCTTTCAAAGCAATTCCAAAAATATTTCAATTTGAGCTAGAATTTCTTTGAACGCTCCTTGAAGATATCATCTTAAATGCTTGATTTATGGTGTGGATAAGAGTTGATTTCTTTTAAAGAAGACATTCAATTTACATTAATCAAAAGGTCTGACGGTCAAATACCAGGTGTCACCATATTATCAGATTATATTTCAAGGTCGTAGGCCTGACATCTTTATCCTCGGAGGTCCTCTCTTTCCAAATGTCAAATTTTATATTTGTATGATGCATATTGGAGGTCCAAATTCTCATTTTTGTATACCCCCTTCAACTTGTTGGGGACTGGTCTTCTGCTTCTTTGGATGTCTGACTTCTTGATCTTCACTTGGTCGATGACTAAGATGTAGTACGGTGGTACGATGCTCTGGTTTTCCAAAGGTCTGATATTTCATCTCTACTTGGTCAAATTACTAAATGGAGTGTGAGGGTTTGGAGGTTTGGTTACACAAACTCCGATGTCTAGATATATATATACATATATATATATATATATGTGTGTGTGTGTATGTGTATATATATACACAAAATTCTTAGATGACTGTGAGGTTTAGTAGATTGGTATATCAAAGGATCGATGATGGGATTCTTTGTTTGATCATGTTTGCCTGGTGCTGTAAGATCTCGTTTAACACCTAAAGATTGATAAGATTGGCTAATACAGATGTGATTAAATCAATAAATATGATAACAACAACATGAGATAAGTTTGCCTACAAATCATCACTCAAAATATAAGGTATACTAGCAACATCCCCTATTTTGATGGATGACAAATTATAGAATGATATAATCTCAAAGTATGGAATATAGATCTCAAATGGAGTCTTTATGGCCATACTCCCCCTTGCACTAATCATATAACTAAATAATAAAGATAGGGGAAAGTACAATGCAAACCTCGAAATTAAGCTACATCATCCTTCATGCCCACCCGTGACTTATCTTATTCGAAAGAAAATAAGTCCATTAAGACGCATAAGGTGATGAGGGAAAAAGACTAGAGCTATACAAAATATTAGGCTTGATAATCCTCATCACACTGCCTCAAGATGTTGAACCAAGGCTACCCACAATCGAAACACGATGCCCATAATACTAGTGATGGGCTCGAGAGAATAGGCTACTTAGCTCAAAGTAGTGGGAATGGTGTGTGGGTAGTAGGGAGTGTCGTAATATAAATAGGCCTACTAAAATCTTATAACAACAATATAATAACTCGACAATTTCAATCCATATCATCAATTGAGATTATTCTCTACCTTATCTTGCATATCTCTTTAGTCAGTTCAATACTTACAATTTATTTATCCTTCTAAATACTCTGATTCACCATCCTCAAACCTAATCACTTCATAAAAAATATAACTGGTAAAATATGTCTTATCGATTTGGCATCATCTGTGGGAAGCATAATTTTTTTCACCCATTGAGATACTACAAAAAGGTCCAAAATTAAGGCCAACGATAAGATGTAAACACAAGACAAGTATAATAATGTGGTCTATGGCTAAGATTTTATATAGCAATAATGTGACTTGAGTTTAGGATGTGGTTTCTGACTTGATGCAAATTTAACCCGACGAGAAGGGACTTTCAGGATGGTATGGTCGATATCAGTGCTCCCTAACTGAGTTTCGTTTAATCTTTACTCCTACGACTAATGTGGAAATTTCTAGCAAGAAAAAATGTTTGTTGTACTCATGCTTTGGAGTCTACCTTCCTTGTATGACGCAGTTCTTTCTCAACTATTGTCTAGCAAGACCCTGCCCGCTATGTTTGAGGTATTCTACTCTTGATCATGCTTGTCTTACTCATAGTGCATCTACGCCTCCATGCGATCGTTCTCCTTTTCTTTCTTAGTCCAATATTGTAGGGATAGTAGTATTCATTGTGATGGTATTTCGAGTGGTTATCGTAGTTGTGATCGTGGTCATGGTCGTGGTTATAGTCGGGTTGGTGGTAGAGGTAGCTACACTACCCGATCTCAGTGCTTTTGTTTCCATAGAGTAGTACATCTTCGAGATAAGTTTTGTGACTTGCATGGTCGTGAGTTAGGTGTTTCCCATTCCACTCAGAAAGATCCATTAGAGGTCTCTTCATCAGGTATTGGTCATTCATAGCGTGTCCTTACTATTCTAGAGGATCGGTACTCTCAGCTTCTTCAGTTAGAAGCATCTTTGTAGGCATCTCAATCTTCTCATGCTACATCCCAATCAATCATACAACTCTAGAAATCTTTTAATTATCTTTTTCCAACTGGGTTCTTGAATACTCTCTCATGTAAAGGTGTTCATCCATGAACCCGCTGTTGTGGCAACAACTACTAGCATCCCCAAAGCGTTTTTCATCTCTAATATAGGAATCTTTAATTATAATAGGTATTGACATCTTCTCCTCCCTAATCACAATTGCCTGCTCTTTAGGATTTGAATCCACCAAAGACCGGTTCCTCTCTAATTGCTTGAATCAAATTATCCTTCTTGTTTGTTCCCGAACTAGTACCGATCTCACTTGTTCTCCTCTAGATCTTACTCAATACCTTGCTTTGATTCTTTATCTCCCTTATCACTAGATAACATCTTTGTTCTTTTCATCATCTCTTTTAACCTCTAACTCAAAGATTTGAACACTCTTAAAATCTGTACCCCTTGAATTTGGGTTTAGAAAAGTGTAAGGATGATGATTCTCTATGTGAGTGTGATGGAATCAATCTTTGATGACATGGATTTAAGGAATTTTGAAAAATATTTGGCAAATTTTGGTTTTGATTCTTGGATTCTAGATGTTTTGGAATGACTTGGGAGTTTGATTCTTGTTTATAGAAAGGTAGGGAAGGATTTGGATAAAAATTCTTGGTGATTTTGTAGTGTTTTGATGTGAGGTAGAGTTTTGATGAAGCTTTCATGGTGTTTCATGGAGTTTTGGTGCTTTGGGTAAGAAGGAGGATTAATGTTAGTGATATAAAGGTCAAATAACCTCCTTTAAGTTCAATTTTACGCGCCCCGTACTGAGTTACCATTTGGCCGTGACATGGTTCTCGTTTAGCCTCGTAAAAAATTAAATTACGTACTGTCGTGACGGTTTTCACGTTTGACGACACAGTTGTCAACCGGGTACCCGATGGGAAGTGAACGGGCGCCCGGTTAGTGAAACTTCTCTAGTTGATATAGTATCAAAAAATACGCAGTTTAGGCTCAAGAAAAATTTAATTTCGACCTCGGAGCGCAAAGTTATGGCCTTCCAAAGTTTTCTGGCGTTTCGTGCGGTGTACCGGACTTGATCTGCGGTGTACCGCAAGAAAGGTGTATTGGACCCCGTGCCACGGTCTGACAAAACAATGTAGGATAGGAGGCCTCGGCAAGGACCTTGATTTGTTATACCATTGTGACGGTCTTCTGGTCATGCGGTGTACCGCACGAAAGCTCTGGTATTCGCCAATTTTCGCGTTTCTTCTCCCTAACTCAATTTCTTAAGTACCTACACATCAGAAACACTAATACCTTCTTCAACACTTCAATATCTACTAAAAACAACTAACATAAATATAAATTAAACGCATAAAATAGTTGCGGTTGTCTCCCGTACAACACTTTTGTTAAACGTCTTTCAAAGTTAGACGCGTTACCTTTATTGTTTCTTGATTATATAGCCTCCCCAACAACGGCGCTAAAAACTTGGTGGGGGGAAAAGTGTGATAAATTAACAGATAAATAAAGATAATAATAAAATACAAACCCTTGACTACCCCGAGAAACTCACTACAAGTTTTACAGATCGTTTGCAAGTTAGTTTAGTAAGTAAAAAGTTTGTTCGCAGTGATTTGACCCATTAGATCTACTTATGTATATAAATAAGTATAGGAGAAATTACTTGTTTGATAAATATACAATAAAAGAAATAATATATATTTGGTTTGTTGATAGGAAAGATAATAATGCAAATAAATAATATAACAAAGAATGGAGATGAGAAATATAACTTAGGTTTGCTAGAATGCACTTATCCTTCTGAATCAATATTCTAGCTATAAGAGTGATTAAAACTCTCAAATAAATAGCCAGAATTTTATATTCCTCCTAAACCCCTTCCGGGTGGACTTAGGTGGCGACCTAACAATTACCAGGGAATTTCGGTAAGGGGACCCTACGCAATGATTGGTGGATAATCTCAAACCCTAATAACTATCTAATTAGACAAGCTCTTCCAGATCACTACTGCACACCAGACGTTTATGTGATGTTTCAATAATTAGACACCCATTCCGGGTGACCGTCTAACTACTATTAATGGGTAGTCTATACTCGTGCACTAGTAAGAACTACGATCAGTAAATCAAAGCACATAAAACAAATATATGGTAAAGAAGCTAGAATCAATTTAAAAAGTTTTCCCAAATAACATAAAAGAAAATATAGAATTAGAAATCAAAGTTGATACATATGCAAACCCGAGCTATGGGAAAATTAGTTCATATCTAAAGACATAGAAATAAACTACGGATAAAAGTAATTAGAAACAAAGATAAGCTAAAGAATATAATAGAAAATACCCTAATGATAGAGGGAAATGGTGGAGAAGAGGAGTTTGCTACTTTCCAACTTCTTGTCTTCCTCACTACGGGTCTTGTTGCTCCTCTTTAATTACTAGGATTTGATCTAAGGTTTAGAACTGAGTAAGGACTAAGCCAGTGTTAAAAACTGAGCAAATACATGTTTACAATGATAAGATGGTGTATTTATAGGTGCTAAGAAGACCCTAGGTCGAAATTGTTGAGTAAAAGGCAAGTAATTTGAGTCCAAGTCCAACTCAAATTCGTTTCCTAAAATACCAGAGAGGATAAACACTGATCACTCCTTTGATCATATCTCCTTTGTTATTGATCTGATTTTCGCCTACTTCGTATAGAAACAACCGCAGAAAAAAGATCTAAGTTTAATCCTTTGAATGCTCATCCAAATTCCCAGGCGATTTGAAGTTATCTTCACTTTAGTGGACGTAGCTGTAGAATTTCAGATTCACATGACAGCTTTTCCTTTCCTATTTCATCTCTACTTCCTTTTATCTCTTGATTCATTCCATATCTTCTTTCCTTATCTCTTTAGAATTAATTTGGCATCTAATTTTTTTTGGGTGAGTGGGTGATCCGGGCTAACTTGCGCGCACCACGACTAATACCCATGGGAATATACACACCTCCCCATGTATATTCCCAGGTAAATCAAAACTAGGTTACCCATGTTTAGGGAGGGATTCAAGCATTTTACCTTTTACTTTACACCTGTTAGGGAAGGAATTAGAACCTTGGACCTCCCCTTTTAAGTGCTGAAGAAATAGCAAGACTATAGCCAATTGAGATTTGGCATCTAATTATATTCCATATATCTTTAAAGCTTCACATTAACACACAAATTAAACAAAATATACTCTAAAAATAATAAATCATCAAATCAAGACAAGAAATAAGAATCTATCAAAATACAAATAAAAATCTATAATTAATTAATCAAATACATCTAAAATGATATCTCCAGTCTAGATAATTATATCACAAATAGGGAGACTCATCTTGCAAGCGGAAGAAGCGATTATTCATCTCTCTCTTTGATAGTTTAAGAATAAACCTGTTAAACATGTAGAGTGACAAAAACAAACAAAAAAAAAGTAAAACCAAAAACATCTAAACACTAAAATACTAACAAAAACAAAAAAGTATAACTCTATAGTCCCCGACATCGGCACCAAAAACTTTTCGTTCCCTAGTGTGTGATAAATAAATCAACACTCAAGGAGGGTGACTTCCTGCAAGCGTACAACTCATTGGAAAGTAATAATCATGGTAAGTTTAAGGTTATCGTTCCAAAGGACTATAAAAGTTACGATTAATGTGCTTACAAAATTATAGAAATATATAGTTGCTAAGATAAAATGATAAGAAATGTAAAGATGATATTTATTGGGTTTTTGTATACATGTTTAAAATGAAAATAAACTGAATTACTAATTAACTAATATGCAAATGCAATTAACTAATAGATATGCAAAATGAATGGTTGAGTTTTGCTAGTAATTGCCTATACCGCTAATTCACTAGTTCTATTGATATGAGCGAGTTCGTGATGTTAACATTAGCCAAGATTCAATGGTTTCTCTAACTCTCGTCGGGGTAGACTTAGAGCGCAATCCTACAAACCAATGGGCTAACAGATGAACTAAGTTCTTACCCTATTGAGTACGTAATGAGAAAGACCGTCATGTTCAATGTCTCGCACTAGGTGTTTAAACGCTGTAACTGCAATTAAAACCCCCCACAATTAAGGTGCAGCCAATTACTACAACTACCCACTACTTAGCTACTGTATGAGTAGTATTATAACAAACATATAAAACAATGGAATATAATAATAATACCATTATCAATAAAACACTACAATCCCAAATGCAACAAATCATTAATCAGCTAAACATTAATTCTTACATATGCAAACCTCAAGCAATGAGGTTAGTTCATAAATGAAAAAGTAAAAACTAAATAAAACTAATGATGCAATAATGACTAATATAAAATTTAAAGTGAAATTAGGATTGAAGGGATTCAGATATGGAATGAAGTAGAATCATTGGGTCCATAGACAAACCCGCCTTTTCTTATCCTCCTTCCTTAAGCTCCTCCATTCTTGTGTAATTTCCCTTTTCTTTTTCTTAATTCTTCTTTTATTTCAAATATAATGAGTTAGGGGCTGCTAGGAGGCTTATATAAGAGATAAAAATGGATCAGGGCTTCTTTAGGCTCACTAATTAGGTTAGAATAGCCCAAACCCGTTTTTACTTAACATATTTCAGACTCAAGCCACGACAACTGTTATTGGCATAATTTATTCACCATAACTTCAAGATCTTTATAAATAAAAATGAATATGTTCCAAATCTCTCACAAATATATCATAGTGACTGAAACACTAAGGCACAAAGATTTTACCAGCAAACGCTCCAATTTTCCAAAGTGACTTTAAGCTTATTTCACGCTTTGGATTGGGGTTTATCTCAGCTTCATGACTTATTAGTCTCATCTTGGAACCTTGTATCAACCATGTACCTAGAAGCTACACACTTAACACACAATTAAGGCACAAAAGCTCTATAGATAGTATTATGTCCAAAACGAGAGGCAAAAGTACAATATAGCAAATAATAGGGAAAAATCCCTCACTTAGGCCCAATAAGCTCCCAAAATAATGTCTCGTGAATGGATTAATCCATCACAAAAAATAGATACATAATTTATATCTAATGAAAGACCGTTCAGAGGTGTTTTCTCTTTTGTCATCATTTTGTGCCGAAATTTATACCCAGTTTAACGTTCAGGTTCGTATATTGCGTAGTGATAATGCTAAAGAATATTTTTTGTCATCCTTTCACCCTCTTATGTTTGAGCGTGGAATCATATACCAATCTCATGTTCCTACCCTCCAAAACAAAACAGGGTCGCAGAAAGAAAGAATATACACCTCATAGCTACGGCTTGTACCCTTCTCCTTTATAAAATTTTCTTTTCTCATTTTATGGATGATACAGTTCTCACGTATTGTTATCTCATCAATAACATGCCGTTCTCTGTCCTACATGATCAAGTTCCCTTCTCTATCCTTTTCCCTATAGATTCCGCTACATATGACCACCTCGAGTCTTTGGTTGTGTCTCTTTTGTTCAAAATCTTTATCTGGAACAGATAAATTAGGTCCCCGATCAGTTAAGAGTATCTTTCTTGACCACTCTTGCTTCCAGAAGGGTTATCTTTGTTATTATTCTTCTCTAGATAGGGTGTTTATTTGTGGGGGAAGTTACATTTCTGGAGTCCTCATCATACTATCCATCTAACATATCAGATATTGTTATCTAATCATTGTCTCCTCTAGTCCCTACATTTATTTCCCCACCTCTTGTCCACATCCACGTTTCTTTACCGATTCCTAGAGTCACTTCAGATACATCCCAATTAGATCGACTCAATTTACAAGTTGATACTCGCCACCCTCCTCCTCCGTTGCCACCCTCACCACCTGTACCACTTTTCTCTCTGTCTGTGGATCAGGTGTCCTCTGATTTAGATGTTCCTATCTCTCTTCGAAAAGGTATTTGAAATTGCACCACAATACATCCTATTTATTCTTTTGTGTCTTATGATACTTTATCACCTCCTTATGTGTCTTTTGTTACTTCACTATCGTCTATTTACGTCCCTACTTATCATACAGATGCTCTTACACGTCCTGGTTGGCGTTATGCTATGGTTGAAGAGATGTATGCAGCACACTATAATGATACTTGGGATTTAGTTGATTTTCCAAGTGGAAAATCTCTAGTTGGTTGTCGATAGGTGTTTACTATGGAAGTCTCTCAAGATGGTAAAGTATATCGCTTATAAGCTTGTCTTGTGCCTAAAGGCTACTCTCAGGTTTACGGTGTCGATAATGGTGATACTTTTCACATGTTTCTAAGATGTCATCTGTTTGTATTTTTCTCTCTCTGGCTGTTGTGCGTAATTGGTTCCTTCATCAAGATATTAAAAATTATTTCCTTAAGGGAGATATTAAGAAGGAGGTGTATATGGATCAATCTCCAGGGTTTGTTTCTCAATGGGAGTCTCGTAAGGTGTGTCGTCTGAAAAAATATTTGTAGGGTATGGTTCAGACGGTTTAGTGAATCCTTACTTGAGTTTGGTTTATCACATTGTATAGTTGATCACTCATTATTCTATATACATTATTCTGGTCAAAGTCTATTACTAATTGTGCATGTAGATGATATTATCATTACATGAGATGATACATCAAGAATTCAGAATTTGAAGACATCTCTTCAGAAGCTATTTCAAACAAAGGATTTGGGACAATTAAACTACTTTCCTGGTATTGAAGGGGCACAATCGGGTAAAGGAGTAATCATATCACAACAAAAAGTATGCCTTGGATACACTAGAAGAGGTCAGATGCTTGGTGTACGACCATGTGACTCCCTAATGGATCCAAATTTGAAACTCATACTCAATGAGGGGGATCTATTCATTAACCCATGGAGGTAAAAAAGATCAGCTGGGAAGCTTAATTATCTCTATCACACAGGATCATATATCTCATTAACTGTTAGTGTTGTTAGTCAGTTTATGGATTCACAATGTGAGCGTCATTGGGAGGCATTCGTACGTATTCCAGATATATCGAAGGGGCTCCTAGAAAAGGGACATTATACAGTGATCGAAGGCATACTAAAATTGTTGTTTATTTTGATGTTGATTAGGTAGGATGCCCAAATGATCAATACTCCACCACTAGATATTGTGTCTTCATTGGTGGAAATCTATAAACAAGACGTGGTAGCTAGATCAAGTGCCGAATCTGAATATTGTGTTATGTGTTTGATCATTTGTGAACTGATATGGGTTAAAAATTTCCTTGCAGAAATCAGAGTTGATTGCTCTAATCCTATGAAGCTTATCTGTGATAATCAGGCTGCCATACAAATTGCTTTAAATCCAGTATTTCATGAGTGTACTAAGCACATAGAAGTTGATTTTCACATCCCTAGAGACAAGATTTCATCAAAAGAAATTGTAACATTTTATGTTGGTTCCAGTGATCTGTTAGCCGACTTATTTACTAAGTCTCTCAGAGGTCCTAGAGATAAGTATATATGTAACAAGTTTAGCACATATAATATATACGCTCCAACTTGAGGAAGAGTGTTAAAGTGTAGTACTTATAAGTACATCTAATACTCTTATGATATTAGTACATAGTAGGCTATTATTCATTACATAGTGTAGTCTATTATCTATTGTGTAATATCCTTTTTGTACTATATTGCTTTGTATTATCTATATATGAAGACTAGTGTGTTAAATACACTAAATCATTTATCTCATATCTTTAACTTCAACCGTGATCTTCAAATTAATTTTTGTATTAATTGGGCTATGTAATTTTGCTTTCCATTTTAGTAAGTAGACTAGGCTATTGATCAAGAAAAAAAGTACGCTAGGCTATTTTAGGAAAATAGGTATATTTTGGTGTTTTAGCAAGTTTTTTGGGATTGGAATTTTTCGAGTTGCCTTTTTATATAAGGGACTTGTTAATTTAATTGAAATTCTTGCAAAACAAAAATAAAAATACATGATATGTGGTGGTGTATATCATTACTTCAAATTAATTGAATATCATTACTCCAAATTAATTGAATTATTAATAATGTTAGGTAAATATTAAGTTAGGCGGGAATATAGTATTTGTTATTATTTGAAATTTGAAAGATAGTACCGTTAGTGAATTGTATATATATATACTATATTTGTATAGAAGAAAGAATATGTGTGAAAAGATAAATAAAGTTTCCTCTTGGGTCTTCTCCTTGTTTTCTCCCTTCTTCTTCTATAATTCTATTCTTCCATTCTATTATGGGAATGTAGATATTCAATAATTATATTACAGTATAATCTATTCAAATACTGTAATTAATAATTACTGTAATAAATATAATTATAATCTATTTATCAATATATCTATTCATTTCATTGGTAAAAAGTTTTAGCTTTGAGTTCAAAAGTAGAAAAACTATTTGCATTTGATACTGTGGTAGATAATATTCTATACATTTGAATTCTAAAATGAATCTATTATTTTATTATATCATTTTTTTTCATTTAGTTAGTAAAAATTAATTAAATAGAATGTGACTTTTTTTTATACATATGAGAGTTACTTTAGACTCGAAATCATTTTGACTCCAGTAAAATTCAATCTCAGGACCTCTTGGTTTTTACGGAGTAGTCTAACCACTAGACCAACTATCGATCTTATTTTTATTAAATAGAATTTGATTTCTATCATTGTTATTGACATCATGTTATTTTTATTTAATTTTTGTTAAAGTATAATAATACAATTTGTTTTTTTACCATCTATCTTTAACTTTTATTATTTTTAATGACATTATTTATTTTTATTTCCTTGTTTGTTAACGTGTATTAATTATAATTTTTAATTAAATATGTAGTCAAATTTTTTTTGTAAATCAATTTAATACCAATCATGACTGGCATTAATTTTTTTTTAATAAATACTAAGATTTAAGAATTATTATTTACAAACAATATTGACTATAATGGTCATGTATTCAATAAGAAAAACAATTTCTTTTTTCTATTTTTTTGCTCTACATAATTGTTATAACCTCGATAAATAGTACAAATACATAAACAAGCAAAAAAACAAAAATATAGATCGTAGAAGTTAATTATGGTCGGAAGGTGCGAAACAATCTGTGTACTAAGTTTCTTTGTAATGCTTCTTGTATCCTCCAAGGTTGGAGGCATGGAGGCTTTTGTTAACATAGCGAGTGTTATTGTTATTAAAAAAAAATAAGCAGGTAAATTTTTTATCAGATGTTATCATGAAATTTAATAATTTTTTATAAGTGTACCATATTGCAAAATGCACAAATTTGTATGGAAAAATGCAAGAAATCATTAAAAAATGACATGTGAGAACGTATACCCCTCTAATTCTTGGCTAATTATTAATTTAAATGGTTAAATGAGATTAATATTAGAAAATATAATCATCGATCAATCCTATAAGAAACATGTTGAATGATCTTCTTATCAAGAAAATAATATTGATCAATTTCGCTTATTTACTTATGGTACACAAGATATAGTCTTATAGGAGGGGTGAAAAGATTATGACCAATTAAGTTATCCTAACCAACCAATCTATTAGTTTAGAAATTTCTTTAGACAATTATATAAATATGTGGTAGAATTGATAAATTTAATAAGATACAAACTAATATATTTAAATGATCAAACACTTCAAAAGTGAAAAGTAAAAGTGTAAGGGAAGAGAACTGATACAAAACGATGTATAGAGATTCGGTTTTCGGTGGCATACGACCACTTCCTAAGGTCTATTTGATCCTTAGGATTTGCAAAATTCTCTACCAATCTTTTGTGTCTCTTTAATCGAGTTGAGAACACAAAACATTTACAACAACCACTTAAAAAAATCATCGAATCCATCTCTTGTGTTATTGCAACACATGGATCCAAGTATTCAACAAATACTCTCAACCCACTTCACACACCTGTGAAGTCTTATCTTATGTCTATACCACTCACTGACTTGTAAAACATAATTTATTTGTCTATGGAATATATCGCTATAATTCTAGAGAAAGATGAAAGACTTAGGGTTTCATATTTGAATCTACTCTACCTAACAATATACTACTTCATGAGTAGATACAGTTACTAATATTGCAAAACAATTCCAAAAAGATTTCAATTTGAGCAGGAACTTCTTTGAATGGTCCTTGAAGATATCAAATTGAAAAAGCTTGATTTATGGTGTGGAGAAGAGTTTATTTTTTAAATAAAAACATTCTATTTACATTAATCAAACATTCTGATGGTCAAATATTGTGTTCACTATATTATAAGATTAATTTTCAAGGTCGTAGGGCTGACATCTTCTCCCCTGGAGGTCCTCTATTTCTAACTGTCAAATTTTATATTTCTACTACTCGTATTAGAGGTATGACTTCTCATTTTGGAGACCCCCTTTCATCTTGTTGGGGTATGGTCTCCTGCTTCTTTGGATGTATGACTTCTTGATTTTCACCTGGTCGATTACTAAGATGCGGTACGGTGGTCCGATGCTCTAGGTTTCTAGAGGGTTGTTCGTTCATCTCTAGTTGGTCAAATTACTAAATGGAGTGTGAGAGTTTGGAGGTCTGGTTACACAAACTCCGATGTCTAGATATTTATATACAAATTTCTCAGACGGCTGTGAGGTTCGGTGGATTGGTATATTAAAGGACCAATGATGGGCTTCTTTGTTTGGTCATGTTTTCTTAGTGCTCTAAGGTATCGTTTAACACCTAAAACTTGATAGGATTGGATAATACAAATGTGATCAAATTAATACATATGAAACTGACAACATGGGATAAGTTTTGCCTACAAATCATCACTAAAGAGTATTAGGTACACTAGCAGTCTCCCCCATTTTGATGGACGACAAATCTTATAATAATATAATCTCAAAGCATGACATATAGATCGCAAATGAAGTATTTATGGCTAGACTCCCCTTGCACTAAGAATATAACCAAATAAGCAAGATAGGGCAAAATATTATGCAAACCTCAAAAGTAAACTACACCATCCTTCATACCCACCCGTGACTTATGCCCTTTGAAAGAAAAGATGAGAATTAATATTTTAGAAGGTGATGTGGTAAGAAGACTAGAGATATACAAAATAGTAGACTCGATAATCCTCATTACACCGCCTCAAGACGTTGAAACAAGGCTACAAGCGATGGATGCACGATGCCCGTTATTCTAGCGATGGGCTTGAGAAAATATGCTAGTTAACTCAAAGTAGTGGGAATATCGGGGGTAGTGGTGAGTGTCGTAGTATATATAGGCCTACTAAAATATTATAACAACAATGTAATTATTCGGTAATTTCAATCCATATCATAGAGTTTATTTTTCTCTAGCTTATCTTGCATATCTCTTTAGTCAATTCAATACTTGTAATTTATTTATCCTTCTAAATACTTCGACTCACCACCACCAAACCTAATTACTTCAACAAATATATAACTGGTAAAGTATGTCTTATCAATTTGGCATCGTATGTGAGAAGTAGAAAAAATTTCACCCATTAAGATACTACCAAAATTTCAAAAACTAGGGCCATCTATAAGACACAAATACAAGAAAAGAATTGAAATTTGAGGTACCACCTCACCGAGTCTTGCAACATAGATTTCTCAAAAGACAGGGGTAATTCCGTCTCCAATCACTCAACCACTTGTCAGAAGAAACACCATACCCATTGAGGTAGGATACACAACCCCACTAAGGCAGATGAAGATACTACGCAGTAAATACAAACGGGTCGGGGCCTTCCAAACTAGTGATTATCATTGAGGTACCCAATCTTGGTCAGAAGCTCAAAAGAAACCTCGAACTATAAAACATCTACTTCAGTCTTTGAAATAACAAGTACCTGAGAAAGCCCCATGGGAGTCGTATAGCTCTAAAGACTGGTAGAAATCTCCAAGAGAGCCTCTTAGAATGAAGCAGACAAAAGGCTGAAAACAAATCAATGCAGTCCTTTCTCATGGGGATCCTGGACGTGATCTTATTGCGCTAGTTTAAAATACCTTATCTACCAGCCTACAATGGATCTTTCGATCTAATCCAACATGTCAATATTTACACAAGGCACATGGAGTTGATAACCGCATTTGATATTATATTCTGTCGTGTTTTCATTAAGAAGAGTGTAACAGTGGTTTTCCAAGATGGAACAAAAAACAATAGCCTCCTTTAAACAACTTAGCTAGAGGATGAAGGAACGATTTGCTAGAAGTAAGGATTTAGGTCGGGATTCATCATTGCTATTAGATATCTATCAATATAAATGAGAGTCTATTAGGTACTATACCATGAGGTTCGACGACACATCACATGACATCAAAACCTCGAGAACACAATAACACGATTGACCTTCGTACGAAGGCTACTAAACAAGGAGATCCATATTAAACTAGCCTTAGAACCCAACCTAACACGGTTTGAGATCCTAGAAGTGGACACACTATACATTGAAGTAGAATATATGATGATCAACACAATGGATCGTATAAGGTCCCAGGATGAGGAAGAAGGTTGGAAAAATGCCAAGGCTTGAGCTGGTTGGTAGCACCTAAGATGACTAAGATAAACTCTCTTCAACTAAACAAATCATTTACATGTAATAAGTAAGTAAAAAATATCGATCTCAGGGCCTACAAAAGTAAGTTTGCAAATAGTGTTATCACAAAGTGGACTAGAAAGAGTTGGTAGAATAATACACAAAGACACAGAATTATTTATTTCGTTTTGAAGACTCTAAACTATGAAAGATAATTAAACTAAGACCTAAATAAAAGAAAGGAAAATAAAACATGAAATAAAGAAAGCTATGAGAGTTTAGCTCGAGAATTAGCAAGTAATCTCCACTAGCCTTGTTCTACGTTTGTTGTCTAAGAGAGACTTGTGTGATATATAAGCAATAGCTTGGATTCTAAATTCCGCCTAACTCCCATCATGGTAGCTTAGGAAGCAACCTAAAAACTACTAGGGGACTTGGGTAAGGGGTCCCTACGCAGTGATCAGTGGTTATATCTAACCCTAATGACTACCTAGTTAGGCAAGCTCGTCAGGATCACTACCGCACGCTAGACAATTATGTGTTGTTTTATATAATTGAATCCCCCGCCAAGGTTACAATCTAACTACTAATGGGGAAGCCCTATACTTGGACATATCAAGGACTACAAACATATATCAAAAACAAAATAAAGTCCTATCACAAACAATTCAATTAAATATAAATCCATAAACATTCAAATAAATCATAAAACAAGTATAGAATTAGTTCATACTAATGAACTAAAAACTAGCAATTAATAATATCATATTCATGTTAAGAAGACAAAATATAATAAGAATACTATACTAATTGCTGAAAACTGATAGATGGAAGGGTTGGAATGGAATGAGCAACTTCCCAGACCCTTCTTCTCTTTTTCTCTCTTGTTCCACGCGGCCTCTTGGTCTTTTTATGATCGGGGGGGCTAACCAATAATGCTTTTATTAAGGAAAAGCTGATGTATATAGGATTTGGGACAAAATTAGGGTTTAGGGCTAGGTTTAGGGCTAGGTTTTAGACTCCTAGTACAACTCAAAAAATGTTTTTCGCAACAAGTGGGCTGGTTGGCCAATAGCAGCGGAAACCCTAATAACTTATTCATTGTAACTTCAGTTCACAAGTCGTCAGTACACACGTGTCCGTAATCAAAAGACCTTGCTTGATATAAAAGGGATCCTATAAATTCTATGTCAATTTTCTGCAACATTGAAAATACTACACTTTCTAAATCTGATCGGCTCAAACTTTTACTTTCCAAATGTGCTCGAATCTTCCTTTTTTTCCATGACTAAGGGTTTTGCTAGATTATCCAATTCTTATCATCATCTCGAGGTTTATAGCTTCCAAATATCATAGAGCTACACAAATAACACACAAATTACGCGCAAAAGCTCTAAAAATAGCAAAACACAGAAACTAGACAAAAAAGTGTAAAACGTGAATTTATGGGGGAAACACCTCATCTGAGAAATAAATACCTTTATAATGATGTCGCGTGACCATATTATTCTACCACACAAATGGGGACATCACTAGTCCTAAGAAAAGCAAGACAAATAATAAAGGATATCGGGGACATACCTTGTATCCAGCGGGTCAAAGCCCTATGGAGATATTAACATTCATAAAAAATGACCCCAAGGTAAGATGGACATGAAAGATGATAACAAAAAGGGAAAAGAGGGACCATAATTGATATTGTCAATCACACAAGAATGTAGGAAACAATAGCGACGAGTGACAATTATTTCTCACAAGGATAAGACATATCCAAAAAATGGTTAGGTTGCCTACATTCCACTGGGGAAGTCTAACCAACCAATTATCAAATAAGTAAGGACAATTAGCTCACCGACCAACCTAGCCAATCAGTCCACCTCGTGACCCGAATAGGTAGAATCAGAATATCAAGACATTGAGAATAGGAGCGGCATCAACAAAACAACCTTCTAAGTGGAGATCAACAACATCGCATGTGGTTCCACAACATGGGCCATGCGGTCAGGCCGCCCTAGGTACACCAAGAAAGCTCAGACACCACCACCTAAAAAGGTATCACGGCATTGCTGATATCATCAATTTCAACGGAAAATATGCTAAAGGGTTACTATACCCACACGAAAAATTTAGTCATGTATGTCGTTATTGGAAGTGCCCTAAAAAAACGGGTGTTAGTCGACAAGGGAAGCTTAGTGGATCTATTATTTTCCACCATATTCGATAAAATAAGGATTCCATGTGACAATATACAACTGTGTCCATACACCATGTATGGGTTCTACGGACAAAAGTTTATTCCCTTTGGATACGTCGAGCTACCACTACATATAGGTACATCTGATCGCCATGACACCTTTGAAAAAAAAGTTTATAGCATTTGATTCCCGAAATACATGTCACCACGTTGTAGGAATAACTACCCACAATAAACTAAGAGTTATAGAATATACATACTACCTAACCATTAAATTCCCTACCATAAAGGGAGTGGTTAGAGTGCAAGGCAATCATGCTCAAGCTCGGGAGTGCTACGTCAACTCCCTCACATAACATAATATTTTAAAAATCCAAGCACCAATAATACAAGGAATATTCAAGGAAAACATATTGAAAAAAAACTTTCAGTTTATTATCAGAATCCTACTAGCCAACTACAACAAGGTACATTGATCTCCCACTTACTAGAGAGGGAGGTATATCCTATGATAAAACACTACCCACACCAATTGAAATCGCTTATGAGTGAAGGAAGATGGGCTTGAGACTTGTAGTCAGAACATGCCAACCTAGGACAGTGGTGTTACACTCTTTGTATGCACTAGTAGTTTTTTAACGAGGTGATACACCAGCCTGTAACATCTAGCTTTATTAATGCATTGTGTAGAATATGTATGTGCCTACTTTAGTACGAACAAATAACTTGCTTGCATATCAAAACCAGTTTTATTATCTTCTAATCTACTTTCATGCTTGATGAAATTATTTGTTCAATCCCTAAGATGGACTATCAAGCCTAGAATGCTAGGCCTGTGGTAAAACCTCAATTTACCCCTCCCATTCGCTCCCCAGGGAACTGGGTCTACGGGGATAAAAGGGGTCATTATGGAAAAAACTCAAAAAACCTAGAGGTTCATTTAGTCCGGTTAATGGCTTAACTGGTCACTCTAGTGAAATATCAAATTAATTTCTCAGATGGGTTATCGATTCCAGCACAAGTCCTACATATCTACTCTAGTAAAACCTCGATTCAATCCCTCAAACAGATTAACGAGTCAAGTTATAGACCTAAGGAGTCACTGATGATTTGTATTTTTTGATTGAATAATCGTATCATAAGACATCATTTAGGGGTTTTAGGACATATTTGAGAGATTATTCCCTAGTATTTGACGTTTTACGATTTCTTATCTAGTTTCAGAAATTTTTTAGAGCTTCTATGCGCTAAATGTATGTTAAGTGTGCACATCTTAGGTACTTGGATTTTAGGAGGCCCTAATACGGTGATAAGAAGTCAAGGAAAATAGATCACCCCTTAGTCATAGCATAAAAGGACGATTCGACCACTTTTATAATGGGAGAGCATGTACCGGCCAGATTTGGAAATCAACTTGTTCGAGTTACCGTGCGAGATTGATGAAGATTTTGCAGGATCCCTTTGGTTTATATATATTGGTTGAAGTAAAGAGAGAGTAGGAACTAATGGTTTGTGATTTAAAGCCAAAACGAAAAGGTTGTTAAAGTTGCCGCTGTCGTGGTCCGAACTAGTCCACATTCTCTGGAAACATTTTTGGGTTGACTTGGACCACTTAAATGGGTCACACGAATCCAAAAACATTTTGAAAACCCTATATATAATATTTTGAAGATAAAAATATAAGTTTCATAATTTGGAACGCTTAGGAGCAGCCATTAACACTTGGAGAAGAAGAAGAGAATCTTTTCCACGCCATTCCCCACTTATCGTCCATCATCTTTCAGCAGTTATTATTGTAATATTATTCCATTTCTTCTTCTGATCATGTATATTACTCTTTTATTTTTGTTTTCCATTATTTATGTATGAACTAAATTACTTTAGCTTGAGAACCGTTTGATGTATGAACCCTAGATTAATTCTTTACATTTTATTGAGTTTTGGGATTGTATGACTAAAATGAATTGTTAATTTATTACTTTAGTTACATATTTGACTTTAAATTTCAGTCATTATTCTGGACAAGTATAGGGTTGACCTTGGTAATTAGGACTTCCACCTGGGAGGGGGTTTAGTTATGGAAAATAATATATAAACATCTAGTGTTTGTTTGTGAACCGAGAGGTCTTGACTAACCCGATAGTCATTTGGGTAAGAAACTTAGAAGTCGACCATCATTGTAGATTTCACTTGGGAGAGGTCTGTGGTGATGTTAGGTAGCATCCTAAGCTCCCAAAAAGGGAGTCAAGAAGATATTTTAATCTCGGCTTTAATATATTTCCGAGTTTTCCCTTAAGCAATAAATCTTAGATTCAACTAGTGGGGATTACTTGTGTGTTCTCGAGCTTTACTTCTCATCTTAGTCTTATTGATTTCATTCTCGACCTTTAGTTAATTATAATTATTTTAATTAATTTTAATTATAGTCCTTCGTAATTGAAAACCCAACAAATATATCTTTTACATTCTATAGTTGCAACTCGACCCCTACTCACTTTATAAAACACAAAGGTATTGATGTCTCCTTTTTTGTGAAAAATAAATCTCATTGTGAGACATCTTTTTTGGTTCCTTTTGTGCTCAGCTGAGGGATTTTCTTCTATTACTTGATATATTCCCGTTCCTTGCCTTGTTTTGGAGATTTGTCACCTTTAAAGCTATTTATGTGTAATTTGTGTGTTAAATGTGAAGATCGTAGGTACAAAGATTATATTAGATTCCAAAACACGGATAAGAACTCGATGAAAGGGGATCAAAGAAGGAAATCAAGAGTTAAGGGACAAAGAATTCGTCTTTAAAAAGTGAAAGAGTTGTATGCTAGAATTGGAAAGTGAATTGTTTTAAATGCCACGTGATTTTTCTAAAACAAATTGGACGAGAACTTTTATATCCATATAGGTATCTTAATTAAAAGCACATGTCCACTAAGATTTTGCAATTCGAAGATGTAACAAATAAGTTATGAATTCCGCAGCTGACGTGACTCGAACTTGTCCCCTCTTGGAGGAATACGTTTTAGGATGTGCTAGGTCATTTAACCTAGCCCATGGAAACCCTAAAAGTTTTTTACTTATTTATATCAGCTCTGAAAATTAGAAATTCATCCCTGATCGCCAGAGCTTATTTTTCATCAAGGATTCATCATATAAGCAATCTAGAGGATCTAGAGTAGGAAGAAACAACGCTGGAGCGTCACCACATCAATTCTGCACTTCTCCATCTCTATACTTTGGGTAATTAGAGTTAGAATATTTTGTCTTAAAATTCAATTTTACGCTATTTATTTCTTAGTTTTTATTTTGCATAATTATTCCTCTTTTGCTTAGGATTGTGATTACATGAAATATTGAATATTTTTTTATGGTTAATTGAATTTGGAAATATTGTATTTGATTGAATTGGTGTCTAATTAATTTCTATCGACTCTATGTTTTCTATAACACAACCTGTTTTCTGATAAAAAAGTGTGTAGTCGAAGTAATTAAGTTAACAGCTGAAGTAGGAGGGTTTAATTGCCGAAATAGCATATAGACGTCAAGTGTGTGGTAGTGATCCTGACGGGCTTGCCTACTTAGATAGTCAACAGGGTTAATTTTTATTACAAAAATTAACGCTTAGTGTGTTCTTAAGTAAGTCCCCTATTTGTGTTAAGTTCCTCTCTAAGCTACCCTAAAGGGAGTTAGAGAGATATTAGAGTTCTGTCTATTATGAATTTACCAGTCACCCTTATTCCTAGAATCATGGGTGAATACCGCGCGCGCGCCTTTATCTATAGGTAAAATGTGTTGGGGTACCCTAACTATGAAATGTAACGAGATAGACATTCACGTTTCATTTTGCGACAGTGATGGCCCTTTTTTAACAGAATCGTCAGTTGACCGTTAATCAATGCCGCGTGGCGCCACCTAAGCGCCACGTCATCGACACGTCAGGCTGGTGTATCCCCATTTACACGTCTTTTTTTCTCCCTCTTTGTCCTTCTTCTGCACAAGAATATTCTGCCCCTCTTGTTCCATTCTCCACCATGAAAACAACCTCTCCAAGAAAACTATCGCCACCCGTGTCCATTCTACACCATCATCAACCAGCGTGGCTTCTCCATCAACAGTCGAAGAACCCAAATTAAGGTAAAAACAGAAAGATCTCTTTCACACTCACCTTCCCACACCAAGCCGCTCTCCTGCACAAGAAAACCGTCGCCACTCGGGGACCTTTCTCCACCATCATTAAACGGCTTGGAGAAGAACCCAAATTAAGGTGAAAAAATTGAAAAAACGTTTTATTTAGATCCACATGAAGTTCAAACGGTAATTTTAAATTTTTATATTTTTCACTTTATTTTGATTCATTTGCGTGATAGTTCAGGTTGTTGATATAAATAAAGACGATTTTGAGGTTGATACTTCATCATATAAGTGAATCCTATTAAAATAATCGTGAGAGATACGAATCTAAAAGTGTCTGAAGCTAAAAGAGGCTTCTTCACAAAGAGTAGTTCATCTGCATTAGCA
Source organism: Nemophila menziesii (assembly GCA_029959085.1). Classification (NCBI taxonomy): domain Eukaryota; kingdom Viridiplantae; phylum Streptophyta; class Magnoliopsida; order Boraginales; family Hydrophyllaceae; genus Nemophila; species Nemophila menziesii. Next base: position 78,763 of record JARWIR010000205.1, on the reverse strand, counting down.
CGTAACGAGAAATTCATAACAGAATACTAGCATGAGATGAACCGCATAACTTAATCGCACAGTTGCGTAATGTGATAAAACATTTTCCAAATGAATCGATTGATCCATCTTTAACTAATTGATTTTACTGCAAAGACAAAAGTACGTAGATAGATACACGTGCTTGAAATAATTTGGTGGGGAGTATGTAATTTTTAATTTTTTTCCAGATGATTCTGAAGCTTTTGTTTATGAGTGTATGAGCTAGTGAGTGAATCGAAGGGTGCTCCGTTGTTTAGGATAAGTGAGATGCGTAATTCTGATGTCGAGTAAGATGTCATTTAGTGAGGTTGAGTCTGAGAAGATGTTTGGCAAATACTTTAAGGAAGGGATAATTAATGAATGTTATGTATATTATTATGTAGGTTTGCTGACTCTTTTGTAAACACGATGAGAAAATTCCCAAATTGCACACCGCTAGTGATGCATCTACTGTAATAAATTAGGAGAAATTGGAAATTATTTATGCTACTTTAATTTCATGGTGAACATGCCGAAGAGTTGCTAAACTAAAGAAGGGGATAAAATGTCATATTGTTTGGTTAAATCTATTTGCAAGTAAATTGGTTAGTATGCATAGGTTTCTTCTTCTTTGTTTTTTGGTCGGAAAGTATTCACAGTTTTGGGGGTTGACAATTTCAGATAGGAAGATTTAAGAAGGGTTGGATAGAAAGGATTTATTGAGCTAATTACAGATAAGATATATACATGATTTGAGTTATTGATAGGAAAGATTAATATGTTATGGAGGTTTTGAAGTCGCTGCAAAAATTAATTTGGCAAAGGAAGATGATGATGATTTCAAAAAAAAAAAAAAGAATGACGTGGAATGGCTGATGACGCCCTGCTGGTGTGGCGAGGACGTGTCACCACGCGGCGTTGACTAACGGTCAACTGACATAATTTTTAAAAATCGTCACCATTGTCGCAAAATGTAACGTGGATAGCCATCACGCTACATTTTATAGTTAGGGTACCCCCAGTGGATTTTGCCTATAGATAAAAGGGCATACGAGGGCTTTACCCTAGTATCATTAATTTTATAAGATAGGTTTATATTTGCACCACTTAACTTTTATCTTATTTGCATAATTATTATTACTTAAAAAACAAAACATTCATTTTATTTGCTTATCTTTTTAATCGAAATATTTAAAACCATCTACACTAATATTAAACACATATTGAAATAACTAATTAAATCTCTGAGAAAGGAACGTAATTTACTTACTTATTACTTGTAACGATCCATACACTTGCGGAGAGTAATCGTGGTTTCTGAGGTGTGTGCGCTTTTTACATTCACTATTTTATCACACCCACGGGTCTACCAAGTTTTTGGCGCCGCTACCGTGAATTTTAAAAGTTATTTTATTTTGTGTTTAAGTTAGTTTAATAGTTTAATTTTTTTCAGTTTTATGCTTGTTTTGTTTTAGTCTCTTTTCAACTTCTTTAGGTATGTCGAAGTCTCTTGAACCATTGAATATAAGTGGTGAATATGGTTGTTCAAGTTGTGTGTTAGTTAAGTATCATTGAGAATAGTGTTCGCTCCCACGATGAAATTGGAGTGGGACTGTTAATCAAATTAATGTCTTTTAGTCGAGACCTAAAAATTCCTATAATGAGGTCCAAGCTATCAAGTTCAAACTTCACCACAACCAGCATATGATCATTCTCTTAATGAACTTCGACAAACCATACAACTTTTACTGAATGTGACGCAAGGGTGTGCTAGAGCTAATGAAGAAAGGTTCAACAATTTGGAAGACTCCCTTAATTGTTTCATCAAGGCTTCAATGAATAATATGATAAGGAGTGAGGCAAACATCGATGATACCACATCAATAGTGCAAAGCATGTAGCACCAACATTAATATATGGAGTAAATTAACTCAACTCACTGAAAAAATGAGCAATTACAACAATACACATCTATGTAAAATGGCCAAGATACATATACTAATGATGAGACCATTCAAAATAGTGACAACGGTGTTATATCGATGTGTTTGAAGAGTTTAGCCCTCAAGATGAGAGGGAAGTGGAATCACCACAAGTTGCATATAGTGAACTGGAGATTCTAACGATAGAAGAGTCAATCGCGCCAAGTTTTAATGAGGTAATTGTTGCAAATCGAGTTGAAAATGAAGTTAGAACTAGTGAAGTGGATATTTCAGCCGTAGAAAACCCAGCGAAATCGAGTTTGGAGGAATCAAATGTTGAAACTTTGGTTGAAAAAGAGACAGAAAAAGGGGAAGAGAGTGGACGGAGACGCCGCTTAACATTTTATTGATATTACCCCAAATCCGATGGGATAGACATTTTATAGGGTGATAGAGTATACAAAGCATATGTAGAGCCGTTCAGCAAAACTAAAACGTCCAAATGCTTGAGATTGATGAAGAAGGACTCACACCGCAACAAATATTCACATAAGCTATCTCAGAAACGAGTGAGATTGAGAGTGTAGAGGTCGAGGCTTAAAACGTGGCCCTCATAACAGAAGAGAAGTTCGAGACATTTCATGTTTTGGACAAGACGCTTGAGAAAGAGTCACTTGAATTTTTCATTATTCCCAACAGTAACCAATTTGGTCCAAGAGAATGTACACCATGAACATGTGAAAAGGAGAGCTAAAGATGAGTTTAGGGTCGGCAATAAAGTCACTTGGAAGGCATCCAAACAAGAAAACATGCCACGGGGTTTCGAGAATGGTATATGCAACCTGCATAATCTACAAACGTTGAAGTTGTCCTTTTGCGGAAATCTCCATGAGTTGCCTTTGCAATTGACAAACCTAGTTAACTTAAAGGCACCTTTAGCTTATAAATACTAAGTTGACGGAAATGCCGAGTCATATGGGAAGATTGAAAAGTCTGCAAACCTTAACTTGTTTCATAGTAGACAAATCACCGGGGAGAGGCATTGATGAATTGGAGAAGCTTCATCTGCATGGTTACCTTATGATTAAGGGGTTGCAAAATGTTATGAGTTGCAATGACGCAGTCAAGGACAATTTCAAGAATAAGAAAGAACTTGAACATTTAGTTTTGGAATGGAGTGGAGATAGTGACGACTCAGAACTTGACAGAGACATCCTCGGCAAGTTACAACCTCATACAAGCTTAAAGAGACTAAGAATTAACAAATATGGAGGTACAAGCTTTTCACATAGGGTTGCACATGATTCCTACTGCAACATAGTGTCGTTATCTCTTACAAACTGCAACAACTGTTTCTCCTTGCCAGGGCTTAGGGGTTTGTCGAGTCTGAAATCCCTCACAATCAGTGGATTTGGTAGTATTACAACGGTTGGTCAAGAGTTCTAAGGGGATGCCTCTTTAAGTAAACCTTTCAATCCCTCACGAGTTTACTTCAGGAAATGTGGACTTTTTTAGCCTTGAAGAGATTTACATAGAAGATTGCCCAAAATTAATCGGGATATTACGGTCACGGTAACGTCTTTTATGTTCAAAAAAATTCCAGATTTCAGGATGCCCTCGACTTGTATTTACTGATGATTGGATGAGTGCTTCTGAAGACAACCAAGTTTGATGTGCACTTTCATCTCTCTTCTCCGGAATTTATACGTATTTCAGATATGCCAAACCTCAAGGAGTTACCAGGAAGGTTCCTCAGATTAGGAGGATCAAAAGAGTTGAGAGTCAAAAGATGTGACAACATTATAACATTTCCAAAGGTAATGAGAAGCATCAACAAAATGATTGTTGAAGATTGTCCATTACTTGTGTCCTTTCCCACTAATATTAACGACCTAGAGGTTTTGAAGTATTCCAAATTGGAGTTCCCTACAGGTGAGCCGAGTGAAGATTGCTATACTTTACTTGAGCTTTTACGAGTAGAATATGCTGGCGATTCTTTCAATGATGTTACACTAGGCTTATATACCAATCTATTGAGCCTCTACAGTTCAAATTGTGAGTGTCTCAAGGTGATTCCCAGGATTCAGAATCTCTCATTGCTACATAGATTGGAATTCTTGAACTGAAAATAACCTGTTGTCTTTTCCCAATGGAGGACTGGCAACTCAGAATCTGAAGCATTTTGTAGTTTCATGTTGCCCTAAGCTCATGTCACTGCCTGAATGTATGCACTCTCTAAATCTTTCTCTTCGAGAGCTCTCTATAATCTTTCTCTACAACACATTATATTATATATGGATATACGATTGTCAGGGCTGTCGTGGTTATAGGCCAAAATCAAATACATTGACATCAAGAATTAAGTATCCTGTTGGAAAAAAGTCTCTCTCATGCGAAAGTCCTCTCTAGAGTTAGTTACAATCTAGGTGCACGTTAGCTTCGCTAACGTGTACCCAATAGTCATAAACGTTTAATTTTCAGTCAAATAAACCAAAAAATACAAAAAAATCCTAGATTTAGCTTAGTTTCTTCTAATCTACTCTGTTTTTTCTTGGTCTTTCTTCATTTTCGCTTCTTCTCTTCTCCTTTCTTACCCCAATCTCTAGCTATATCCTCCTGAGTAGCTAGATCATGGCTCGAGGAAGGGCAACAAGGGCGCAGCTAGCTGACCTAAAAGAACAAAAACAACCTGTTAGTATGAAATTTGGGTTAAATCAAAGCCCAACTGTAAATACCAACAAGGGTAGTGCGATGAAGGTCTTACCTGCTACAAGTGGAGGCAGATCTGTAACTTACAATAACAGATCTGTTACTACACCAAGCCAAATAGTGCCAAACAAAGGTGATTTTCCACCCCTTACCTCATCTGTTAGTAAAATAGCAGATCCAGTGTCTTGTGAGGAGTCAGAACAGAGTCATCATACTCCCCCTCGTATTTTACCAATTGAAACTCCAGAAATTAGGGCAATTGCTCAAAGAGCTTCACCTACCAAAACCTGGAGCTCAATGTTTGATGGGTCCACTAAAGAGGAACACAAGCTTGAATATGTGAAACCAACAACTGTCAATGGCAGAATTAGGGTTACCCCATCTCCAAAAATCATTGAAGATGGGTGTAAGGCTTGGGACAAATGTTTAGTGGGACAGTTCATTGAGAAGCCCCAACCATTTCATATGGTGAGAAATATGGTAAATATACAATGGAAAGAGTTTGGTAAAGTCATTATTAGCACTTCAGAACAGGGGTTATACACCTTCAAGTTTGAAACTGAAGAAGCTTGCTCAAAAGTACTCGGAGAGTTATGGCATGTTAATAATAGACCATTACTATTAAGAAAATGGAAACCGAACACCCATTTCGAGAAGTTTAAGCTAGACAAAGTACCAGTTTGGGTAAAGCTTAGAAGAGTACCTGGTGAGTTATGGTCAAAGGAGGGATTAAGTGTAGTGGCTAGTGCCTTGGGAAAACCCATTCAAATGGATGAAATAACAGCATCTCATACAAGACTCAGCTATGCGAGAGTTTGTGTGGAGATGGATCTTAATCAAGAATTGATTGAGGACTTTGACCTTGATATGGGTCATGATTCAGTTGAAACAGTCCTGGTTGAGTACACATGGAAACCTGTACTATGCAAAAAGTGTAAGTTATTGGGTCACACTGAAACAACATGTAGAAATACTAAGGAAGTGTGGGTCCCAAAGAGAACAATGGATAAAACAGTAGTGGAAAATCAAAAAGACAAGGACCCTACCTGGACTACTGTGGTTACAAGAAGGGCATCACCTCCTGTTAACCAAACTGATCAAGCCTCAACAAGCACAAATAATAGTTTCAGTGTGCTTCATCAAATGGACATAACTGAATCTGTGAGTAGTTTAATAAACAAAGTACAAGAGGTGGCTGCTAAGAAGCCTCTTGACCCCTCAACTTCTTAATGATTGTTACATGGAATGTGAGAGGCATGAATAAAAGGCTTAAGCAAGTTGATTGCTTAAAGCAAGTAATAAATAATGAAGTTTGGTTATTCAGTTTCCTAGAAACCAAGATCAAACATCATAAGTCTAGTGAAGTTATCAATTCAGTTTTTAATAAATGGCAAGTGGCTACAAATTATTCTCAAGATGATAAAGGGAGAATTTGGACCTGTTGGGACCCCACTAAGGTAAATGTTACAGTGTTAAATATGACTGATCAAGCAATTCTATGCAAGGTCATACATATTCAAACAAACACTGAGTTTTTCTATTCCCCTGTATATGCCCTTAATGATGATAAACTTAGGCATCATTTGTGGGACACTCTCAGGGGGTGGAATACAATTGTTCAAGATGAACCTTGGGCTATACAGGGGGATTTTAATGAAATCACAAGTATTGAAGAGAGACTTAATTGTACAGTATTATATAAAAGCTCAGAAGAAATGATTGAGTTAATTGATGATCTTGAGCTCACAGATATGAAGTATAATGGGCCAAAGTATACCTGGACTAATAGAGCAGCTGATAAGGATATGAGAGCTAGCAGAATTGACAGAACATTGGTCAATTCTGCATGGTTGACTAAATATACTCAAACAAGTTTAATTCTTAAACCTCCTGGAGTGTCAGATCATTGTAGCCAACACTTGAGTGTTATTAACACTATTAATAAGGGACCAACACCTTTTAGATTTTATAATATCTGGACTGAGCATGAGGAATTTATTCCATTGGTCACAAAGGTATGGAAAACCGAGTTTATTGGAACACCTATGTATGTGCTTACAAGAAAACTCAAAGCCCTGAAAAAGGAACTAAAAGAATTCAACAATAAATTCTTCAAGAATATTTCAAATAGTATTAATCATATGCAGGATAGCCTAAGTAGCATACAAAAAATGAGGTTACAAGGTAATAAATCTACTGCATTACTTGAAGAAGAAAATAGATTAATGGAGGATATACAAACTGAGAAACTCAAGGAAGAATCCATAATCAGACAAAAATCCAGAGCTATTTGGGTCTCAGATGGGGAAATAAATACTGCTTATTTCATGAAGTGGGTAAATGGTAGAAAAGCTCATAATACTATATCAAATATTACAAGAGAGGATGGGACTATTACCACAAAGGAAGATGAAATAATACAAGAGTTTATATCCTTTTATAAGAACCTGCTGGGAACAAAGAGACAAAATCAGGAGCAGTATGATTATGGTTTATTAAAAACAATTTGTAAGAAAGAAATTAACCTTGACTTACATAAGGAACTAAGTCAACCCATATCTGAGGATGAAATAAAGAAGGCCTTATTCTCAATTGATAGTTCAAAGAGTCCAGGCCCAGATGGATTTACCTCAGCTTTTTTCAAGAAAACTTGGAGCATCACAGGTCAGGAGGTATGTAAAGCTATTCAAAGCACCTTAAATGATTGTAAATTGCTTAGAGAGATGAATGCAGCTGCTATTACATTAATACCAAAAACCCAAAATCCAAGCTCAGTCAAAAATTATAGACCAATTGCGTGTTGCAATGTCATATATAAATGTATATCAAAGATCATAGCCAACAGACTAAAAGCTGTATTACCTGAGCTCATATCTAATAATCAGTCAGCTTTTGTTCAAGATAGGAACATTGGCGAGAATATACTCATAGCTCAAGAATTAGTGAGAGGATATTCAAGAGCTCATATATCTGAGAGGTGTACCTTAAAATTAGATCTTATGAAAGCTTATGATTCACTAGATTGGGATTTTGTGATCAAAACTCTACAAGCTTTTAATTTTCCAGAGATAATGATCAATTGGATCAAAATGTGCCTGACCTCTACTTCATATAGTATAATGATTAATGGAAGACCTAAAGGCTTCTTTAATGGTGAGAGGGGCTTAAGGCAAGGGGATCCCATCTCCCCTTACCTATTTGTTATATGTATGGAGGTACTTACTCAGTTACTGAAGGCAATAGGGACAAGAGGTGAGTTTGATTGGCACCCTAAATGCAAGAAATTAAAACTCAACAACTTAATGTTTGCAGATGATTTAATGGTGTTCTTTAAACCAACTGATAAAACTGCCAAATTAATTAAAGAGAGCCTTGATGTATTTTATAGACTCTCAGGCCTGCAAATCAGTACAAGCAAGAGTCATATATTCTATGGAGGTTGTAATAATAATATTAAAGATAATATATGGAAGATTCTACAAATACCTGAGGGAACTCTTCCCATGAAATACTTGGGGGTCCCACTTATCTCAGGAAGATTAAGCTCAGAAGATTGTAAACCTCTCATTTCAAGAATGGTTAAACAAATTGAGCATTGGAGCTCTAAATGCTTATCATTTGCAGGAAGACTCCAATTAATCAAAATGGTACTGAGTAACTTATCCTCCTATTGGTATAGCATATTTGCTATCCCAAAGAAGATTATTAAGAGCATTCAAAGTAAAATAACAAATTATCTTTGGAAAGGGACAAGTGAAGCTAAAGGAGGATTCAAAGTGGCCTGGGATGTTATATGTTTACCAACAGATGAGGGTGGATTGGGAATAAAAAATCCCTACACTCAAAATCAAACTGCCATACTTAAACTACTCTGGAACTGCTGCTTCCCCAGAAATACCTTATGGTCTAATTGGGTGCAACTAGTTCTATTAAAAGGTAGATCTTTTTGGCAGGTGGAAATCCCTCAGGACACATCATGGGGATGGAGGAAAATTCTTAAGATGAGGGACATAGCAAAGAACTTTATATCATATAAAATTGGTAATGGTAAGAGCATATCTCTATGGTGGGACTATTGGTTACCGGAAAATAGAAGACTATATGATGTTCAAAGTAGCTCTTTAGCCTCGGGGTACTTTATCGACAGCAAAATATCACAATTTATAAGTGATAAGTGTTGGAAGTGGCCTGCAAAGTTTAGATTCATGAAAGAGTTAACAAAAAATCTAGAATTTAATGATCAAGAGGAAGATAAAGTTATATGGAAATACACAAAGAAAGGAAAATTTACCTTCCGAGAAACATATGAGCAAATTCGTATTAAGAAACCGTTTAAAGATTGGACGAGAATAATCTGGAAATCAAAAAGCTTCCTGAGATATAAATTTATGGTGTGGCTGGTTCAACTTGATAGAATAGCCACAAAACAGAGATTATTATCGTGGGGGGTTATATCAAACCCTATCTGCGAATTCTGCAAATTGAAAAGTGAAGATAGAAACCACCTCTTCTGGGAATGTTCAGTAACCAAGAGAGTATGGAATAGGTGCTTAGCTGTACAAGGAGTCGGAACCACGAGCACGGATTGGAATACCCTTATGGATTGGCTCATAGCTCACCACTCTTCAAATATAACCTTGAAGATTCTACTATCGGTTGCTGTACATGTAATCTGGATTGAGAGGAACAATAGAGTGTTCAAGAATGATGTGAGCTCAGAGGAACGTATCTTTGAGAAAATCTCAGAAGCATACCGAGAGAACCTTTCAAGGGTTCAGAGAGGAAAGAGAGATAAAGCGGTGGAAGATACGATAATGCGGTGGAGTAAGTGAACAGGTGGATTGGAAAGTACGGTGTACTTTACTTAGTGAACTAGATTTGGTTGTTTTGTCTTATTATGTTTTATTGTAAATGGGTCAAATGGCCCATTAGAGTTAGAAAGTTGTTAAGGCCCATTAGGAGTTATTATATTGTAATAACCCAATAGGTCCAAATGTACTTTGAAAAGGTTGAGGAAATAAAATAGCTACTTGCCGAGCAAAAAAAAAAAGAATTAAGTATCCTATTTTTTGGTTTTTAATAACAGAAAAACCAAATTCATTGAGACATTCTTTTGTACAACTTGTTTGGTTGAATTGTTTAATAGATGAATCCAACTTTTCAAGCAACCTTGACATTTCATTAGGGTAGGTACCATAACTAGTATTGAGGTTTTCATGATTAATAAGATATGCGCTACTGAGTGACGATTATAGAGTATTGTCACTGTGGTCGTGGATGAAAATAAACGACACCCTCAAGGATAAGGTCAAATGTATTAGTGAAGCAATGCACCTAAAGTTGTATGGTACTACTCAAATAGTTTCACCTAATTGTTAATTTATAAATTACAATATTTTAAGCACTTGTACAATAAAGTGTTCAATACCTTCAAGAAAGTTGTATAGACATCTCAATGCCAAAACTAGTTGTGCGCTTAGAAAGCTAAAAACTATAACCCCAAATGAGAGAAAATAATCAAATTTAGAAAAATTACAGAGAAAGAGGAAAGTACTAAACATGAAAAGAGGAAAAGTTTGTTAAAGTATAGAGCAACCACCCGCATTATCATAAGGAGCATAGCCAACTACAGCCACAAGCTGGCATTGGTTACAACGACAAGGAGGTGGTGGTGGAGATGGCGGCTTCTCCTCCTTGTCTGGTTTTGGAGGTGGAGGAGGTGGAGAGTCAGGTTTCTTTGGTGGTCCAACCTTGATTATTTCTGCATGATTTCCAGTTTTTCTGATCTGAGTCGCGACTTGTACAGGATCAACATTCCCTAAAACAGTTACTATCCCCTTTTCGCTATCAATTGATACCTCATCAACACCTGCACATTCACAACAAAATAAAGATTAGTAGTTGTAATGTCCAGCCATAACGAAATGTAATTAAAATGACCCAAGTATAACAACTAATTACTCCAATATTTTTACCTGCAAGTTTGGAAATTGCTTTCAATACCTTAGTCTTGGTCTTTTGGTCGTGAAGGTTCACTTTCAGCTCAATTATCTGTTCTTAGAGGAAAAAGAAATTTAAAGTTAAACTAAACTAAACTAAACTAAACATGATTAATTCTAATAACAAACATCCAACATTACCTTTGTTGCGGTGCAAACTAACAATGAGAAATCAACGTCATTTTTACAGCATAGGAACCTGAAAAATATACCTTGAAATAAGAAGAGAAGAGTGAGTTTTACATTCTCAAGACCATTTTGTCTACCTACCATTTACGTGTGGAGCATAATCATAAAGAACGGATAATAACAACTGTCATTATAAATCCTATAAAGGATGTAAATTTTTTGTTCCTCAAAATTATTTTAGTAAACTTCAATAAATTTTTGTTATTATAAGTTAGTACGGTTGAACATATAACCAAAAATTCATGTGTGTCTAATTATAAGTTAGTACAATTAAACTACTTGAACATACACGAAGGGAGTTAGTAGCTCAACTTCGAAAAAATGAAAGGAAGGTTTTCTAAACGACAATAACATCTAAACGTGACTATATAAACACAAGATAGCAATTCATCAATATTAAGAATACTAACATAAAATAAATAAGGAACTTACCTGTAACTTTGGTAACAGCTTTCCATACCTGAGCCATGATGTAAATATTTAAAATTGTACATCAGTTGATCATAAAATATAAAGTTATGATAGTTGTACTAAGGAATTTATAAAGTACGGTTGAGATTACTCTAACGATTAAGAGAATTGTTAATTCATCATAAAATTTTGAAATTAAAGCATATCCAAATACTGCAGGAGCCTTAATGAAATTTGAAGAGGAAAAAAAAATCTAACATTACCTTCATAATAGTTAAAACTGGAAATCCCAACCCAATGTCTTCTTACAAGATTGGAACCTGATCAAACGCAAATTTGAACCAAGAATAGGATAATGAGTTTCACAATCTTAAAACTTTAAATGTAGACATGATGAAACAATCTACTCTTGGAGCTTTGCATTGACTTCTAAAGTACAGTCATGAACAGAACAAATCAAAGAACCTTTATTACAAATTTATAAATTAATCCTACCAATAGGGTCTAATTTTATTCCTAAAATTAGAGCATAAAGTTTTTCAATGATGCAACCAATTAAAGATTCTCAGACTAATTCTTATTAATACTTAGTCGTGAGATGGAGTACCACTAAGAATGTAATAATATGAAAAATAAATTATCTGTCAGTTATTAATCCACGTGCTATGAGAGATTAGCAAATATGTGTCTATTTTTCAGAAACAGACTTTTGTGCTTAAGAAAATGTTGCAAATATTCCCACAAAAATTAGAGATTTTACTTTGAAATAAGAATGACATCCCTACAAAAGATAATATCGAATGCACGAACCAACCTCATTGTCAAATTGGTTTGTACAACTCTAAATCAGTAGAACATTTTCTTCTTACATGTCCCGTTAGTAGATTGTACTGGAATAAGTCTTTGTTTTAAATTGAATTGTCGAATTATAATATCTAGCATGACCATGGTGCATTGATGCTACGGAAGGGTTCTTTATAGTAGTTTCACAAAACGTCTTGGTTCATTTACAACTCTATTTATAAGTGAACATAATAAATTTAAATTGAACTCAAACAGATCATTTTGAAACACTAAATTTAAGATTTATGACCATAAAACGAAAGGTCATATCAATAGTTTCCCTTGAAGATAAGGGTGCAAGAGTAACATTAAAATATAATAACTTGCTCCGTCACACATTAACTTGGCCTCACGTAATGCAGATTTCTAGTCAATATGCTAAAGTATTAATCTCAAGAATTGATTATTAATTGTTCTAGTTGGTTTTAGAAAACAACAAAAACCAAAATCTTTGCATGATAATATCCTCTGTAAAAGAAATTGGTCTAAATTTCTCTTATACATCATGACTCATTACTAGGATATGTTCTTAACTATCGAATCAAATTTAATAACAGTATAACACGTGCATGGCTGACTACAGAGTCATGTTCATAACGGAGCGAGCACACATATTCTTATGGTCAAGGTCAAGGATATAATTGTTATTGGAAACTAAATATCTGGTAATAGTTAGATAGTTTAATCCGTTCTTGTTAATTATATATTACAAGAATTTAAGTAGTTGTATACATTGAAGAAATTAATATCCTTATAATGGGATCTTTGGATGTTCTAAAGATACTGAGAGGAAAAGAGAAAAATGAAGATTAAAAACAGTGAACAGTAATACTGTTAATTAATCTCTTGCTAACACGAAAAGATGAAGAAAAGGAATTTTAAGTGAGATTTTCTATTGAATAGAGCAACTACCAACATCATCATAAGGAGCATAACCAATGAAAGGGACAAGTTGGCATTGGTTACAATGACAAGGAGGAGGAGGATCTTTCTTCTTTTCTTCAGCTTTGTCAGGAGGTTTTGGAGGTCCAACGCTAACTATTTCCGCAGAATTTCCTGTTTTTCTGATTTGAGATGCAACTTTTACTGGGTCAACGTCCCCTATGACCGTTACTATCCCCTTTTCACTATCAATTGATACCTCATCAACACCTGAACATTCAGAACAATATAAACATTATGGAAACTTGTGCATAATTTGATGGTTATGGTCAGATAGATTTTACCTGGAAGTTTGGTAATTGCTTTTAATACTCGAGTCTTGATCTTTTGGTCGTAAATGTTTACTTTCAGCTCTATTTTCTGAGGCAAAACTACATTAGAGATAAACTAAACATACTCTATTGTAAGGAGAAACTTGGAAAAATTTAAAACTACCTTCATGGCAATTATAAGTAACAAGAATTTAAAGCTCGTCTCAGAAGATTGGAATAACTTTTTGTTTGATTGGTTGATGAAAATGAGATAGTATTACAAGTCACAATGTTCGCCTAATCGAGCAATAGCTTACTGTAGAACAGAAATCGGAAATTTAGATATGGTTAAGATAGCCAGTCCTCCGGTACTTGAAATAAGAAGAGAAGAATGAGGTAAACATTCTTAATTAAGGTTTTCCAAGTTGGCTTGTTTACTCTTGGAGTGTTCCATTAACGTGTGAAGCACAATCACTAAGAAACAAATAATAAGAATTATCATAACAAGTTTGTGATTTGCTCCTACTTATTAGGAGTATTATTTTTCTTCTATTATTATTAGTGCATAAAGAGTTTTTATTATGAGATTTTTTTGTACGTGAGATGAAGTACTACTAATTTTAGATATTTGAGAGTCAACATTATTATTCTCAACAGAAACATGCAATTAATTTTTCCTTTAAGAGTAAATAAACCGTCTAGTTGCAATTTATCCCTTAGTTTATATTATTCATGGTGCAATTTATTCTTGGCAGTATTAAGTGGTTAATTGGTTCTTGCAGACATGATCTTCAAACCCGATTAGTCAATAATAGATAGACATTTGCATCTCACGAACGTCAAACCCGACTTGTCAATCAGTGATGGACTCTTTGCATCTCACCCTTCGTTATCGAGCATAATCCTTGAGAATTACACCTCATGCACTAAAAAAACAAGACCTAGCAATGATACATCGTTGTTGAAGGTCACGCGCTCATCACTGTAACTTTCTCATCACTCTAACTTTCAGCACGTCTTTCCAATATGGTGGTCCTTGTAGATCAGTTGTTGAAAGTCACATACTAATACGACACCTTAAATATCGTCGCTAAGTACGTATAACCTATCTTGTCCCGAAATGGTCATGCATTGGGGACATTGTTTGTCGTCCTAAATACACCAATTTATTGAAACAAGATATATCGTCTTAAAATGTGGTATAATTTTGGGATGGATTCGTCATCCCTGAATGTTAAGTTTTAACGACAAGTCTCATTCTCTCAACGCAAATACATGTTGCGACGATCTTCATAGAAACTTACATCAACAACTTGTCGTCGCTATTGCTATTTTGTATTAAACCTGAGCATTTTTTCCAGAAACCCTACAACAACAAATAACTCAAATTCCGAGTATGCTTTCCATTAAACCAACAACATATAACACTGTTCCCAATCACTACAGCAGGTCGGGTATTTACCGACGACAGCTGTCGTCGGTAAAAATCCCGTATTCGTCGGTAAACCTGTTTACCGACGACAACTCGTCGGTAAACTGTCGTCCCTAGAAGTTTGTCGGTAAAATCACGGTTGCCGACAACGGAATTGGAGTCTCGTCGATAACACAGAACGGTTTACCGACAAAACCCAAGTCGTCGGTAAATCTAAATTTACCGACAACAATTCCCCAGCCGTCGGCAAACAACAAATTGTTACCGACAATTAGAAAATTTGGTTTTGTCGGTAAATAAAATATTTACCGACAACAAGGTCGTCGGTATCTTCATAATTAAATTGTTTAATTTTTAAAATTTAATAATTTACCGACAACATTCATTGTATGAATGTCGTCGGTAAACTATATTTAATTATTTTTTTTTTAACTTTACCGACGACATTCATACAATGAATGTTGTCGGTATTATTTTTTTTTTTTTTTTTTTTTAATTTTTTTTTTTTTTAAATTTAAATTGGTTTTTCGGTTTTTTTTTTTAATATTAATTGGTTTTTCGATTTTTTATAAATTAATATTTATAGAAATCACGAATATAAATAGAAATCATGCATTATATTCAGAAATAGATAAATAAACCCGGGTAGTCAAACCCCGGTCAATAAAGTCAAACCCCGGGCAATAAAGTCAAAATATTACATAACCATAAAAAAGTCATAAAATAAAAGTCATAAAATATAAACTGAAATAAAATAAAAGTCAAACACAATCATAAGAAAATCAATCATCACTATCTTCATCTTCTTCTTCATCGGAGAGCGGCTCGAGACCATTCTTTTCACGGGATTCATTGAGGCCGCTGAGCAACTTACTAAAAAAATCATCGGACCTAGAGGAGCTCGGTGGAGCATCTTCTTCCGGTATAGGAGGTAATCCCTGGACTGCGCGGACCTCGTTCATCCCATCGAAGATCCGCTGTAACTTTCTCGCGTTCTTTTTCGCGATCTTCTCCGATACAGGCGGCTTCGGGTCCTTCTTCTTCTTGAAGCAGGGTCCGATCGAAGGGATCCAATGCCGACTCTTAGGCGGGTTCATCACCTCCTGAACCGTCTCCTTCAGCGCTCCTATCTGCTCCTCCACTGGAACATCCTCAGCCGATTGGGTCCCTGTCTCGATAACCCGCTCCTTAAGCTTCTCCCGATAAACTCCCTGTAATAAAATTTAAAATAAATATTTAATAAAATAATTTACAATAAATAATTAATAAAACTAACAAAAAAATTAATTTAAAGTTAAATAAAAACTTACACTAGCCTGCTCCCATCTATCATCGACCCATTTGCCCTTCGCCCCATCATAGCCCAGGTACTCAAAGTATCCGCCCATCTGTGGAAGTGGGACCTCCTCTTGGGTCTGCTCGTCTATATAGCTCAGGGGCTCCTGCGTATTAATCTTCAGCTTACCCTATAAAAAAATATAATTATTAAAAAATTAAATTAAATAACTAATAAAATTTATTTTTAATTTAACAAATTATACCTCCATAATCTCGTGGCGGGTCTGGGTTTGGTTCCGAGAACCAGACTTGTTCGGCTTCTTCTGGTTCTGCCGATTCTTCTTATTAATCGCAGACTGGGCCTGTTACAATTCAACTTAAAAAATTAAATAAAAAATAATTTAATAATTAAATAATTAAATTAAAATTTTACCTTCTTTTGCGGGTCATTCAGCATCTTCTGGGTTAGCTCCCAGTCCTCGGGAAGCACGTCAGGTGGACACTCACCCGATTCGCCATAATCGGCAATCAAGTCATACTTCCACCTTCTGTAAGCAGCGGACTGAGACTGGGATAGCTTCCCGCTAATCAAGTTCCAAATACCCTAATCTGTTTCATATCCACTAATATCTATAGGTTCATCATCGCTATTAACCTCTATTTGTTGTTCTTCATCACCATATTCTTCCCCCGTGTCATCTTCGATTTCCTGGTTTTCATCAATAACCATTTCAAAAGCCATCTCAATACGAAAATGAGCTGGGTCAATCTCGATCTCCTCAGTAGTTGCCAAGTTCTCCGGTTCGGAAACCGTCTCACTGTTACCCAATGGAATAGTAATGCTCTCGTTGTTAGTAGGTAGTGATTCCGAACCCCATAACTCGGGATTCCATCCATGACGATCATTTATTTCCCAAACGGCTTTCCAACCGTTCATTGATTTCTTCGCACTAATCTCGTCAATGTAGAATACTTTCTTGGCTTGCGATGCTAAAATGTATGGTTCGCCTTCCCACTCAAAGTTTGTTGTGTTAATAAAGGTTACCCCATGTTCTGTCCTCGATCCAGCCATTTTGTACCACTTACAAACGAATAAGACAACTGAAAACCCTTTAGTGTAATGAACCTCCAATATTTTCACTAATTCTCCATAACATGGACGATCTTCGTACGTGGTACAAACTCCGTAATCCTGCGTCACTCTTTTTTCTCCTTTACCCTTAGTTACCCACTTGACACCATTCACGACACATGAATCATATCTATCCACCGCACCGAAATACATGCTAGCCAAGGATACCATCTCAGTGGTAGCTAATGCATTACCTGCCTCTTTCATCCCGTGAACCTGTCATACATAAATAATACTAATTAAGATCTTTGACGATGGTATGTTTAAACCAACGTCTAAAGTACATACCTTATCCAAAAACCAACTATTAAACCTTTGACGATGCATAATCTCTATTTCATCATCCGTTCCCGTAAGTGTGGACTTGTGTTCACTAAAATCACAAATGAATATAAATAAGTTAATATATATATATAAATATATAAATATATATATATATATAAATATATAAATATATATATATAAATATATAAATATATATATAAATATATAAATATATATATAAATATATAAATATATAAATAAATATATATATAAATATATAAATATATAAATATATAAATATATAAATATATAAATATATAAATAAATATATATATATATATATATAAATATATAAATATATATATATATATAAATATATATATTTATATATTTATATATAAATATATATATATATAAATATATAAATATATATATAAATATATAAATATATAAATAAATATATAAATATATAAGTAAACGTTACTTACGTCCTATATGGTTCGAGTTCGTCGCAGTTATTCAAAATATACCAACTAACGTGCTCCTTCTGAAGAGCTGGTAAAGCACCTGACTCTTTCTTGCCAATCGGAGTACACTGAGAATTGAAAACTGATAGCTCTTTTGGTTCTGGCAGTTGTTCGTTGTATCTACCTGGATCGTTGAACTTTGTTTTTTCTTCACTAAGATACCGTGATATGAAAGTCAACGTCTCTTCCGCCACGTAACCCTCGGCTATGGAACCCTCAGGCCTAGCCGGGTTTCGAATATACTCTTTCAACTTCTTCAAATACCTCTCAAACGGGTACATCCACCGCATTTGAACCGGGCCCCCTAACAACGCTTCATCGTATAAGTGAATCACTAAGTGGATCATGATATCAAAAAACGCGGGAGGTAAGATCATTTCTAACTTGCACATCACTTCAACCACTTTCGCCTTACCCTCCACCAACTTCTTCCTACTCAGATTCTTGTTACAAACGACTCTAAACACGTTAACTAACCCAATAATTGCGTCGCTAATCGATTTATCATCTAGAAGCCCAGGGAGACAACAAATAAAAAGGTACTGCATCATAACATGACAATCATGCGATTTCATTCCAATGATCTTCCCCGTATCGGCTTGAACGTTATTCCTCATACTAGACGCGAATCCATCGGGAAACCTCTGTACCTGTAACCACTCAAGAAACAACTTCCTCTTCTCCGCTGACAACGTATACTTTCCACGTTTTAGAATCGTTTTCTTTCCTACTGTTGCCAACCACAATTCTTTCCTGAATTTCATTTCCTTAAGATCCTCCCGCGCCTTAACATTATCTTTGTTTGGTTTCCCATCGACTGCTATAACTGTACCGAGAAGAGCATCACACACGTTTTTCTCGCAGTGCATGACATCAATGTTATGCTTCAACAAATTTGCGGAACAATAAGGTAAACGATAGAATATACTCTTTTTCTTCCAATTCGTCTGGCGAGGACCTGTAGTCTTCGTCACCTTGCCTCCAAAATCCTTGTGTTTGCCGGGAAACACAATGGGAAGACCATCTAACTGTGTCTGAATACTAGCTGGACTATATTTCTTCGGTCGCTTAGTAAAATTGGTTTTCGGGTACGAAACCTTATCTGATCTAAACCGATGTCCGAAGGGTAACCAACGTCTATGGTCAAAGTAAACCACACCTTTTTTTACACCCAATGACGGTGTGGAATCCATGCATTCCGGGCAAGCCATGTAACCTTGACCCGACCATCCTGAAGTGTATGACCGAGCGGGGAAATCATTGGTGGTGGACAACAGACAAACCTTCATAGTAAACTCTTGTTTTGTATGGGCATCATACGTAAGGATCCCTGTACTCCACAACTCGTCCAACTCATCTATCATAGGGCGGAGGAAAACATCCATGTCCTTACCGGGCAAACGAGGACCCGGAATCAATAAACAAAGCTGAAAAGTGGTTTCCTTCATGCATACCCACGGTGGCAAGTTGTAGACTGTTAATATAACAGGCCACATGCTATACGAGTTGTTTTGCATAGAGAAAGGACAAAACCCGTCGATACCGAGACCCAAAAAAACATTACGAGGTTCGCTAGCAAACTCAGGGTGTAGCGCTGCAAATCTCTTCCAACTATCACCATCAACAGGATGACGCAACACATCCGGATCGGCACTCTTACCGGTATGGTGCCAAATCATGTCTTCAGCGGTGTGCTTTGAAGCGTATAGTCGCTGTAACCTGGGAGCAATCGGAAAATAGCGGAGCTTCTTATGTGGTACTTTGATACCCTTCTTCGGGTCCCATCTAGACTCGCTACAAACTGGACACTTATCGAGGTCTTTATACTCTTTATAAAATATGGCACAATCGTTCACACAAACATCGATGGTAATATACCCCATACCCAAGCTTTTCAACTTCTTGTTGCATGAATCATACGAATCGGGCAAGGTGTGAGGTTTGGGCAAAATACGACCAATCAACTCCAATAGCTCGGTGAATGACGTGTTAGTCCACTTGTTCTTAACTTTTATGTGAAGAAGCTTGGCAATGAAGTTCAATGAACTCATCGCATCACAACCCGGATATAATTCTGTCTCCAATTCGTTAAACAGTTTTTCGAAACTACTTGGAATTTCTGCGTCTCTCATCTCGGTGTCACCCTGATGACCGCCAATATCGTAACTGTGTCTCACATCGTCATAAACCTCGGCAATTTCATTAACTATATTCGGAATAGGGTTTTCTTGGGGAATGACAGGCTGCTCACCGTGTTTTATCCAAACCCGATACGACTTCATAATCCCTTGATTATAAAGGTGGTTCGTAACCTTATTAGAGGGTAATCGACGATTATTTTTACAATAGTTACACGGGCAATAAATAAGATCTCCATATTGCGAATGTTGTTTTGCATATGCGATAAAACCCAAAACTCCAACAAGATAGTTTGGATCGAATAAATCCGTAGCATCCATCCAACTCTTATCCGAAGCCATCTCTTTACAACAATTTTAGATAACTAGACAACTACATTCATATGAAAATAAAATAAATAATTATTACAACCCAATTGATAAAATGGAAAAAAAAAATTACAACACAATGGCTTGAATATAAATACAAACCAATAAATAAATAAAATTACATCACAAATAAATAAATAAAATTACATCACAAATAAATAAATAAAATTACATCACAAATAAATAAATAAAATTACATCACAAATAAATAAATAAATAAAATTACAACACAATAAATATATAAACAATTTCACATAAATAAACACACAAATACAAAAATATATGAAACATAATATATGAAATAAATGAATGTATGCATGATTTATACACAATATATAACAAGACAATCAAAAAATATACAAACTAATAACCTTTATATATCAACTAATACACAATTCAAAATTCATGCATAAAAAAAAAATTAAAAAGTTTGAAATTTTAAGAAAATACCTTGAATTGGTGGAAGAAATTGGATATTGATTATGAAGTCTTAACCTTGATAATGTAATAATAAGCCTAAACCCATAATATTGCAAGAATTAAACCATATATGATCATAAAAAATAAAAAATAAAAAATAAAAATCAAGAATTTACCTAATCTTTGTAGATGAAATTGTGTGTTGATGATGCCCCACCTTGATTACAAGCTTGCAAATGTTTAGAGATGAATTGGAGAAGGTATTGCAAAAAATTTGGATGAGTTTGGTTGATGTTTTTGGAAGAAATTGGGAGAAAAAAATACAGGCTGTTCGCATATATGCACGTCAAGTTTACCGACGACACGTAAAGTCGTCGGTAAACTGGAAGTGTCGTCGTTAAAAACATAGGTTTAACGACGACTTCAGCATCTGTCGGTAAGTTACCGACGACAAACCTAAGCCAAAAAATAAAAAAATAAAAAAAATTAATAACGACGGCGTTTTGTCGTTTACCCGCGACAACAGTCGTCGGTAAATTAACGGCGACCTGTTTCTCGTGGGTAAGGTGAAGTCGTCGGTAAATGGCAAAAGTTTACCGACGACTTTACGTGTCGTCGGTAAACTGTCGTGGGTAAATCCCCGATCTGTAGTAGTGAATATTGACTTATACTGTTAGATGAAAGTATATTTGGTGAAGTGTTATATTTAAACATTTTGTGGCTAAGCAGATTTTTGACATATGAATCGGACCACAATTAAACCGTCTTTGCTTTATTATGGCGGTGGGAACAACTTCCTTCTCAGTCGCTTATGCCTAGTTAAAACTCTATGCGTTTTTACATAACGCCTTAATTAGTCGTCGTGGAATAGGTGCCTAGCCCGCCTAGGCGCCGATTAATGGCAAAAAATGGCCGCCTAAGCGTCGATTAATGGCAAAACATGCCCGCATAGACCTTCTTGTTATTTTTCTTATTCTCGAGAATTCTTTAATTGATATTATAACTCAACTTTTAGTATTTTTATATTTACTATAGTGTTGTTAAATGAATTTTATGACTTAAATAGTTTAAATTGCTATAATTACTACATATATATTTTTAAATAAACAAAATTACACAGCGTGATTCAAAATGTATAAGTCCGCCTAGGCCCCGTGTAATCCCGCCTAGGAGCTAGGCCCGGGTCGACCGCCTAGAACATAAAACCGAGATCTACATCATAGAACACGTGGCGCATATACGTCCCTTGATGGTGGAATAAATGAAAGGTTGCGATCTTTTGGTCATGTCTCATTTTAAAAGACTCATTTTCACCATTTGACACAGTTCATTCATTCTTGACCTCACCGATACACTCTATTTTCTCTCTCAAATCCTAGAAAATGTGAAACTTTAGGTTTCACATAAATAAATTTAAATCTATTAGAATCATTATATAGCTTAGTGAATCCAGTGTTTAATAAATGATCTTGATTCATTTCTTAGCTTAGCTAGCGGAGTTGGTAAGGGTTCATAGATTTGCGGTACGCTTTGTGAGCTCTTGGTTAATTTAATTGTTAGTATTAATACGATTATAATATGTAATTCAAGGCATATTATAGTGAAAATGCCACTCTCACCAAAACTCAATGTGGATATAAAATTTGTTGAACTACGATAAACTTGTTTGTGATCTTTACTCTTCTGCATATTCAAATTTTCTGGTAAACCCTAATCTCTTTATTGAATCTTGAGTAAGTATTTACAACAATGGTATCACAACTCGTTCGTCTAGTCGGATTTGATTTTTAAAACTTTTAGAGACTATCTTTTTATATCCGATACATTCGTAAAAGTTCTTGGTGAATTCAATTTTCGGAGTTTTTTAACTTATTTCTTAAATTGGAATTCTTAGTTTTGTTGGAAGCCTTTTTTGTTTTCAAAATTTGTTGAGATTTTTACCACTAGACATATAAAGCTTTAAATGCTTTGGAGTTTGTGATAGATGGTAATTGCTTGTATATTGTTATTTGCTTGTACTAATGTGATGACATCTTGTATTATTTGTATATATTGAAAAAATTGACATTGATGTTTGGCAGAAAAAGATTAAAGTCTTACTTTCTCAACATAAAGCTGCTTATGCTATGCTTGAGGATGTCAATCAATGACCTAAAAAATTGTTGGATTAGGGTGACACTATTAATGAGGAGACGTAAAATATATTGTTTCTCAATTTATCTAACTCTGGTACTAGAAATATTGATGGTGCTAATATTGCTCTTGAGTTTTGGAGTAAGCTTGAATCTCTATATGCTACTCAGTATGTGCCTAATTTAGCTTTCTTGTAAGGTTCTTTGTTTATTGTTAGATGGATTCTACTAAGCCTATAGATGATAATCTTAATAAGTTTATTAAGACAAATCTTGTTTTAAAGGGTACTCCACTAGCCTTAGATGAGACTAGTAAATGCATGATCCCCTCGAATTATATTTCTAAATCATATGTGAAGTAGTTAAATATGTCTTTCAATATGATGTTATTGTCCCTAGTTTTGATCAAACTGCGAATGCTTTAAAAACTAGAGAAAATAAATTGAAGTCTCTTAAAAGAATTGGTGTTTGTAAAACCAAGAATAGATGCTACCTTGATTGATGACCCTTATAGACCTAAAAGGGGATAGAAAAAACATTATGTCTAAAGAAACTAGAAATTGTTTTCATTGTGGTAAAACTGGTTAATGAAAAACAATCGTTTCCAACTTAAAGATAAGGTGGATGCTAGTAATAATGAGTCTAATGCAGCATGTATTCCTAGAAA
Organism: Nemophila menziesii; assembly: GCA_029959085.1. Classification (NCBI taxonomy): domain Eukaryota; kingdom Viridiplantae; phylum Streptophyta; class Magnoliopsida; order Boraginales; family Hydrophyllaceae; genus Nemophila; species Nemophila menziesii. The sequence goes on along the minus strand of JARWIR010000205.1, from coordinate 55,138 downwards.
TGATGAAGATCTGTGTAAGATATTGACTGTTACAAATATGTGTAACCATGATAATTGGATACTTGTCTCTTGTTGCACCTTTAACATGTGTCTGTCCCATGCTTGAATTATTTCATAATTTTGTTGAGACTAGTTATGAAACTGTGTATATAGGTAATGATCACATATATGATGTTAAAGGTGTGGATAAGGTGCGTTTGAGTATGAATAATGGTTAAAGAATTAGTTTAACCAATGTGAGATATATACATGAATTAAAAAGAATCTTGTTATCGGTAGGTGCCCTAAATGATATTGGTTGTGTTTCTGAGGTTACAAATGGTAGTATACATGTCTATAAGGACTATAAACTCTTACTTAATGGTACTAAGCATGTTGTTCTATATTTGTTAAATGGTTGTCACTAATATGCTTATATGAACAATGTTACTAATGATCCTAAACAACCGGCTACTCTTAAGTGGCACCTTAGAGTTGGTCATATGAGTCAGAAAGTGATCATTTTGCTAAGAAAATAAGGTATGTTGGGTAAAGATGTTAATTTTTATCTTAAGTTTTGTGAATTATGTGTACTTTCTAAGTAACACAGGTTAAGCTTCAAGGTTGGGACTCATATGTCTTACGCCTACCTTGAATATGTGCATGTTTATTTACGGGGACATGAAAGGTACGATGTTCATGGTAATTTCATATATTTTCTATCTATATTTGATGACTTTAGTAGAAAATTTTGGACTTTTTTGTTGAAAACTAAAATTGAAACTTTTTTAGAAAATCGAAGAATGGAAAATTCTACAAGAAAAATAAAATGGTCTGGTTTTAAAAGTATTTAGAACTGATAATGGTTTAGAATTTTGAAATGAATAGATTGACCCATTATGTAAGATAAGGGTATTCTAAGGCATATGTCTGTAAAAACTCCTCAACAAAATGGGATTGCCGAGAGATTGGATAGATCTTTGTGTAGAAAAAGTTTGAAGTTTGTTGTTTACTTCTGTTTTGCCTAAATCTTTTTGCCGACAAAAAAGTGAAGTACACCCCCATTCCAGGTTCATATGATGACCTTGTGTATATTGCACTTAATGTAGTTATGGAGGTAAAAATGTTGAGCCTTTTTCTTACCTTAAAGTATTAGAATTTAAAGATAGTGAATTTAAAGTATATTGCACTTAATGAATTTAAAGTATTTGTATGTTATAGAAGGCGTGATGTAATGCCTCCCACAACCGATCTCTTTCTTGATATGATGGGCTTGCATGAATTGCTAAGAAGATCCATGGTTTACACCGGGTCTGGCTCACTTTTATATTAACCACCTGTCTACCCACATATAATACTCTAATTGATATATCAGAATTGTCCCATAAGAGCCAAATCCCTCCTTTATAACACTCGGAGTCAACCTTTATCGAATTATCTTTCTGGAGCGAGTTGATTATATTATTTGCATGAGTACCACTGACGCGAGGTTCAACTATTACCGTTAGCCATACCTTGTGTCTTATCATCATATCCCTAATAACCCGGCGAAATCTTGTCTTTGCAACACCATAACAATTCCAAATAAGTATGTTTAGAGGCTATTTCGAGTTGCCCCAATTTATCTCTGCATCAATAGGTGTACATATTGAATAAACAAATATTAAAATACGACACAATTACCCAAGGAGAAGATTACTAATCACGGGAGCCCATGATCACGTCCTCATCAACCCGCTTATTTAGTGTCCTTGCATGCTGCTGCAATTCCCCCGGCGAGTCTACTACCTAGCTTGCGAGTTGTAATAGATCCGGCTCCATCTCATACGCGATGTGTTCCCAGTCAGGGTCTGGTGGCATTTCCGGCAGTGACTTGTTCATCGGGGAGGCTACAGAAAATTCTTTATCCACAGAAGCTGCAGCAGCTGCCTCTCTTATCGCCACGAGTTGTTCAGGACCATTCTCGAAAGAAGCCCCTGCAATTTTATTAGTTGACAAATTCCCCCCCCCCCCATCAAGTTCTCATTACTAACTCCCACTACTACTTCAACTAAGTCCAAATCAGTTCCCCCCATATTATTATTTTTTCCATTCTTTTCCAGGTCCTCATCTAATCCCTTCTCCCTGCCCAAATCACCATCAGCCCCCTTGCCCTTATTTTCCTTCTTTCCTATTGTTTTATCCTTTATAACCTCTCCAACCATAAATTCTACAACTTCCACTACATCCTCAAGTCTCCTCTTTTGCCCGAAATTCGGAGCAGCTACAACATGGTTCCCCTAGCTCCTCCTCCACTGTTATGATTCTTTCTCTCATTGACCACGTCTTTCCATTTATTACTTGTATCTTTCGTGCCCGAGCTTTGGCCCTTACTAATAGTTCCATTTCCAAGCGATTCTCCATCTAAATTTATCTCACTCATTCTTAATTCCTCAAAGCGCGTTCCTAAGCCTTTATGGTAGTTTGATTTAGGTGCACTAGTCACATTACTTTTCCCGTTCCCTCTAGTCCCTCTACGAACGGTCATCCACTCTCCATATTTTTCTTTGTTCATTGAAGTTTCTACTGTATTCACGCAAGGTACCTCTCGATTGTGACTCCTAGTTTCCATCCCATTCGTTGACCACGACCCACTTGGAGGCCAATTTTCTTTCGTATGACCAAAATTTCCACATCGAAATCAAATTTGGTGGAAACTCTCATATTCAACTTTACACACATCTGAACCAATTCGAACCTCGGGTTCTAGAGGCTTTTAAAAATCAATTCAATAGCTAAATATGCATAATTTCCTCTTAACCTACTCTTAGTCATTGGATCGATTTTGATTGTTCTCCCCAACTTGTCGCCAATATTCCTCAATATACGTGTCGTGTAGTTGTGCATCTCCATGTTCGAGACCCTTACTCACACTGTTGTTGTTGTTATTGAATTTGTTATGGCATTAAACATTGGTGCTCATTCTCTAACAACTAGGTAGTGGTCTAGGACCATCCATGGCCCTCCTGCCATTGCCAAGTAAAGTCCACATTTTTTTTTCGAATTTTACCATGTAATATTCGTTTCCTACATCAACAAGTTCTATATGCCCCGAGGGGTTCCAAATTTGTTTAAGTTTATTTGAGAGATAAGTGAAATCAACCTCTCTTCCCAGTAGGCGAATTACAGCTATATTGCACCAAAGACTAATACCTTCTTGTATTTCTTCTTTAGTTCGGGGTACAGTAGGTATTGAGTCATTCTCCATTAACACATCATCCACTATTGAATTCACCAATTCCGAGCTATCGTCTTCTTCATTTCCAAAACATAATTTCACTTCATATGTGTCCTCCATTATTGGGATAATTTTATTATTTCCAGTTACAGTATCTTTCCATCCTCCAACCTTTGACCTATTAAATGATCTATTTTGATTACACATCGCCTAAGCGTTCTGTTCTGTTGTTCATTTGATCAGTGCTCATTCCTTCAATTGCAGGATTCCTTGATGTCAAATTAGCTTCAGCGCTGCCATCAATTGCAAATCGTTGTCGCTTCCCACCTCGCAGATCACGCACGGCGACAGCTAGTTCCGGAAATTCGTCAACAATGGTTGTTGCATCCTCCATCATGTCGTCCCTATCTCCTATTAGTGTCGGATTATTGGTCTCTGGCGGAAGAGCCCCACCAGGTGGCAACGGCGAAATGGTTTCCATGCCTGATGGTCGGTTTTTTTTTTCTGTTCAGGTAGTTCCTAAAATTGTGGAGCAAAAAGACTATTTAAATCAATAATTAAACTTCATTAAGAATCTTCTACATTTCCTTCTTATCACTGTATATATAAATATACTTGATCCGGAGTATTTTTATATCTGATTTTATGGTTGGTCAGGCTGCTTTTTATATCTTACCATTTGGGATGTTTTGTTTTTTTATATTATTAGTAATAAAACTAATTAAGTTAGAATAAGAAAGCGAAAATAATTTACGATACTTTATATATGGAGAACAATAACACCTTACCTTATAAAAGTTCATATTCTTACAAATTTCAAAAAACATGGGTAAAGGATCCTAGAATTCCACTTCCACAGGTTTTTATAGATATTTATTTCATAACGATAAATGTTTTACCAACATGTTACAGTTATAAATTAATATCTGGAGTGGAGGTAACAAACCAGTATTGACCTAATTTATTTCATCTCTTTACCCACAATTAATCCTATCCGTCCTTAATTTAAACATTTCTTCCATCACTTAGGAGTAATAGTTTACACCTTTGAATATATGTATTTTCGTACATTTGTGTATATATTAATATTACCGACCCAATTAATTTATAAAAAGGGTATATTTTAAGAAAACCTTTGAGAAATACATTGATAATGATATTATGCAAATAAATAAATCCCCATAGTAGTTAGAACGTAACCCGATTCAACATTTTCAAATAAATAATATCTGCTGTAATTGCTTGTCAAAGTTGATCTTTAATATTGATTAACTGTCTCGTTCATCTCTTCTTCGTCCCACTTTCTTTTAATACCATACTAATCTATTACTCATATTTTTATCTCAAATGAGTTGATTTATATTATATAATGCTTAATTTTTATACTTATCTAATACTTATCTTTGTCTATATTCCTTAACGTCATCAAAATAGACTGATCTTGAGTAATTAACCTCTATATATCATGAGATAAATCTGAAAACACACGTTTCTACCCTTGGCATATCTTGACCACAAATCCTAAATTCCTCATGATAAGTAGAATAAGCCCTTCTAATTTACCGTGGGCACTGATTGGATATCTGAGTTAGTTGACAAGGACAAATCATAAAGCACAACACAACAAATTTTTCACTGATGTCAAAACATAATAAACCAAATCTTATTTCACTATGTGAAGTTGGTCACATCAATCATATTAATTTATAACAAGTGATAAATAGTAGGTTCAAATTTATATCAACTTAAACGGAATGAATATTATAACTAAGACATGTTTTAGGAACTTGTCTTAAATCTGATTTTCATATGTAAGATTCGATTGTAATAAACATGATCACAGATATACAAACTAGTTGTTCCTCTCACAACTGGATTAAAGTCGTCTCTTGTTAAAGAATAGTGCAAACTGGGCCATGGTAGGAATCATAGACGACTTCAACAAGTTGACATTGACCATAATTAGGAGGACAGCAATTGCAAGGAGTTGGAGGACAAGGCTTCACAGAAGGAGGAGGAGTTGAAGGCTTTGGATCGGGCTTCTTTGGTGGGCCAACACTGATCATATCTGCAAACATCTTCTTTTTGCTACCTCCAAAGCAACAGCAAGAATCACCATGCACTTTAGCTTCTCTTATTTGTTCTGTGAGCAACACAGGGTCTACAGTCCCAATTACAGTTAATATCCCCTTCTCTCTGTCCACAGTTACCTGATCAATACCTGTTATTACAAATATGAGAAGTATGCATTTAACCGTTTTATATATTGTTACACGTGTAAATAGATTATACAGAAGAAATTATATATCATGCTCTTGTCTATACCTTCAAGTTCAGTTACGACTCCAAGCAAATCAGCCTTAGATTTCTCAGAAGAAATGTGGACATTTAACTGAATACTCTGTGCATGGAAAGAAAACATGAGTTGTAAATTGAATGAAATTAATTCGATCACTAAATAACAGAAATTTATCAATTTAGTGGAAAGTATAAAACTGAATTAAAAACATTACCTTAATCATTATGGTTATATATGTGAATCACTAAAAGAGAATAACGAGGAAGACAGTATTTATAAAGGTCATCATATGGCAAGTGATATAAATAAACAAAGACTTTTGAAAACGTAAAATTCTACACATGGGACAAAATCCAACCCCAAGTAGTACTTGAAACTTGAAAGACTATGTTTTGATTTTTTTCATACGGTAAATATGTCTAGTTAAATGAGGAGCAAGTATATGTCTTGTTCATAGAGGCTATTATCAGTTTGACTTGTCTTGATTGAAACTGTGAAAGAGTCCAAGCCTGTTTTCAACGTCGGTATTAGAACACAAAAAACAAAACAAAACAACGTCGGTTCAACATTTTTCACTACTTTCGTTAGAAAGAGACTCTAATAAATTCATATAAAACATTTTAAGAAAGTAACTTATATAATATAAGAATAATGATATGTGACATAGCATATATTAGTTAGTAAACTAATTTTTTGCTTAATTTTGTTCTCTCTAGTACTGGTGGCCGAAGTTTTCTTTTTATTTCCTTTCTTGACTTTTTCTTTCCTTTTCAACATTTTGACTTTCCCCCTTTAGGCCTAACGGTCTTTTCCATGGCGGAGAAGGGGCGCCTCCCACCGCCTCAGCCACCGGAAAACACAAAAAAGCACGGCGCGGCGAGGAAGGGCACAATATCCAGAGTTACATCGCTCCCGTCCACTCCTAGCACCAAGGCTTTCTCTCCCACGGATAAAGCTAACAGCGTTAAGAAGCTCTCCACCAAGAGATTGAAACTCTTTTCACATCCGGCAACACATTCTCCAGCGCGAGTGGGTAGTGAAAATGGTGGGGGAATTAGTGATCAAGTCCGAGGTTCCAAAAGAGCACTGAATTACCCAGATAGGGATGACCTATCCCCAATAATCAATTCTGGAATGGAACTGATGGAAACGAGAAGCGATACTAATCTCTCAGAAATGAAGTTACTGACTTCTGGTTCGTTGGTTCAGAGTACGTCAATTCCGGCAAACATTATGATTCAGAATCCTACATTTGCACTGGAAGGAAGTGGTCACCGCGACCTAACTGCTTCGCCCATGGACCTCGCTCCCGAGAAGGAAGATTTTCCTGCGCTACCGGCTTTGGCTCAGCACAACTCGGCTACACATGGTAAGTCAGACTCTTTTGTTAATGTACTCACCCCTCTTTATGTTGACAAAGCAGGCCAGGAGATTGTGCGTGACTTGGAGAACGATGGGACTACAAATTTACACCTCGGGGAGTCTGGATCCAGTCCACATTTGTCCTACATGGGGGCGGCGCTAAACAATCAAGGAAACTCAGCAGGTAATGGTATAGCTGTGAACAAGGTTACTGAGGTTGTGGATGAGGTGGATATATATGGGCTAGTTGATGACATTCCCTCGCCCGATACAACCTATCCGCAACTTATCCGTACCGCGGCTCAAAAACGATCGGGATGTAAGGTATGGCAGTCTTCTTTGATTATTCGGTTATTGGGATACAACGTAGGATTTAAGTATTTGCTGAACAAGTTATTACAAATATGGGCTCCGAAAGCTCACATGGATCTAGTTGAAATTGGGTTTGGATATTTTATGGCTAATTTCATAAATCGGGAAGACTACAGTAAAGCTTTAGGAGGTGGGCCCTGGATGATTTTGGACAGATACCTTATAGTAAGAGCTTGGGACCCGTATTTTATGCCTAATGATGCTCCGGTGAACAAGATAACAGTTTGGGTCCGATTCCCGTGGTTGCCACTTATGAATTACACGGATGAAATTCTTACTGCTCTTGGGAATATAGTTGGAACGATGGTTAGGGTCGATCCGGTTACTAAGTCGAGAACTAGGGGCAATTTCGCGAGAATTGCGGTGGAGGTAAATCTTGATAAGCCATTGGTCTCGATTATTCGTATTGGGGAATATTTACAGAAGGTAGAATATGAGGGCCTACATCAAATATGCTTTAACTGCGGGAAATTTGGGCATGTTAGGGACATTTTCCCGGGAATTATTGGGGAAAAGGAAACGGGATCAGAAGGGAGAACTACGGAGACAATCTCAGGTCACGTTAATAAAGATGTAACTACACCGTTGTCCATGTACGGAGAATGGATGACCGTGGATAGGGGAAGAGGGAGACCGAAAACAAATGGCAATCAGCAGCAACAGAAGGGGGGCTCAAGGGGTGGAAATTCGGGTCACAACAAAGGAATTGCTACACCAAGTAAGAAAAAGTTGGGTATACATAGCGAGAAGGCCACAGGGTCGAGGTATGAGGTGTTAGGTGAATTGGAACAGGGAGAAACCAGCGGCGTTGTGAATCATGGGAAGGGCGATATACCAACTATCGGGGTAGTTAAGGAAAGGGCGGGAGATACGATACCTCACAGAACCGAGAATGCTCCTAGTCATAACATAGTAGCAAGAGTGAGTGACAAATTAGATGGGGGTTTTTTCAACGTTAACGGAGTTCAAACGAAGGATGGCGAACGGGTTGGGCCCGCACCAAAAAGAAGAGATAAAAGGAAAAATAAGAAAGGGGAGAGTTCAGTGGCGGTAACTAATGCTGATATGGGTCATAGTCGGATTGGTAAAGATAGTGAGGAGAGTAATTGCGCGAAGACTATTGGCCAAAAAGATTTGAGCTTACTTGATGGGTTGAATAATGGGGACAAGTTGAATACAATAGTTACTGGGACTGATGTGGATCTTAATTTGAACATGGGGACCGAAATGCAACAGTATGGATCAGATTTGTTACACAGGGACCAAACTGCAATTTTCAATAGTGCAGGGGTCTCCACTAGCCTAGACGAAATCCAACCATTACCTCCTGATATGGAACCAACGGTGCACCTGGAGCAGCCTTCAAGCCAAGCCGCGGACCTGGGGATGAAGGATTCTGTTCCGCCGGTAGTTGGGACTAAGGAGTGGAATGTGGGGAAGCGCGCATTACAAGAATATTTTGCGGATAGGCCTAATGACCCTAATTATAAAGAGTTCTTTTTAGACGATTCCGAATCAGAAGACTCGCCGAAAAGAGACCTGGAGAATGGTTTGAGTCAGGATGGTCAAAATATAGATATGGAGGTGGAAGTAAGCGGGAAGAACAGCCTGGCCTGATTAGTTTGTTCTGATCCTTTTTCTTCTATTCTTTTATATATCTATGTTTAGTACAACTTTTTTAGCTAATAACAATTGGTCTCCGACCAATTATCCTATTAATATTCTGTTTTGGAATTGTAGAGGAGCTAATAGTGCAGGTTTTAGAAGGGCTTTTAATGACTTGCACCATCGCCACAAGCCCTTGATAGCGATTTTGGTTGAGACAAAGGCAGCGGGTTCGGAAGCTACTAAGATTATTCAGTCCCTCCGGATATCCAAATCAATCTGTGTCGAGGCGGAGGGCTTTGCGGGTGGTATATGGTTATTGTGGAATAATGAAGAAGTGTCGTTACAAATTTTATCGGCTAGTAAACAGGTAGTCAATGTTCGTGTTTTCCTTCACTCACGTTCCTCTTGGATTTTGTCTGCAGTATATGCGAGCCCTAAATCGTGGATTCGAGAGCACTTGTGGAATGCACTAGAGGAAGCTTCAGAAGGTATAGAGGAACCGTGGCTAGTAATTGGTGACTTTAATCAAGTTGGTTTGATAGAGGATATCTCGGGTGAGGAAGCTCGTATGAACAGGCTAATGGTGAATTTTGATAGGTGGAGGGATAATTGTGGCCTAGAAGATTTGGGTTTTGATGGACCTAGATTTACCTGGAGTGATTCTTGGAACACAGGATTAAGGTTATTGAAGAGGTTGGATAGAGCTTATGGTAACCGCCTTTGGATTGAAACTTTTGGGAACACCAGGACCAAACACCTTCCTCGTATCCATTCAGACCATTCCCCTATCATGGTTTGTTTGAATGAAGGTGAGCCCACTAGAGCCTTGGAGAGGCGCTTCAGATTCGAATTAGCTTGGACGCATCACAGTGGTTTTGGGGAACTAGTTGAGAGTAAGTGGAAGCGAGATGGGTCTTCCTTGGGGGAGAACATTGCGAGAATAAAGGAGGAGCTTCAGAGTTGGAAGGTTCATACTTTCGGTAATATATTTCATCGGAAAAAGCGTCTAATTGCGAGACTTTCGGGTATTCAGAAGGCGTTACAGATTCGGTATAATTCTTCTTTAGTGGATTTGGAGAGCCGACTTAGAAGTGATTTCGAGATGGTTCTAGAACAAGAGGAGGCCTTGTGGTTCCAACGAGCTCATACGGAAAGGGTTAATTCTGGGGAGAGAAATACATCGTATTATCATCGCATGGCTCAAATTAAGAAGAAGAGGAGCGAGGAGATAAGGATTCGTAATAACGATCATGAATGGATTGAAGACCGAGTAATAGAAAAAGAGTGGGTTCGGGATTTCTATATTGAGTTATTCACACTTGGAGAGGAGGATCACAGGGATTTTTTATTGCCTCGCCTATCTCCATTTGAGACCACTGACATAGCCCACTTGGGTGAGGACATATCGATTGAGGAAACGAAAATTGCAGTGTTTCAAATGAGCCCAAGTAAGGCACCCGGCCCAGATGGTTTGACGGCTGGTTTCTACCAGAAAAGTTGGGAGGTTGTGGGGCCTACGGTTTATTCCATGATCTGTTTAGCATTCCAAGAAGGTAGATTCCCGGCGGAAGTGTTAGGGACTTTAATTCATCTAATACCGAAGATTAGGTCACCGGAATACATTCAGCAATTTCGACCGATTAGCTTGATAAATGTCTGCTACAAAATAGTTATGAAAATCCTAGTAAACCGAATGAGGCCTCTCTTGGCGAGACACATTGGTCCTTTTCAAAGCAGCTTTCTACCACAACGTTCCACGACCGATAATGTTGTGTTGGTAAGCGAGATTGATCATTTGTTCCGACATAAGAAGTGGCGGAAGAGCTTTATGGCGGTGAAAGTGGATTTGGCAAAAGCGTATGACAAAGTGCGATGGGATTTTATTAGGGATACACTTGAATCGATTGGAGTTCCTAAAGTTTGGGTGTCACTTATCCTTCAAGGAATGAGTGATAATGAATTAAGTGTTCTTTGGAGGGGTTCCCCTTTACCTCCATTCAAACCGGAGAGAGGAATAAGGCAGGGTGATCCCATATCCCCATACCTCTTCGTTATGTGCATGGAACGTCTTTCGAAACTCATACAGAATCGTGTGGAGTCCGGAGAGTGGAAACCGATACAGCTTTGCTCAGGGGGGTTTCCTATCTCTCATGTATTCTTTGCTGATGATCTTATTCTGTTTGCAGAGGCTTCCCTTCATAATTTTGATATTTTGCAGGAAACACTTGATATGTTCTGCAGAGATGCTGGCCAAACAATTAGTAAAGAAAAATCGTTGATATACTTCTCGGCTAACATTGAGGAAGGAATCGCGCAAGAAATAACTACTAAGAGCGGATACCAATGATGTGATGGCTTGGGGAAATATTTAGGCATTCCTATTCTATCGGCTCGGCGCCCACGGGGTTTTTATGGCGAATTTATTGCGAGCCTTCGTGGTAAACTTGCCAAATGGAAAGGGAATGCGCTTTCACTTGCAGGGAGAATTACGTTAGCCCAGTCGGTGCTTAGTGCGGCACCGATGTATATCATGCAAGTGGAAAAATTGCCGGTGTATGTTTGCGAAGAGATTGACAAAATCAGACGTGAATTCATTTGGGGTATAACGGACGAACAGAAACATGTTAATTGGGTAGCTTGGAGAGATGTTTGTAAGCCAAAAGATCTAGGAGGACTTGGGCTACGTTTAGCGAATGATATGAACAGGGTACTTTTGGGTAAATTAGGCTGGAAGTTAGTTAATGATAACAGTACTTTGTGGTGTATTGGGATGAACCAGAAATATTTCAAGAGGGATCAACTTCATTATGAGTCGAGAAATATGGATTCACGAATGAGTCGGGCCATTGTGGAAGGAATTGCCGTAGTTAGACGGGGATCTCGATGGCTCGTTTATAATGGATTGAAGGTGCGATTTTGGTTAGATGTTTGGGTAGGGGACCGACCTTTAATTGATTTTTCTACTTCGGCTATTGGAGTGGATGATAGGCTCAAAACAGTGAGTGAATATGCTTTTGAAGATGGGTCTTGGGATTGGGACAAATTTCAATCCCTGCTACCTGTCTCGAAGGTGTTGGAAATCACGGAAATTCGGTTAATGACGGACTCAGTGGACATGGATAAACTCTCCTGGACTAAGGACATTCACGGGGAATACACTACAAAATCGGCTTCGTGGGAATGTATAGCTCCTGGAACGCGCTCTATAATAAGGTGGGACAAGGTATGGAAGCTTAAATGCCCCCAACGAATCAGAGTATTAGTTTGGAGGGCGATACATGAGAGATTGGCAACATGTGGGAACTTGGTTAAACGTGGTGTTCTCGAATCTGATACATGCCCGTGTTGTGGTCTTGTTTGGGAAAGTGCGGCTCACTTGTTCATGGATTGTATAAAAGTTAGAGAAATCTGGAACTTGATTCGATATGAGGTCCTCCATGGAAGTAACAGCAGTAGCACGCTTGATGCGGACTGGGGAACGAACGAAGTTGATGCACCAGGGACCTCCTATGCAATTTCCGATTATTCTGCAGTTGCCCCTGTTCGTGGCCATCAGGTACGGAGCTGTGATTTTGATTTCCCCGCTACTGATGTGGTTGATGCAGGTGCTAAGCAGCAGCAGCTGCGCTATGAAGGACGAGTTGTTGATCTTCAGCCGCAGCGTATGGATTTGGAGGTGAACAGGGGCGAACAAGGTGCAGGGCTAATGGGAAGTCGAGAGCTGCAATCACCGAACCAGGCTGCGCAAGCAGGAGTGCATCTCCAAATTGATGGGGCTCTCATTGCTCGGGATCAGATACAGGTGTTTCGGTGGTGGAATCGGAATTTAACATGCAAGAAGTACTATTCGGGAATTGTTTGGAGTACATTTTTTGGTTCCCTAATTGATACAATATGGAGAGAAAGGAATGAAATAGTCTTTAATAGTGGGAGCTACCCCATAGCTAGAGTAGTTCTGCGTAAGGCCAAGCTCGCTGCTGCTAGCTACGAGAGGGTATGGGCTGTTGCGTCGGGGAATTTAACAGGTGGGGTGCAGCGTTTAGCCTTTGTAGGATGGTCGAAACCGAGTCGCGGATGCAAACTTAACACGGACGGAAGCGTAAACAAGTGGAGAAGGAGCGGCGGTGGGGGAGGTGTTATTCGAGACGTGGAGGGTAATTGGGTGTGTGGTTTCTCGATGCGAATTGATCATGAATCACCAACGTTAGTTGAAATTGCAGCACTTAGCAAAGGATTGGAGTTGGCGGAAGAGTTAGGGGTAATAGAGGTAGTTGCAGAATTGGATTCGTGGGAAGCGATGGAGATAGTTCGTAAAGGGAGGCTTGATAGAAGTCCAGTAGCAATTTGGGTTCAACACATCCGTCAAGTACTCCAAAGGAATTCTTCATACAGTGTTCGTGGCATTTTTAGAGAGTGTAATTATTGTGCGGATTGGCTTGCTAAAGAAGGGGCGAAACAAGAAGTACCATATATTCGTTACACTAATCCACCCAAGGGTATATGGAGTATGCTAACACGTGATGGATTGGGATGGAAGGTACCACGTATGGTTCATAGTCCGGGGTTACTCAAAGATGTCCTAGACGAGTAGTTTATTTCTAGTTTAATCTCACGATCCCTAGTTGGATCTCCTCTGTAATAAAAAAAAAAACATATATTAGTTAGTAATATATTATTAATTTATTAAAAAAAAAATTATAGTTAACTAATTCACATAGATAATATGATATTAAATGGTACGTACTATTATTTTCTTAAAAATTAGTATTTTTCTAAATGATAGGTTATATTACAAGAGTATGTTTGGGACTATATTTTTTTTTTCAAAAGTGCTCCTTGTTTTTACACTTTTAAAAGTATTTAAAAAAAAATACTTGATAAGTATATTTTTAAAGTATTTAAAATAATTTTAAACGTTAAGATACTTTTTAATATTTTTAACAGATATTTTAATGTTTATTATAATATATTTTTAAATTTAAAATAAGTAAATCCAAACAATTCTGAATCGTATCTCTACACTGCTAAAAAAAAGAAAAAAAATGAAACAATTTAGTGTTCATTTAAGAGATATGTTTTTAATTTTGAAATAACATCTAAAGTAATTTAAATCTAAAATTTTAATATACATTTTTTTTAATTAAAAAATACTTCAACTTTTAACTTTAATATAAGTGACTCAAACAAAATTTATAGTTGGACACCATGATTATCCAGATTTTCCCTAAAAAATTGGGTGAACTAGTTTTACCTTTTTTTTTAGGGTGGATGACCAATAAGCACCTGCCATTTTAGCCACTTGCCCATAAAAGACATTTAAAGTAAATATACCTTAATGTCCTTACTGCTGTTTACTGCTGTCTGCTGCTGCTGCCAAGGGCGAGTAATGGAAATGTTTCTAAGCACTCGTGCAAGTACACTTTTGTAAAGGGTGAGTAATAGAAATGTTTCCCAGCACTCGTGCAAGTACACTTTTGTACTTGTGGGCTAATGTTGAGTAATGGGAATGTTTCCCAGCACTCGTGCAAGTACACTTTTGTACTGTCTGCTGCTGCCAAGGGTGATTTTTGCGTGTAATTTGAAATTTAAACGGTAATGAAGAGAGATGAATGAGATAGAGAGAGAAAGAGATGAAAGAGAAAGAGAAAGAGAGAGAGAGACAGAGGAGATATATATATATATATATAACTAACTTAATGTATACGAACTAACGACTAATAAACGGACGGCGGATGGGGTGAGGGGGTAAAATAGGAAAGAAAAAAAAGGAGTGCCTTTTATGGTTAAGAAGAAAGCGGCGGGGGTGAGGAGGCATTAATTCTAATTTGAAATGTTTTTTGGGCAATAATCTTTTTTGGGAAAATGACCCAAAAAATCAAAATAATATTATTTTCAGCCCAATAACATCAATGACAAAATTTCTTCCCAATAACATCATTAACTAAATTTTGTCCTTGATGGGAATCGTCCTTGACGGGAATCGTCCTTGACGGGAATCGTCCTTGATGGGAATCGTCCTTGACGGGAATCGTCCTTGATGGGAATCGTCCTTGACGGGAATCGTCCTTGACGGGTAAACATGTAATCTTATAATAGTAAGTTAATGGATGATTCTTTGGGACAAGTATAATATTATTTTGATTTTTTGGGTCATTTTATCCCTTTATTTTTAATATGTGGATATATCCACCTTACATACCACAATTAATCATATACACGTTTCTTAACACATCTTTTACAATTTACCAAAATATTGAGTCCAAAATATTGAGCATGAATTTCTTTATTTGAATATTGGGAAGAATTGTCAACAAAAATAAAATATATTATTTTCCAAATTTAATGTTTCTTTTGTGTAGTGTGGATGGTTCGAGTCGATTTTCTTACCTCTCGATTAATCTTTACCCAGAATACAATTCAATATAAGTTATTTTTATTTTATTAATATAAAATTTTATTTTATTTTATTAGTCTTTATTTTAAATTGATAAATAAAATAAACTTATAACTTTTAGTTTTTCATGATCCAACATTAATCCATCTATTAATTTTATCTTAATGTTTTTTTCATTAATCTTATGCAAATGAAAAGTTGTAACACTTTTCTATTAACCATTTACAAATGAAAGGTTGTAACACCCAATTCATTGTCATTAAAAAACTTGATGGGAGCTTGGCTATATATACTAGAATTTTAGTCTCTAAACTCAATTCATCACACAAAAATTATACACCATCTATATATAGTTGAATGCTTAAGATTTTGGAAAAACAAAACATAAAAAAAAGTTTCTAAACACATCAATGGCCGGAGGTATCATTACTCTGTTTTTCGATCTATTTATTTATTCCGCATTTTGTTTTTGGATCGATGTTTCTAACATTCAAACCACGTACTTTTAGGTTATATTCTTTCATAGCAATGTTGGATATCACTTTAAATTACATCAAATGTATCAATCACATAATCTCTTTTTTCTAATTTATTATTTTCTCTTTTTTTATAATTGGTCTACATAAGAGATGATAAAAAGTGATGTGATTTAAGGTAACATCCAATGTTAATCATTCTTTTGAGCGTAAAATAAGGAAGGCCGGTCTTGAAATTTTAAGGGTTTAAGGCGGATTTTAAAAAACAGACATCTAAAAAAAATTATATAAAAAATCTAAATATTTTTTATTTTTTATTATAAATTTAATTATATTGAATAATTAAATAAATATGTTTCATTAGAGGAAACTTCATTTTAGAGCCTAAGTATATCAAAAGAGAATTTTTAAGGCCTATTTAGAAAACATTATGTTTTAAAGCCTAAATTTAAAATCTGGTTAAGTTTTTGTCTTTCTTACCTTTTTCAATTTTTTTATTCATTTTTTCGTTTTTTTTTTCATTTTTTTTCTGACGTTTTATACTTGCACTGAACTAATTTTTTCTCCCGGTCCGTACATACATTGTACAGACCTATAATTTTTTATTCGTACATAACTGTTGTTTTTTAACGTTTTAAAGTTTTTTTGAATCGTACAGACCTGTTGTTTTTCAACGTTTTTAGGTGTTTTTGTTCCAATTTATTTTTCTGTATATGTCTAACATTTCGGTATTGTCCAAGTTCTTGTCCAAGGGGCTGTACCCAAACTTTTGTCCATGTTTTTAATATATTCTTAGTCATTAATCATGTCACAAACCTTAATGTGTAGCCCATACTGTCAAAACCCCAATGTATAAACACTACTGTCTAGACCTAATGTATAACCACTACTGTCTAGACCTAATGTATAACCACTACTGTCTATCCCCTACTGTATAGCCTTAATGTAACGGATATACCTAATGGAATATATAAAGGGAAATAAAAAACACAATTGTATTTTAAAAAGAAGCTGTGGCTGGACTGCTAAAAAAATCAAGCTATTGCTAAAAAAATCAAGATGGCTGGACTGCACTTTAAAAAGTTTTTGACAAAAAAAAGATTAAAAAAAATCAATGGGATGGCTGGACCATAATGGGCTAGCCCTATAGGACTGGACCTAAAATGACAAACTCGGATTAAAAAAAAAAACTACTGCGAGCACCCAAAATGGGTTGGACTTCAAGGGGGGCTGAACTTCAAGCCCTTCAACGGACTGGTGATGGTGGTGTGGTGGCGCAGTTCGTGTCGGTGGAGGAATGGTGATGGTGGTGTGGTGGCGCAGTTCGAACTTGGAGGACAGGGGGCTTGGTTCGATGGTAGGGCCAGATCTCCTAAATAAGATGAGATCTGGTGGTGGGATGGTGGGGCTGGGAAGAGGGAGGAGAAGGGGGAGGAGGGCATCGAGCAATAGGGGTGGAATGGTGGGATGGTGTCGGCAGAGAGAAGCTAGAAGAGGGTAGGTGAGAGCAGCGCGGCGCGAAGGAGGTGGACTTCAGTTTTGTCTTCGTTTGCAGGTGGAGGGGGCTTCAGATTTGTCTTCGTTTGCAGGTGGAGGGGGCTTCAGATCTTCGTGGTGGTGGTGTTTTTTGAACAGAGCATCGGATCTTGCAGCCTGGATCTGAACGGAGCATCGGAGGAGAAGAGATGACTGTGGCTTCTTCTTATGGTCGCGGATCTGTTGCAGGGACGGAGCAGATCTGGTGGAGCTATTGTACAGCAGCATCAGCGGTGGAGGTGGTGTACAGCAGCAGCAGCACCGGTGGAGGTATTGTACAGCAGCAGCAACGGTGGAGTTATTGTACAGGATCAGCAGCAGCACCGGTGGCTTCGATGGTGGAGGTGGGATGGTGGGGCTGGGAAGAGGGAGGAGAAGGGGGAGGAGGGCATCGAGCAGTAGGGGTGGAATGGTGGGATAGTGTCGGCAGAGAGAAGCTAGAAGAGGGGGTGGTTGTGTTCTTGTGCACAGTGAAAGTACAGAGAGAAGCACAGTGAGAGGATGGTTTGGATCGAGCAAACCCTATATAGGTGTTTTGTTTTGGTAAAAATGTCTGATAGTCTATATGCGTCCTAGAAGGGGGGTTGAATAGGACAATAGAAATTAATCGGCTAATTTTATTTCAAGTAAATAAAATTAAAAGCTAATTTGAATCCTATTGTTTTAGCAAACTAAATAGTAATGAACTAGATAATCCTAAAAGACAATATTATCAAACTATTCATGTAGGCATTTTATCAAGCATATAGAGTGCGGAAATGTAAAGAGTGTAGAGATAGAATACGATACACAACGATGTATAGTGGTTCGGTTTCCCTACATCCACTACCTAAGGAAGCCTCCTTAGGATTTGCAAGATTCTCCACTAATCTTCGTAACTCTTAACCGGGTGAGATTACAAACCCTTACAACCACTTCAAAAACCTTTGAAGGAAAATACACTTGTGTTATCACCAACACAAGGAACCAAGCATAAAACCTATGCTCACACTACTCTCTTAATCTATTACAAGAACTAAGAGGAAAGGGAAAAGTGTTTAGGGGTGCTTATAAAAGCTTTGTAACTAAACTCCTAAATGAGTGGATATGAACTAAGTAGCTTCACAATGAATATGACTTGAATGCTCCTTTGAAACCTCCTTGATTGATAATATTAATTGCTCTTAAGATAGGTAGATGGAAGGCTTGAGTTGTGTCTTGAATGAGCTTCATTTTATAGCTGAAAATATGGTCCAACGGTCACAAGGCTTCTTTCTAACGGATCTATTTTAACTCCAACGGATATAAGCTTTGTCCTCTTGTAATGTTGCAGGAAACCCTTTCTTGCGGTGTACCGCGGGAATGGTCCGGTGCACCGCACAGATTCTTGATGCTTACTGACGGGCTATCCTATGCACCGCGCCTCTGGTCCGTGCCTTGGTCCGGTGTACCGCGCTTTGATCCGGTGTACCGTGCAGATTTAAGAGCTTACTGACGGGCTATCCAATGAACCGCGCTTCTGGTCCGTGGTTCTGCGGTGTACCGCATGTTTTGTCTGGTGTACCGCGGAGCTGCTCTTTTGAATTTTAAGCTAAAGTCTAAGGAAAAGAACACAACTAATCTAGTGAGGGGTTTTGGAAAATGTTTAAAGTGATACCAAAATGAATTTTAGTTTAAATGATGATTTGTCGAATATTAAAACGGGAATAAAAACAAGGTGAGGCTAACAATCTCCCCCTTTTTGATGTTTGACAAATCATAAACTTTTGAATATGCCTAAGATTAAGTTTTGATCAAAAACTCCCCCTCAACCTAGTTACTAGAGTTTTTATAAAAACTCCCCCTCACAAAATGCATTTGAAAAAGTTTAACTAAAATTTCTCCCCCTTTGTCAACAACAAAAAGAACTAATGATACGATTTTTGAAAAATATAAGGGGTCAAAAATACATTTTGAGTAAAACAAGGACTAAGTAAGTAAATGGATAACAATGTAGAAGCTTCAAGGATCCTATCACATCAAGAAAATATTAGCAACAAGAGAATATACACAAAAAGCACAAAATAAAAAATGCAAGAAGGGAGGGTTAGAGAATTTGCATGCCAATCTCACACCGAATTTTCTCAAAAAGATCTTGGGGTAAAGGTTTAGTAAAGATATCGGCTAGTTGATTTTCCGAAGTGACAAATTCAAGTACAATATCCCCTTTTTGAGTGTGATCACGGATAAAATGATGGCGGATTTCGATGTGTTTTGTTCTAGAGTGTTGAATAGGATTTTTGGTAAGATTGATAGCACTAGTGTTATCACAACGAATGGGAACACGATCATACTCTAGGCCAAAATCTAGTAAGGTTTGTTTCATCCAAAGAATTTGAGTCACACAATTTCCGGCCGCAACATATTCGGCTTCGGCCGTGGATAAAGCAACACTATTTTGTTTTCTACTAGACCAAGAAACAAGGGATTGACCTAAGAATTGGCAACTACCACTAGTACTCTTCCTATCAAGTCTACAACCGGCATAATCGGCATCCGAATAACCTATTAGCTCAAAAGAGGTAAATCTAGGGTACCAAAGTCCTAGACTAAGGGTTCCTTTCAAATACCTAAAAATACGCTTAACGGCACTAAGGTGGGATTCTTTAGGAGAGGATTGAAATCTAGCACAAAGACACACGGGGAACATAATATCGGGTCTAGAAGCGGTTAAATAAAGTAAGCTACCGATCATACCTCGATATAGTTTCTCATCAACATCCTTACCATCTTCATCTTTGTCTAATTTTGTGGATGTGCTCATTGGAGTTCCAATTTCCTTTGCATCTTCAAGTCCAAACTTTTTGATCAATTCTTTTGTATATTTGGCTTGATTGACAAAGATGCCATCTTTCATTTGCTTGATTTGAAGTCCAAGAAAGTAATTCAATTCTCCCATCATGCTCATCTCAAATTCCTTATGCATGCTTTTAGAAAAATTCTCACAAAGATTTTCATTAGTAGCACCAAATATAATATCATCCACATAAATTTGAACAAGAAGGATATCTTTTGAAGACCTTTTTATAAATAAAGTGGAGTCAATATTTCCTCTTTTAAAACCATCATCTAATAAAAATTTGCTTAATCGTTCATACCAAGCACGAGGTGCTTGTTTTAAACCATATAAAGCTTTTGAGAGTTTAAAAACATGGTTTGGAAATTTTGGATCCTCAAAACCCGGTGGTTGTTTAACAAAGACTTCCTCGTCTATAAAACCATTTAAAAAAGCACTTTTGACATCCATTTGGTAAAGTTTAAAATTCATATAACAAGCAAAAGCAAGTAGCATACGAATAGATTCAAGTCTAGCTACCGGAGCAAAAGTTTCATCGAAATCAATACCTTCTTCTTTATTGTACCCTTGAGCAACTAACCTTGCTTTATTTCTAGTGATGATGCCGGTGTCATCTAGCTTGTTGCGAAATATCCACTTAGTGCCAATAATAGTGGGGCCAATTGGTTTTTCCATTAATGTCCAAACTTTGCTACGCTCAAATTGATTTAATTCCTCATGCATAGCGTTAATCCAATGATCATCTAACAAAGCTTCTTTAATATTCTTGGGCTCAATTTGAGATAAGAATGCTTGATGAGCACAAAGAGCAATAATACGGGAGCGAGTGGTAACACCTTCTTTTGGATCACCTAGAATTAATTCACTTGGGTGATCTTTGATATGTTTCCAACACCTTTGGTAAATCCGTACTAGCTTCATTTAATACTTGATCATTTTCCTTAAGAGGTTCTTCATGAGATTTTAATTCTTGAGTAGGAGATTCTAAGGGTTGATCTAGTGGAGTATCTTCATCAACATCTACCACTTTCTTGATACAAAACGGATTAGTCTCATCAAAGTCAACATGCATAGATTCCTCAATAGTACGAGTACGTTTGTTGAAAATGCGATAGGCTTTTCCTTTAGTGGAATAACCAAGAAAAATGCCTTCATCCGATTTAGCATCAAATTTTCCCAAATAGTCCCTAGTGTTTAGGATAAAACATTTGCACCCAAAAACACGAAAATAAGCAATAGTTGGTGGTCTACCATTCCAAAGCTCATAAGGGGTTTTCTTAATAATGGGTCTAATAAGAACTCTATTTAACACATAACAAGCCGTATGAACGGCTTCACCCCAAAAGTATGTAGGCAAGCTATGTTCTTTTAACATTGTTCTAGCCATTTCTTGTAGAGTTCGGTTTTTCCTTTCCACTACCCCATTTTGTTGGGGAGTTCTAGGGGCCGAAAAATTATGCTCAATCCCAAATTCATCACAAAAATGCACAAAAGGAGAATTCACATATTCACTACCATTATCACTACGAATGCATGTAATAGAGTAGCCTTTCTCATTTTGCACCTTTCTACAAAGTTTTGCAAATTCATTGAAGGCATCACTTTTTAAAGCAAGGAACATCACCCATGTATATCTAGTGAAATCATCAACAACAACAAAGACATATCTAGAACCCCCTAGACTAGTGACATCAACGGGACCAAAAAGATCCATATGCAATAATTGAAGTGGCCTAACGGTGATGACCTTATTTATGGATTTAAAAGATGAACGATGTTGTTTACCAAGTTGACATGCATCACATAATTTATCTTTATCAAATTTATGAATAGGCAAACCAACAACAAGATTTTTTCTAGATAATTTTGAAATCAAATCCATGCTAGCATGCCCTAAACGTCTATGCCAAAGCCAACTATCATTTACCACGGATAAGCATTTAATATGTTTAGACATAAGACTTTCAAGATCAACAACAAAAACATTATCCGATCTTTTTGCAATAAACATAGTATCTAACTCATCATTTTTAAAAACAACACATCTAGATGCTTCAAATTTAACACTAAAACCAACATCACAAAGTTGACTAATACTAAGCAAGTTAAAAGAGAGACCCTCAACAAGTAACACATTAGAGATGAGTAAAGAATTCATGTTACCAATGTTACCTTTACCCAAAACGCGTTTCTTAGTGTTGTCGGCAAAAGTAACTCTATCACCTTTTGTTTTATATAAACGAGTAAATAATGAAGGATTCCCGGTCATGTGTCTTGAGCATCCACTATCAAGGAGCCATATATTTTGCTTCTTGATGCTCAATCCCTACAATCAAAAATAAATTAAGCTTTAGGTACCCAATTAGGTTTGGGTCCATGAGGGTTAGTGGATTTTCTTTGTAAGACCCATATAAGTCTTTTCCAAATTGGCACAAGAGATCCCAAATCCAATAATTTACGATAGTAACAATGAGATGCATCATGACCAAGTTTTTCATAATAGGTGCAAGTGATAGAAGATTTTGAAGAAGATGGAATTTCATTTGAAATTTTTGATTTTACAAAAACATTTTTCAAAGGTTTTTGGTGAGTGAATGGATCATATCCAACACCACTTTTTTCACAAGCCATTCTTTGAGAACCTAAAATCAAATCCAAGTTTTCTTGCCCACTAGTAAATTTTAAAATAATGGCATTTTGATCAACAATCTTTTTCTCTAACAAAGCTTTTTCTTCCAAAAGATTTTTCTCAATAAGATGAAGTTTTTCATTATCGTCTATACATTCATCACAAAGATTTTGACAATCTTCCAAAGCTTTCAAAACCTCTTTAGTTCTATTTTTCTCAAATTCTAAATCTTTTGTTAAAACCTTATTTGTTTCAATAGAATTTAAAAAATTATTGTAAAGAGAATCAAATGCCTCATGAATATCTTGTTCACTAGCATCATCATTAGTTAAAGAGAGTTTAGATTTAGGAGTTACCTCTTCATGATTTGCCATAAAGGCAAAGTGAGTTGTGCCGGTATCATCATCCGAAGAAGCATCTTCATCATTTTCAAGTTCTCCCATAAAAGCAACAAGATTGACGTTTTCGTTATCACTTTCTTCTTCCTCCGAATTTTGAGTATCCCAAGTGATATTAGCATGCATTGCTCTCTTAGGTTTCTCCTTTTGAAGAAGAGGACAATAGGTTTTGATGTGACCAACTTTCTTGCAATGATAGCAAGTGGGTTCATCTTGTTTGATAGCTCTATCATTCTTCTTACATGGTGAGGAAGAACTTCCTTTCTTAGCAAAGCGTTTGTATCTCATGAATTTTTTCATATCTCTTGCTAACATAGCCACTCCTTCATCTTCACTAGTTTCTTCTTCATGTGAGTTATCTTCTTCACTTTCCTTCCTTTCTTTTCGTTCTTTCAACTTGGAACTCATGGCATGGAAAGCAATAGATTTCTTAATATTCTTCTCCTCATCATCTCTTATCTTTTCTTCTTCAAGCACAAGCTCTTCCGTCATGAGGTTGCAAATGAGTTCATGAACCGTCATTTTTGAAAGATCTTTAGTGTCTCTTATAGAGTTGATTTTTGATTTGTATTTCCTTGGAAGAGCAAATAAGATTTTTCAGCATTGTTCTTTGTTGGTGTACTCTTGACCAAGAGTCTTCAAGGTGTTGACAATGTTAGAAAATCTTTGATGCATGGCATTTAAGGCTTCATCGGGCTCCATACGAAATAGCTCATACTTAGTGATAAAGAGACCAATCTTAGTTTCTTTGATATCTTCCGTTCCTTGATATGATAGTTCCAAGAGTTGCCACATTTCATGAGCGGAATTGCATTCACTAACTCTAGCGTATTCCGTGACACTTAATCCATTAATGAGGATGTTCATAGCTTTGTTGTTTTTGGTGAGTTTAGCTATGTCTTGATCATTGTAATCATCTTCATTTTTCACCTCCGTAGTACTACCCGTAACATAAGGAATATAAGGACCCTTCTTGATAGCAAGCCACAAAAAATAATCAATTCCTTTGACGTGAATCTCCATTTTCTTTTTCCACCCAAAGTAGTCTTTTCCTACAAAAAGCGGAGGTCTAGTAGAACATGAACCTTCCGGTTGATTAGAATCCATATCGTATTAACTCTAGAAACGATTAAGTACAATAGAGCTAGGCTCTGATACCAATTGATAGTCTATATGCGTCCTAGAAGGGGGGTTGAATAGGACAATAGAAATTAATCAGCTAATTTTATTTCAAGTAAATAAAATTAAAAGCTAATTTGAATCCTATTGTTTTAGCAAACTAAATAGTAATGAACTAGATAATCCTAAAAGACAATATTATCAAACTATTCATGTAGGCATTTTATCAAGCATATAGAGTGCGGAAATGTAAAGAGTGTAGAGATAGAATACGATACACAACGATGTATAGTGGTTCGGTTTCCCTACATCCACTACCTAAGGAAGCCTCCTTAGGATTTGCAAGATTCTCCACTAATCTTCGTAACTCTTAACCGGGTGAGATTACAAACCCTTACAACCACTTCAAAAACCTTTGAAGGAAAATACACTTGTGTTATCACCAACACAAGGAACCAAGCATAAAACCTATGCTCACACTACTCTCTTAATCTATTACAAGAACTAAGAGGAAAGGGAAAAGTGTTTAGGGGTGCTTATAAAAGCTTTGTAACTAAACTCCTAAATGAGTGGATATGAACTAAGTAGCTTCACAATGAATATGACTTGAATGCTCCTTTGAAACCTCCTTGAATGATAATATTAATTGCTCTTAAGATTGGTAGATGGAAGGCTTGAGTTGTGTCTTGAATGAGCTTCATTTTATAGCTGAAAATATGGTCCAACGGTCACAAGGCTTCTTTCTAACGGATCTATTTTAACTCCAACGGATATAAGCTTTGTCCTCTTGTAATGTTGCAGGAAACCCTTTCTTGCGGTGTACCGCGGGAATGGTCCGGTGCACCGCACAGATTCTTGATGCTTACTGACGGGCTATCCTGTGCACCGCGCCTCTGGTCCGTGCCTTGGTCCGGTGTACCGCGCTTTGGTCCGGTGTACCGTGCAGATTTAAGAGCTTACTGACGGGCTATCCAATGCACCACGCTTCTGGTCCGTGGTTCTGCGGTGTACCGCATGTTTTGTCCGGTGTACCGCGGAGCTGCTATTTTGAATTTTAAGCTAAAGTCTAAGGAAAAGAACACAACTAATCTAGTGAGGGGTTTTGGAAAATGTTTAAAGTGATACCAAAATGAATTTTAGTTTAAATGATGATTTGTCGAATATTAAAACGGGAATAAAAACAAGGTGAGGCTAACAATGTCTTCACTGTATAAGCTGTTTGGGGGGTGGGTTTTTGGTCTTTTTCTCCTCTTTAGTTAGCTTCTAATGGTATAATAAAGGATTAGTTAGGGGTAGGCTTTAATTTGGAACTTTGTAGGGGGTTGGGCTTTATATAATTATTCCCCCGTTTCATTAAATATTAAATTTATTGAATAATACCATTATGAATTAAAAAATAATTTAGAAAAGAAAAAATATAACGAACGATGATATTTCTGACAACTATATAAAAATAATAGGAGTTTTAAAAAAAATGGTCTAGCGTTTATTTAATTTGGATTGGACCAAAACTGAATTTTTCTAAATAAAAAAATTTATACTTATATAAATAAATGGGGCCCCAATATTATAAGAATTAGGAGAGGGCCCAAGGCCATGGCCTCCTCCCAAGACCGGCCCTGAAATAAGGGTAATGATATATACCACCTAAAATCATACCACCCATGACGTGGCGTGAATTGGTTGTCAATAAATCGTTAATCAGATCAAAAAAATAAATAGATTAACGATTTATAACTAAGCAGTTCACGCCACATCATGGATGGTGTATTTAGATGGTATGATTTTGGATAGTATATATCATTACTCATAAAATAAATACCAAAATTCTAATCAGTTTTCCAAATGGTTATACAGATGTATCATTACTTATGTACGTTCTTATACGTTAGTAAGTGTTTATTTGGGATTGATTATTTTAGAGCCAAAATCGCTTTTTAATTCAAATATTAATATTTGTTGATAATATTAAAAATTATTTTGACGTTTAAAATCATTCTAATGTGTTATGAATAAGTTATTAAAGTGGATGTCCAAAGGCCAAAGGTCTTACTATTTATTTCTTACATATGTGGCAAGTGAATAGTCATTTATTACCCTATAAATATAATTATTTCCAACTATATGTACTCTTTTCCCTTCGACCAAGTTTTTATCCCACAGGGTTTTCTTGGCAAGGTTTTAACGAGGCATATTTTCTAATGGATGGACATCCAAGGGGGAGTGTTATGAATAAATTGTTTATTATGTAGATGTCCAAAGGCCAAAAGTCTTCTACTTATTTCTTGTAAATAGGGCATGTGAAGAGTCACTTATTTCCTATAAATATAGGACTTGTTTCATTGTAATAGTACTAGAGTTGATATTGGAAATACAAGAATATTCTCTCTTTGTATCGTTTCTTTCTTTAATTTATAACATAATGGACTTTTTTATTAATTACTTAACTAGTATTTTTTTTAAATGATTTTAAAGATCTAAAATATTATTAGAAACCTAAAATTACTTTAAATGATTATTTTAAAAAGCAATTTCAAACTAGCTCTAAGTTAAAACGATTCGATATAAAGAAAAACATCTACTTTGTGATTTTGTATGTTTACTTGAACGACAAATGGGTGAATGAAGTATGAATTAATCCGAAATGTATAAGAGCTAAAGGTTGAATTCTTAATATAACAAACAAATATTTAAGATGAACTTTTTTTTTTGGACAAATATTGACATGGTTTTTTTTTTTTTTTTTTTTTGTCAAGAAAACATAAATTATGATCGTTTATACAATGACTTAAGATAAGTATAATAATCACTAAGAGTTCCGTTCTTCCATTTAGACGTATCCAAGTTCCGTCTAGCTGTTTTTGCTGCAAGGTCTGTCACGCTATTAAGTCTCCGTTTGACGAAGTTGATTCTCCAATTGGGGAATCTCTTTAACCAGCTCTTCATTTCGGCAATGAAAGGGGAAATCTGCCATCGAAGACCTGTATCTTTATCAATACCTTGAACAAGTTCGAGGTTATCGGAGTAAAAGGAAACACTCCGGAGATTACAACTAGCAGCCCTTCTCATAGCAAGAAGAACTGCCCATCCTTCACCTTCAATAGGGCTCCTAACTAGCTGTCTGGAGGTAATCTTATGAACTACCATGCCTTCTTTATTAATCGCAGTAGCTGCTAGTCCTGCTGGTTCATAATCCTTTTTGAAAGATGCGTCACTCATGAAAATAATCTCTGCATCATCTTTAAGAATTGGATTGCTTTCGATAATATCTTCGTTATTGTTCTCGCAATTAAGAATACTTCCTTTATTATTATCTTTATCTTTAGTCTCTCTGCATTTGAAAAGATCGTTCATAGCTGAATTAATTCTGATAAGAATGTCCTTGATTACCCATGGAGTTTTGTCATGAAAGCCTCTCATCTTTGCCTTCCAAATATTCCATAATGTGAGAAGAAAATATGCCGTAAATTCACTTTGATCCCAACCATTTTTGCTATATTTCTTTCTCAACTCAATGAACCACTCCCCAATTTCATACTTTCTTTCTTTTTCTATCATAATTTGCAATCTAGAGTTTGCCCAAACCGCCATGCTAAGAGGACATTTTATGAGTAAATGTTCAATATCTTCTTTGTCCAGCTCGCACCATTCACACGTCGCATCCTTAATTATTTTTCTAGTCTTCAGGTTACGTTTAGTAGGGATAGCTCCATTGCATACTTTCCATCCAAAAGATCTGACTTTATTCATGACATTTGATTTCCATATAATATCCCAGAGATTGCTATTTTCCTTCATGCCTTGAGAAGATGTTTGAGCTTCATTTTGCACTTAGCTATATCTAAGATGAACTTTTTTTTTTTGGAGGGAAGAAATATTTAATTAAGAAGACCATATTCATCTATGAACTGCTTGGAGCTTTCCATTTTGTTTGACAGCTTATTCAGCATTTCTTACCATCTTGCTTTTTTTGTCAAACGTTTATATAAAAGTAGTATAAACGTAAATACTAATAGAGTTGATTACGAAAAATCGTCATATACCGCTAACCTGCTAACGGAAATATCAAGAGGCAATAGTTGAGCTAACTGACGGGAAAGAGAAATATATCAATTACCAAATAAAATATCTAAAACTTTGTGGTTGACTATCCAATTAATTATTTTATTATTTTTACGTAAAACAAAATAAAAAGTGAAGTTACATGTTTCCACACGCCATAAATATACTTAATAATATTACAATAATTAAATTTACTAAAAAGAGGTCTAGTAGCTAATGGTTTTACTTTGGTTTCACAATCATACTCAATACTCAATACACTACTACAGATCGGGGATTTACCCACGACAGTTTACCGACGACACGCACGTCGGTAAACTTTTGTTATTTACCGACGACACTAATTTACCCACGAGAAACAGTCGCCGGTAATTTACCGACGACGTGTCTCGTGGGTAAAGGGTCAAAACGCCGTCGTTTAAAAAAAAATTAATTTTTTTTGTTTGGATTTGTCGTCGGTAATTTACCGACAACAACGTAGTCGTCGGTAATTTACCGACAACAACGTAGTCGTCGGTAATTGTATAATTTACCGACGGCATTTATTGTTTACCGACGGAATTACGTGTCGTCGGTAAAAAAAAACGTGTATATAATTCTGGACAGACTATATTTTTATCTCCTTAAACCCCAAAAACCCCATTTTCCCTCCCAATTTCTTCCAAAAACATCAATCAATCTCATTCAAAAATTTTGCAATACCTTCTCCAATTCATCTTTAACCATTAGCAAGCTTATAATCAAGGTGGGGCATCCTCAATACACAATTTCATCCACAAATATTAGGTAAATTCTTGAATTTTTTATTTTAATTTTATTATCATATTTGGTGTAATTCTTGCAATATTATGGGTTTAGGTTTAGTAATACATTATCAAGGTTGGGACTTCATAATCAATCTCCAATTTCTTCCACCAATGCAAGGTATTTTCTTAAAATTTCAATCTTTTTAATTTTTTTTTTATGCATGGATTTTGATTTTTGTGTTAGTTGCTATAGGTTATGATTGTGTATATTTTTTGATTGTCTTGTTATATATTGTGTATAAATCATGCATACATTCATTTATTTCATATATTATGTTTCATATATTTTTGTATTTGTGTATTTAATTATATGAAATTGTTTATATATTTATTGTGTTGTAATTTTATTTATTTATTTATTGTGATGTAATTTTATTTATTTATTTATTGTGATGTAATTTTATTTATTTATTGGTTTGTAATTATATTCAAGCCATTGGTTTGTAATTTGTATTATTTTTATTCATTGTGTTGTAATTTTATTCATTTTATTAATTGGGTTGTAATAATTATTTATTTTATTTTCATATGAACGTAGTTGTCTAGTTATCTAAGATTGTTGTAAAGAGATGGCTTTGGATAAGAGTTGGATGGATGCTACGGATTTATTCGCTCCAGACTATCTTATTGGGGTTCTGGATTTTATCGCATATGCAAAACAACATTCAAATTATAAAGATCTTATTTATTGTCCGTGTAACTATTGTAAAAATAATCGTCGATTACCCTCTCGGACGGTTACAGGCCACCTTTATAAGGAAGGGATTATGAAGTCGTACTGGGTTTGGATAAAACACGGTGAGCAGCCGGTCATTCCCGAAGAAAACCCTATTCCGAATATAGTTAATAAAATTGATGAGGTTTATGACGATGTGAGACACAGTTACGATGTTGGCGGACATCAGGGTGACACCGAGATGAGAGACGCAGAAATTCCAAGTAGTAGCAGTTTTGAAAAACTGTTTAACGAATTGGAGACAGAATTATATCCGGGTTGTAAAGCGATGTGTTCATTGAACTTCATTGCCAATCTTATGCACGTAAAAGTAAAGAACAAGTGGACTAACACGTAATTCACCGAGCTATTGGAGTTGGTTGGTCGTATTTTTCCCAAACCTCACACTTTGCCCGATTCTTATGATCCATGCAACAAGAAGTTGAAAAGTTTGGGTATGGGGTATATTACTATCGATGTTTGTTTGAACGATTGTGCCATATTTTATAAAGAGAATAACGACCTCGATAAGTGTCTAGTTTGTAGCGAGTCTAGATGGGACCCAAAGAAGGGTATCAAAGTACCGCATAAGAAGCTCCGTTACTTTCCGATTGCTCCCAGATTACAGCGACTATACGCTTCAAAGCACACCGCTGAAGACATGATTTGGCACCATACCGGTAAGAGTGCCGATTCAGATGTGTTGCGTCATCCGGTTGATGG
This sequence comes from Nemophila menziesii, assembly GCA_029959085.1. Classification (NCBI taxonomy): domain Eukaryota; kingdom Viridiplantae; phylum Streptophyta; class Magnoliopsida; order Boraginales; family Hydrophyllaceae; genus Nemophila; species Nemophila menziesii. The sequence continues at coordinate 24,628 of JARWIR010000205.1, read as the reverse complement.
TGATAGTTGGAAGAGATTTGCAGCGCTACACCCTGAGTTTGCTAACGAACCTCGTAATGTACTTTTGGGTCTCGGTATCGACGGGTTTTGTCCTTTCTCTATACAAAACAACTCGTACAGCATGTGGCCTGTCATATTAACCGTTTATAACTTGCCACCGTGGGTATGCATGAAGGAAACCACATTTCAGATTTGTTTGTTGATTCCGGGTCCTCGTTCACCCGGTAAGGACATGGATGTTTACCTCCGCCCTATGATAGATGAGTTGGACGAGTTATGGGGTAAAGGGATCCTTACGTATGATGCCCATACAAAGCAAGAGTTTACTATGAAGGTTTGTCTGTTGTCCATGACCAATGATTTCCCCGCTCGGTCATACACTTCAGGATGGTCGAGTCAAGTTTACATGGCTTGCCCAGAATACATGGATTCTACTCCGTCATTGGGTGTGAAAAAAGGTGTGGTTTACTTTGACCATAGACGTTGGTTACCCACCGGACATCGGTTTAGAAAAGAAAGTGTTTTGTACCCGGAAACCAATTTTACTAGGCGACCAAAGAAATATAGTCCAGCTAGTATTCAGACACAGTTAGATGGCCTTCCCATTGTGTTTCCCGGCAAACACAAGGATTTTGGGGGAAAGATCGTGAAGCAAACCGGTCCACGTCTATTCAATTGGAAGAAAAAAAGTATCTTTTATCGTTTACCTTATTGGTCCGAAAATTTGTTGAAACATAACATTGATGTCATGCATTGCGAGGAAAACGTGTGTGATGCTCTTCTCGGTACAGTTATAGCAGTCGATGGGAAAGTAAACAAAGATAACGTTAAGGCGCGACAGGATCTTGAGAAAATGAAAATCAGGGAAGAATTGTGGTTGACAACAAGAGGACCTAAAACGATTCTAAAACGGGGAAAGTATACATTGTTAGCGGAGAAGAGGAAGACGTTTCTTGAGTGGTTACAGGCATAGAGGTTTCCCGATGGATTCGCGTCTAGTATGAGGAATAACGTTCAAGTCGATACGGGGAAGATCATTGGAATGAAATCGCATGATTGTCATGTTATGATGCAATATCTTTTTGTATGTTGTCTCCCCGAGCTTCTAGATGATAAACGATTAGCGACGCCATTATTGGGTTAGCTAACGTGTTTAGAGTCGTTTGTAACAAGAATCTGAGTAGGAAAGAGTTGGTGGACGGTAAGGCGAAAGTGGTTGAAGTGATGTGCAAGTTAGAAATGATCTTACCTCCCGCGTTTTTTGATAAAATGATCCACTTAGTGATTCACTTATACGATGAAGCGTTGTTAGGGGGCCCGGTTCAAATGCGGTGGATGTACCCATTTGAAAGGTATTTGAAGAAGTTGAAAGAGTATATTCGAAACCCGGCTAGGCCTGAGGGTTCCATAGCCGGGGGTTACGTGGCGGAAGAGACGTTGACTTTCATATCACGGTATCTTAGTGAAGAAAAAACAAAGTTCAACGATCCAGGTTGATACAACGAACAACTGCCAGAACCAAAAGAGCTATCCGTTTTCAATTCTCAGTGTACTCCAATTGGCAAGAAAGAGTCAGGTGCTTTACTAGCTCTGCAGAAGGAGCATGTCAGTTGGTATATTTTGAATAACTGCGACGAACTCGAACCATATAGGACGTAAGTAACGTTTACTTATATATATATTTATATATACTTATATACATTTATATATATATATTTAAATATATATTTATATTTATATATATATATATTTATATATATATTTATATTTATATTTATATTAACTTATTTATATTCATTTATGTTTTTAGTGAACACAAATCCACACTTACGGGAATGAGTGAGGAAATAGAGATTATGCATCGCCAAAGGTTTAAGAGTTGGTTTTTGTAAAAGGTATGTACTTTAGACGTTGGTTTAAATATAATCTAATTATTTCCAAAGTTCTAAATATTATTTTTGTATGACAGGTTCATGGAATGAAAGAGTCAGGTGATGTATTAGCTACCACTGAGATGGTATCCTTGGCAAGCATGTCTTTTGGTGCGATGGATAGATACGATTCATGTGTTGTGAATGGTGTCAAGTGGGCAACTAAGGGTAAAGGAGAAAAAAGAGTGGCGCAGGATTACGGAGTTTGTACCATGTACGATGATAGACCATGTTATGGAGAATTAGTGAAAATATTGGAGGTTAATTACACTAAAGGGTGCTCAGTTGTCTTATTCGTTTGTAAGTGGTACAAAATGGCTGACTCGAGGACAGAACATGGGGTAACCTTTATTAAAACGTCAAACTTTGAGTGGGAAGACGAACCATACATTTTAGCATCGCAAGCCAAAAAAGTATTCAACATTGACGAGATTAGTGCAAAGAAATCAATGAAGGGTTGGAAAGCCGTTTGGGAAATAAATGATCGTCACGGATGGAGTCCCGAGTTATGGGGTTCGGAGTCACTATCTACTAACAACGAGAGCATTAGTATACCTTTGGGTAACACTAGGACGGTTTCCGAACCGGAGAACTTGGCAACTACCGAGGAGATCGAGATTGACCCAACTCATTTTCGTATTGAGATGGCTTTTGAAATGGTTATTGATGAAAACCAGGAAATCGAAGATGACATGTGGGACGAATATGGTGATGAAGAAGAACCTATAGAGGTTAATAGCGAAGATGAACCTATAGATATTAGTGGATATGAAACTGATTAGGATATTTTGTATTCGTTTATTAGTCTTAGAACATTTTGCTGGTCCTTGGAGTTGAACTTTAATTTATTTTGATACACTAAACACCCCGAACACTAACATTTGACTCTAACTGTTGACTAAACACCCCAAACACTAACATTTGAATCTAATTGTTGACTAAACACCCCAAACATTAATATTTGACTCTAACTGTTGACTAAACACCCCGAACACTAACATTTGACTCTAACTGTTGACTAAACACCCCGAACACTCAAGTTTTACCCTAAATGTTGACTAAACACCTCAAACACTAACAAATTACTCTAACTGTTGACTAAACACCCCGAACACTCAAGTTTGACCGTAAATGTTGACTAAACACCTCAAACACTCAAGTTTGACCCTAAATGTTGACTAAACACCTCAAACACTAACATTTGACTCTAATTGTTGACTAAACACCTCAAACACTAACATTTGACTCTAACTGTTGACTAAACACCTCAAACACTAACATTTGACTCTAACTGTTGACTAAACACCTCAAACACTAACATTTGACTCTAACTGTTGACTAAACACCCTGAACACTCAGTTTGACCCTAAATTTTGACTAAACACCTCAAACACTAACATTTTACTCTAACTGTTGACTAAACACCTTAAACACTAACATTTGACTCTAACTGTTGACTAAACACCCCGAACACTCAAGTTTGACCCTAAATGTTGACTAAACACCTCAAACACTCAAGTTTGACCCTAAATGTTGACTAAACACCTCAAACACTAACATTTGACTCTAACTGTTGACTAAACACCTCAAACACTAACATTTGACTCTAATTGTTGACTAAACACCTCAAACACTAACATTTGACTCTAACTGTTGACTAAACACCTCAAACACTAACATTTGACTCTAACTGTTGACTAAACACCCCAAACACTAACATTTGACTCTAACTGTTGACTAAACACCCCAAACACTAACATTTGACTCTAAATGTTGACTAAACACCTCAAACACTAACATTTGACTCTAACTGTTGACTAAACACCTCAAACAGTAACATTTGACTCTAACTGTTGATTAAACACCTCGAACACTAACATTTGACTCTAACTGTTGACTAAACACCCCAAACACTAACATTTGACTCTAAATATTGACTAAACACCTCAAACACTAACATTTGACTCTAACTGTTGACTAATCACCTCAAACACTAACATTTGACTCTAACTGTTGACAAAACACCCCGAACACTAACATTTGACTCTAACTGTTGACTAAACACCACAAACACTAACATTTGACTCTAACTGTTGACTAATCACCTCAAACACTAACATTTGACTCTAACTGTTGACTAAACACCTCAAACACTAACATTTGACTCTAACTGTTGACTAAACACCCCGAACACTAACATTTGACTCTAACTGTTGACTAAACACCCCAAACACTCAAGTTTGACCCTAAATGTTGACTAAACACCTCAAACACTAATTTTTGTGTGTATATCTTAATCCCAAAAAGAATAAAAAAAGAAAAAAAATGAAAAAAATAATTTACCGGCGACATTCAAGGTTTACCGACGACATTCTTGAAATGAATGTCGTCGTTAAATTTTTAACGACGACATTCATTTCAAGAACATCGTCGGTAATAGTTTAACGACGACATTCATTTCCTTAAGTCGTCGGTAACCGAAAATCCAAAATTCATTGGTCAAAATTGGGCGGTCCATTTTCCCGCCCAAGGGGTTTACCGACGACTTGCGAAAAGTAGTCATCGGTAAACCAGGACACGCAACAGTCATGCGTACGACTGTTTGACGCGTGTCACGTTTAACGACGAGATTGACCAATTTACCGACGACACGCGTCGTCGGTAAACAATTTATCTATTAAACCCTACCGAGCTCATTTCTGAAACACATAAACATCAAAACTCTCTCAAAAATTCGATTCCGAGGTAGAAGGAGCTGTTCCGAGCTATTCCAACACCCAAACAACATCAAATGTAAGTGATTTCATGCCAAAACTCTATTGTTTCTTCAATTTTTTTTCTTTTTTCTAAATCAAATCCTAACTTTTTTTTTGTTTGTGTTTTTCCTCTCTACTTGCGTGGCATGGATTCCTGGACATCTTCAACACAAATTTCACATAATAGGTACACGAAATCCTATCCAAATACTAGTTTTTTTTTAAGAATTGAATTTTTTTCGGATTTGTATTTGGTTTTGAATGATTTCCGAATTATTGTGTTAGTATTAGGGATTGTTTAAACGATTTCGTTAGTTAAATACACCATGTAATTAGGATTTTTTGTAATTTTTAGCAAAATTAGGGTTTTGAATGATTTTTGGATTTTTTGATAATTTATTAATGTTATTGGATTAAATTGTAAATATGTGGTGTGAAATGTAGGTTTTATAATTTGTGTATGTTAAGAATTTTGATATTTGTGAAATTTAGGGTATTTTTTGTAAATATGAAAACTTTAGGGACTAAAATGCAATTTAATAAACTTTACAATTTTTTTATGACTTTAGGGTATTTTTTTGTAAATATATAAACTATAAGGACTAAATTGCAAATTTAAAAACTTTTAAAAAAATATTATGGACTTTAGGGTATTTTTGTAATTTTTGAAAATACGAGGAATAAAATGCAATTTATAATATATAGACTTTTAAAATTAATATATATTTATTTTTGTACAGATATAAATTATAAGGACTAAATTACAATTTAAAAAACTTTTTAAAAAAAATTATTTTTCTAATTTTGAAGGGTATTTTTGTAATTTTTAATAAAAAAGAGACTAAAGTGCCATTTATAGTATATAGTAGGGCAGCACACGGGTCGGTTAACCGACCCGTAGGGTTAAACCCAAAACCCAACCCTAAGTCTCGGTTTTCATTTTCTTAAACCCAATAACCAATATTTTTAAGTAAATCCACTCGGGTTGGGTTAGTGCGGGTGGGGTCGGTTTTGGGTCGGGTTCGGGTTATGTTCTATAAATAGAAAATTTTCAAAATAAATAAGTAAAATATAGTAACTTTCTAAAAACAGTAAGTTATTGAAATTACAATAGTTTTTTTATATAAAACAGCACTACATTACTATTACATTACATTACTATTACAACATTGAACCAGTTATAAAATTACAAAACATTGAAAATTTGCAATCTAAATTGTGCATAGCAAAGATCTTGTACAACAGGGGTGTAAGTCCTTTAGTGATTCCAAAAAGAACTTCAAATCCAACATAATTCCTGTAAATTTGCATCACAGAAGAGAAGAAATTGTTAAATATAGTTAGCCTCAGATTTGGTTTCATCATTGGCTTAACATTTAGCCTCAGATTTAATATTTTCATTGGCTTTTTATAATCTTAGGGACATTTTAGGGACAAGGGACCTCTTTTGAAAATTACAAGTTACTAAAGATTCAATTAAGTAGTTGCCAACTCAACCTTAGATTCCACAATAGATCATACACAATTACACATAGTTATATTGAGGTGTAATCATGGGGTGGGAATATGGGAGATGCAAACATTCTTAAATTGAAAATCTGATAACTTGTAAGATTCGAAAAGATTCATTATACCTTAAGGTTATGGGTTACAATGTGTTAAAGTCGACTCTTAGGGTCACACTCAACTCATACAATCCAACATAACCTGTAAAAGACAAGAAAATACAAAAAAGTTAAGATCAATTGAAGTTTTATCTAATTATCTATAACTGTATTATTGAAAAAATAGAAAGTGTTAGGGAGTAATACCTGAAATTGGCATAAGAAACAAAGCATTAGCTTTAAGCATTCAAATCCATCACCAATTCATCTCATTGTTTTGATTACATGCAAGTAGGCAACATACAGAGACATTAGAAATCAATGTTTCGATTTATAATTATCATATTTTCATTATAAAAACAACCCAGTAACAATAATCATAGTCTCATACTCATAATCAAACGTAATAGCAAAGTTCAAAATCAACCAACCGAAAACCAGTTTAAAAAACAAACAAATACGGGGTTATAAAAACAACCCAGTAACAATAAATCATAGTCTCATACCCAAAATCAAACGTAATAGCAAAGCTCAAAACCAACCAACCGAAAATCAGTTTCAAAATCAACAACCCAGATATAATAATTAATATACGAAACTAAAATGGGTTTTTCTTTTCATAAACAACAACAATACTCAAGCTATTAATTAGAGAACACACCGGCTTAAAAATACACAAGGATTAGGGTTATTAATACCTGTTAAAAGGGGGTTTTGATTTAAGAAAAACAAAGCCGAGATTAACCCTTTTATAGGCCTCCTCTAAACCCTTCTTCTCATCTAGTAAACCGGCATATAAACAATCGAACAAGTTAACCATGGTACAATACCGCACTTTTTAATCGGCGGGATTAGACGGGGATGGGGAAGATGCAGGGCTAGAAGCTTAGGGTTTTCGAGAGGCATGGAGAGAGACAGAGAGAAGGCGGTTTGAGAGAGAGAGAGAGAAGGCGGTTTGAGAGAGAGAGAGAGAGAGAGAGAGAGAGAGAGGGGTCAAATGACCCTTCGTGTAATGAAGAGTGAAAAGCAACGAAAACAAAAGCAGCGTATAGAATACGCTGCTGAATTCATATTATATATATAAAAAATAGACTTCGGGTCGGGTGCGGGTAACCGCGGGTTTGGCAAAGCCAAACCCATCAACCGGCCCAATACCCAAATAATTTATTTTTTTGGCCCAACGGGCTCGGGTGGGCTCGGTTTGGGTTTTTTCGGGCCACTTTTGGGTCGGATAAAACGGTTCCGCGGGTTTGGGTCCGTGTGTGCAGCCCTAGTATATAGTCTTAAAAAAACTAATTTATTAATTTTATTTAAATCATAGATGGCCGATGTGATGCCGAATTACCATAGGGGTGACCGTAACGGTGAAGATCCGAACCGGAATCAACCCCCAAACTTTAATGACTGTAACCAGCCGCCCGGTAATATAAATTAATTTATAAAATTCAATTAATATAAATTAGTAATTTAATTAATACAATTTCATTAAACCGTTAGGAGAAAAAGGATACCCAGAAATGTTTCGACCCTGAAAACCGCCAATGATGCTAAAGAGAAATTAGGTGGGCCCCTTCCAGTCGACTTCTGCATCCTAGATGACATGTGGAACCCATACGGTGAATATGGGAAGCACGTGGCCCAAGTGGTGGGGCTCGCGGTACGAGAAACAGTCCATCCCTACTATAGATCGTGGGGTGATGTACCGAGGGGACTAAAAGTCATGATTCTCGGAAAACTAGAGGAGTTTTTCGACCTCGAGGAGTGGAGGGCCTGCAATGATTGGAATTTATCAGCGGGAAGATACAGTCATCTCAGGCCGCAGCCTACAGGCGGTGGAAGCATGATCTGAAGGCCGATTACTTGGATTCAGACGAGTGTCCTCCGGATGTGCTTCCCGAGGATTGGAAGCTGACCCTTGAAATGATGAATGACCCGAACAAGAAGGTAAAATTATAATTTAATTATTTTATTATTAAATTAGTGTTTAATTATTTTTTTTAACTTGAATTGTAACAGGCTCAGGCGGAGATTAATAAAAAGAATAAACAGAGCCAGAAGAAGCCGAACAAGTCAGGTTCTAGGAACCAAACCCAGACCCGCCACGAGATTTTCGAGGTATAATTTCTTAAAGTAAAAATAAAATTTATTAGTTATTTAATTTTATTTTTTAATAATTATAATTTTTTATGTATATTTTATAGGGTAAGCTGAAGGTTACTACGAAGGAGCCCCTGAGCTTTATTGACGAGCAGACCCAAGAGGAGGTCTCACTTCCACCGATGGGCGGATATTTCGAGTACTTGGGCTATGACGGGGCGAAGGACAGCTGGGTTGACGATAGATGGGAGCAGGCTAGTGTAAGTGTTCTATTTTCCTTTTTATTGTTTAAAATTAATAATTTAACTTTAAATTTATTTATTTGTTAGTTTTATTAATTATTAATTTGAAATTTTATTACAGGAAGTTTATAGGGAGACGCTTAAAGATCGGGTTATCGAGTCGGGGTCCCAATCGGCTGAAGATGTTCCAGTGGAGGAGCAGATAGGAGTGTTGAAGGAGACGGTACATGAGGTGATGAAACTGGCTAAGAGTAGACACTGGATCCCGTCAATCGGAGCTGTCTTCAAGAAAAAAAAGGACCCGAAGCCGTCTGTTTTGGACAAGACCGCAAAGAAAAACGCGGTAAAAATCCAGCAGATATTCGACGGTATGAACGAGCTCCGCGCACTCCAAGGATTACCTCCTATGCCGGATGAAGATACTCCACCGAGCCCCTCTTGGTCCGATGATTATTTCACGAAGATGCTCAAAGGCCTCAACTAATCTCGTGCCAAAAATGGTCTCCCTCCGGTCTCCGATGAAGATGAAGATAGTGAAGCTAGTGAAGGCGGTGAAGATAATGAAAATGAAGAAGATTTATCCGGCCCTTAATTGATTTGTTATTTTTATGACTTTTATTTTATTTACGTTTATATTTATGACTTTTATTATGGTTTTATGTAATATTTTGACTTTTAACTCCGGGAGTTTGACTTTATTCCCGGGGTTTGACTACCCGGGTTTATTTATATTTTATGAATATAATTCATGATTTCTAGTTATATTCTCATGTATTAGTATATTAAATTATAAAAAATCAAATTAAATAAAAATTAAATTTTTTAATAAAAAAAACAAAAAAATTAAAATTAAAAAAAAAAATTTAAAAAAATAAATAAATACAATACCGACGACATTCTTCACATGAATGTTGTCGGTAAACATGCAGAAAAATAATAAAATATTAATGTTTACCGACGACATTCATGTGAAGAATGTCGTCAGTATTGTATTTAAATTAAAAAAAAAGGCGTTTAATTAATACGATACCGACAACCAAGGCGTCGGTAACTCGGTAAATATTACCGGCACACAACTAGACGTCGTCGGTAAGCCACGATTTACCGACGGGTTGTCCTCGTCGGTAAAAAAAAGTTGGTTTATCGACGAGAGCCCAAAATCGCCGTTGGCAAGAGCGAATTTACCGACCAATGTCTAGGAACGACAGTTTACCGACGAGTGGTCGTCGGTAAACCATTTTACCGACGAAACGCGGCTGTTTACCGACGACACGTGTCGTCAGTAAATCAGCAACCTGTTGTAGTGATAATTACGTCAGATGAATATCTTTGTGCAACTTCACATCCCTCAGCTATATTCCTAGTCTCAATAGTTTTAGTTTCATCCTCCCCTAATAAAGGTGATATAAGCTAAAAGAGAAAAGTACTGAAGAGAAAACATCTTAAAGATATACCAAGGAAAGAGTTCTCTCAATTTGAAAATATGAAAGATATGCGCGGATCAGTTTAGAATAAAAAATGCTTGACCACAAATTATTCATTTTGTGTATGTCTTAAAAAATTAAACTACCCGTCTATCACATTATGTAAATCATCTTGTTTTGGATACGACGAGTTTAGATGTATAGCGGGTGACTTAGGTTAATAAACGGTTGGTTTGTATCCAGATTTATTGGGCGAGTCAATATTATTTTATAAATATAAGGTGTAATGAACAATATAACTTTAAGTCTCGATTTACACTGAAATCTTAGAAAACTAAAATTTAAAAATAGAGTAAATATTATAATAAATATGACAAAATAGAATATTATTGAAATTCTAAGATATATATTGAAAAAGAATGAGGAAAAAATATAGAAAGAAAATAAATATGATTTCTATAATTTTCTTAAGTAAGTAATATATAATTCCCTCCTTTGAAATATTGAAAGGATAATTATGTTACGTGGATATATGAGTTTTAAATATATATATATATATCTTTTTAAACTTAAAATCGTAACACAATAGTGTGTTTAGAGCTGTCTTAATTTAAACGGGTGATCCGGTTGATCGAATTTATTAACCTGTTGCACAATTTTACTCGGCATGAACCTTTGACGCAATCAAAGCTACTCAGGGCCGGTCCTGACATTTTGAGGGCCCAAAGAGAACTTTAAAATATGGGCCCTTAAGAAAATCTTAAGTGCATTGCACATAGTTTTTATTTTACTTAACTTAATTTAAAAAACATTAAAAGATAAAAAAGACTAGCCTTTTTATTTTAAGTTGGGCTAAAATTAAGCTTTTTTAAATAAGAAAAAAATTATACTTATATATGAAAAAGAAATTTGGGGCCCTAAAAATAATAAGACTTGAGGGGGGCCCAAGGCGATGGCCTCCTTGGCCTCCCCTCAGGACCGGCTCTGAAGCTACTAAAACTAAGTCTAATAGCCTTGCTATAATATGGTTAGAAGAGGAATCAAAACACTTATTTCTTTTTGTTTGGTAATTTTATAAATTATTTTTACTCCAACAACAATTTTTTTTTTGTTTAAAAATTTTAATTCTAATTTTAATCAATTTTTTCTATTTTAGTTAGCTCATTATTTTTTAAAACATAATTTTTTTTAAGAAGAAGATAAAGAGAGAATTATATTATTCTTGTATTCCAAAATCATAAACTAACACTATTACAATGAAAATGTTTTCTATTTATAGGGAAAGGAATGACCCTTCAAATTTATAGGGAAAGGAATGACCCTTCACTTGCCTTTGGAAAACCTTTGGCCTTTGGACATCCGCCTTATTATATTTATTCATAATACTCCCCCTTGAATGTCCATCCATTAGAAAATATGCCTCGTTAAAACCTTGCCAAGAAAACCATGTGGGATAAAAACTTGGTCGAAGGGAAAATAGTACATATAGATGAAACTAATCATATTGAAACGCTGTCTCGTTAAAACCTTGCCAAGAAAACCCGTTAGGACAAAACTTGGATGAAGGGAAAAGAGTACAGTCTTGTTTACGCTCCCCCTTATGTTGGCAAGAGATCTCTTAGTTGTCGTATTTCAATATTGTGGACCTACTTCTTGAATATTGTGGTTGACAATGATTTCATCAGGAAAATCTACAAAATCTGTGTGTGATTGTATCTGTCGAGTGTCAATATCCATATTCTTTTGTAGCTTGTGTGTGTAGGAGACTTTGGTGAAATATGTTTTGTTTTGTCTCCTTTGATGTAGTCATTCTAATTATGTGTGGTACAAGCAATAGTATCCTCATACAATACCATCAATTTATTATTATTAAAGATATACCACACTTCTTTTGGGTATGTTGAATAATCCACTTAAATAAATATTTCATACCCCCCCCCTTGGATATTCACTGAAAGATATACCTCATTAAAACCTTATCAAGAAAACCCATTGGGACAAAACTTGATGAAGGGAAAAGAGTACAGTATCCTTGGGGGTTATGACACGTATTCAGTTTGTCTTGTTAAAACCTTACCAGGAAAACCCAATGGGAAAAACCGTGGTGAAGGAAAAAAATGCAGAATTCAATATATTATCCCCCTCATTACGACATAACATATTTCTAAATATATTAGATACTTGCGGACTTGTACCTGATGTCGTCGTGAATGAAACTTTAATTAGTGAATCTTCTGGATTTTTACTTAAGGGTATTTAGTGATACTAATATCATTTTCTTGATCAATAAAAGAGTTTATACTTCTTTCAACAATGAATATTTACATGTCTCGTTAAAACCTTACTAGGAAAACCCAGTGGGAAAAAACCTTTGTGAAGGAAAAAGAGTACAATACGCGAATATCACATCCTTTTCATTATGACAACAATACACTTTTCTCTTGTGATTTAAATAAATTACGTTCTTCGAGAGCTTTTATAATCCAGGAACTTTTATATTTCAGGAACTTCTCAATCTTCGATAATTTCATATTTAAACGCTCTAAGTACTTCAAGAACCTATCGTGCTTCAGGCACTTTGTTGTGCTTTCAAACACCTTTCTTGTTTGGGCACATGTCATGCTTCTAGCACCTATTTTGTTTATTAAAAACTTTAATATCCATCTAATAATCACTACACTGTATCAATAACATAAGAATGAGGACGTCTCCCCATAGTTAATTCTAGGTTTCTGCAGGAACCTTCGTGATACAAGTAGTTTCTTTTTTATTTTACAAGTCACTATTACACTTTCTATTGTCGTCGACATATTTCACCATTTTTTTTTTAGGATCCTTATTATTTATTTCAAGCACTATATTAAATGAAAATATATTAATCCCATAAACTATTCTAACAGTTTTAAATATTTTCAGTAGACTAATAATCTACATAACTTTTCTCATATATAGGTACCTATGCCCTTTCATGACCATTACTTTCTTTAAGAGAAATGCATGTGCCAACATTAGTTGGCTTAATAATTCATGTCGTATCACGTGGAGTGCACATTCCGCAATTTTTACCATTTAATCATTTACAATTATTATGAATATATTATTTTAATGGTGGATGTCCAAAAACCAAAGGTCTTTCTATTTATTCCTTGTAAATGTGGAATGTGAAGGGTCTTAGATTGCCCTATAAATATAGGATCATTTTTGTAATATAGTTAGTTGATGTTGTGAATACAAGAAGCAAATTCTCTCTATATTTATCTTCTTCTTTCTTTAGTTTATAACACATTATCAGCACGGATAAATCTCTTTCTCCAAATCATAATGGGATAGTCTAAAAGGTAAAACCATTCGTCAGCAAAGCAGATTGCTTGTGTTCGAATCACGAATTGGTATATTTGATTTTGTGTCTAATTTTTTTTATTAATTATTTGTAATTTTCATTTTATTCTTATTGTGGTGAATTTGGTATTTGTGATTTCTTTTTTGGAGCTTATGTATTTCGATGGCCCGAAGCCTCTATGTAATTTTTTTAAGGCCTGTAGCCTATATGTATTTTTAGAAGGTTTGAAGCTAATATTAAATTTTAAAGGGCTCGAACCTTTGATAAAATTCAAAAGCCCGAAAGTAAGATTAATGTTGTAGATTCGAAGTCTCAATTTCGATCCGAAAGCCCGAAACTCAATTAATGTTGTAGACTCAAAAGTCTCAATTTGGATTAATATAGATGATGCTATATGTAGATTTATTTCTCATCCCGAAATAAAAAATAAAATCGGTTAACCTTTGAGTAACATAAGGGATTCGAACTTGAGACCTTAAATAGTAGAGAATTTGCATATAACCACTAGGCTATATATTTGTTTTGTTTAATATTGGTAATATTTGTAGAAGGTAATCTACATGTCTACGTTTTGTTATATATTATTCATATTCTACAATTTATAGGCCCGAAACCTACGTAAAAATTTATATTTATCGGGAGAGTATACCAAATTTTATAGGCCCGAAACCAACAAAGAATTTATATGCCAAAAGTATATAACAAAATTTATAGGCCGAAAATCTATCAAATTTTTATATGCCTGAAAAATAAAATTAATCTCATATGCTTGAAGCCTTGGATACAATCTATATGCATGAAGTATAAGAGAAAATTATCTGAAGGCTTGAAGCCTAGATCAAATTTTAAAGGCTAGAAGCCTATATCAATTTTTGTTAAAAAAAAAAAAGAAATTACACAAAAGAATTAAGGAATAAAGTGTAATTGCTAATATAAATTTAAAGGACTATGTTTCATGAATTTCCTTAATATTGAAAAATTATTAAAGAAATAAATCGAGAAATAAACTAGACATCCATGAAGGGTACAATGAAATTATATGTCTGAACGAAATTATTTCTTTCAAAAAAAGGTTACAACAAACTTTATATGCTAGAAGTATAAAACAGATTTTATAGGCTCGAAACCTAAAAACAAAATCTCATATCCCAGAAGTATAAAATTATTCCTATTGGCCTGAAGCCTTAATTGATATTGGCCCAGTGACTAAAGCCAAAAAAAATGCCTGAAGCATAATATTACTATTTAGGTCCAAATCTTAAATGAAAATATTTATGCCGGAAGCATAAATTAAGTATTTTTGACATGAAAGTTGTAACAAATCTCAATAGACCAAAAGTCTATTTAATGGATCGAGAATTAAAAGAAAGGTATGTCTGAAGCAAAGATAAAATTATAATGAATAACTCATATGGGTTTCATGAATATTTAAGAATGTTATTTTTTCCAAATAAAAGGAATATAGGCTATCTTTTAAAAGACTTTATGAAATTATTTCAAGTTTTATGAACCCGGAGTTCGTTGATTACACATTAATAGAGATATTTTTATGAACCAGAGATTTGTTCATATATATAATTCCTCAAGCAATATTATGAACCGGAAGTTCGTTAACAAAATGATTTTATTCATGAAAATGACATAAAATTAGGGGGAGATAAGTTGAACTAAATAATTTTATGAAGTGCAAAGTTTGCATGATAAGGGGTTCGAACCTACACCTTCCCTTGTAAATATTTATAGTCTTAAAATTTGGACAAAATAGTAATTTGTTAGTCAATTGGACAAAAAGAAACGTTAGTTCAGTTTCAGGTACTATTAAATTAAGTGAGGATTTGAAATGGGAAAATGTAATATTATCGGGTGGAACAAATATACGTCTCATTGTATCAAATCACACACATACTCCTGAAGTAGCTATACCGTGAATAAAGGTTTTACAAAATACTATGAGATTTTTTGTCTCGTAAGCAAGCAAATTAATAAATTATTGATATAATCATAATTTGTGTTCCATTTACATAATACTATTCCCTGGAGTGATTAGAACTACATTCCCTAAACGAATGCAATAACTTTCAAATGCGTATCAAAATAAATATTGTGGAGACAAAATTTGATAGAATATAATCACATTCTCTGGCTCAAAACCATTCCATGTAGTGGATGGAATTGCATTCCTTGTAACCATTGTTAAATTATTCAATCTCTTTGAAAATGGATATGTAAACAGACTGGTAGGGTTAAATATGATTAAATATTGTATTCTCTGGCTAAAATTATTCATTATAGTAAATAAAACTGTATTTCCTAAAGAAAATGCTAGGTCTTCTAATGTGTATTGGAATCAGCGTGGTGGTGATCATAACTCCACCTGAGTTGAAAATCATGATAGTGTTTCAGAGTTTGCTTTGCTGGTATGTTTTTGTAAAGTATATATGATTTTTATGTAGACATATATGATTGTTCTTACTAATGAGGTGATGAACAAGATTTACCGTAAAAAAAAAGATTAGAAGCAAAGCAAAGCGATAAAAGAGGAGGCTAATTAAATCATGAGAATACAAAGGAAAAATAAAATATCTTTGCTATACTTCCAAACTTCAAGGTTACATAATTATTCTACTGAAATAGATATTATTGTAGTTAAAAGTATTTTGAAAAAAGATATGTTAAGACCTTTTACACATTTCATGTCATGAAAATACTCCTGAAGTAGTAATATCGTAATTAGAGTTTTATCCCAATATTAAGGTTTAACATTATATTTTCTTGTAAACTATAAAGTTTCATTCCTCGAAGTGAATGGAGTTGTATTCCTTGAAGTGAATGTAACCATTTTCATAATCTAAATAAATAGACGTATGGATGACAAAACAAGTGGGTTAGTGTTGTATTCCTTGACTAGAAATTATTCCCTGAAGATAATATGATCACATTCTCTAAAGGAAATGCATCATTTCCAGCTTATATAACATTGACCCCGGTAATGGAAATAATTGAGTGACTTAAATACTGTTTTTTCCTAGCTAAAAATCATTCATTGAAGTGAATGGAAATGCGTTTCTGGAAGAAAATGCAATGTTTTTCAATGTGTCTGGAATTGACATCTTGGTGACCCAAACTCTTGACGAGGTTTTTTTTTTTAGTCGAAAGAAGTACTTATATTAAAACTTCAAGAAATCCAAAAACATCAACCTATCCCTAGAGGATCAAAATCCGCTCTAAGTAGTCTTGCTAATTGAGAAGGTGGAAATAAGTTCCAAAGGCTAAACAAGGCACTTTTAAGCACTTGTTTAGCCACCCAATCAGCAGCATAGTTCTTAGATCGCCTAACAAAGGAGATTTTAATCCTATTCTTAACTTTACACTTGAAAATGAAGTTAGCTAAGTTATGGATATTACAAAATAATTTCCTACCATCAACTACTTGATTTACAAGGATTATCACATTCAATTTCAACAGAACCAGGTGGATAAG
This sequence comes from Nemophila menziesii, assembly GCA_029959085.1. NCBI lineage: Eukaryota > Viridiplantae > Streptophyta > Magnoliopsida > Boraginales > Hydrophyllaceae > Nemophila > Nemophila menziesii. Next base: position 7,753 of record JARWIR010000205.1, on the reverse strand, counting down.
CAGCTGCCATAACACATGCTTGAGCCAACCCTATAGCTTCTGCTTCAAGACTTGAATTTGCATCCATCTTCCTTGCAAAACCATCCACCATGCACCCTGTTGAGTCACGAATAATACAAGCATATGAGGCCTTCTTATTATTCTTCAAAAAAGATGCATCTGAATTAATTTTTAGAAAACCAAAAGGAGGGGGTTTCCATTTCTCATTTCTGTCTTCTCCAAAGGTTGGACCTTGAGTTACAGAATTAGAGTTAAAGTTGTTATTTATCACATTTGTATCTGAGGCATCTTTCAAGAAATGATTCAAATTAAGTTCGATAAGTTCAAATTAAGTTCGATAAGCATATGAGGCATCTTGACGAGGTTAAGGTAAGAAAAAAAATCCTTACCACCAGAAGTGGAATAAATAAGGAACCTGAAAGTAAAAGGTCGATAAGCCATCATGAAATGATAAGCATGAATATTATCGATAAAGTGAAACTATATAGTGTCTACGTACTAGTAGAATACTAAGACATTTAGTCGATCTAATTAAAAGTTTTTGGATGCCCAAAAGTTATGTTACCTTGTGGTACAAAATTGACATAATTAGCGAATTGTATCTTAAGTAAATCCCGAATAAATTCTAAATTTTAAAGGATATTTTCCTAAATTAGTATTTTGTATAAACCACAAGTGTCAGTAACAATGTATATCTTTGCATTATTTACTACAAGTCTCACCGGAAGTGTGTATGAAAATAAAATATTTATTTCTTTGGGGTTATATATACAGATTCAAGCAGTTGAAACGCTCATTATGCAAAAGAAAAGATGTCATAATCCAAAGAACTTTTTATTGTTAAATGACTGATTTGGTCAACTAGTGACAACAATGATATATCGACTAATAAATTACTCACTTGGTCTCTACTTAAAAGAACCAGAAGATTCATTTTACCAAGTGACTACCCCCTTATTAGGGGGAGAGACAAGTCAACCTGAAGTTGCGTGACGTATAGACTAGGCAACTTGAAGTTGCGTGACGTATAGACCAGGCAACCTGAAGTTGCGTGACACATGGTGGAATACAATTCATTATATTATTTATATCCACAAACTAAATAATAGGAACTTGAAGTTAAAAGGAACTCCATTTGCAAAATATTGCATATAATATACCTAATACATTCGCAAGTAGAATACTTCAAAATCCCAAAATATGTTTTAAACGCTCCAACATAGGTTATTGTCCCATATTAGACACATAACAAATATTCCAGCGAATGTATCAAACCAACGTATGAAGCGTGGTAAGCCTGTCGATTTAAAGTATACCATGCCCTAAAGAAGAAAATCTCATGAGTATATGATTAAATGGTAAATATTATGGAATGTGCACTCCACGTGACACGACAGGAATTATTAAGTCAACTAATGTTGGCACATGCATTGATATTAAAGGAAGTAATGGCCATTGAAGATACCTAGGTACCTAAATACGAGAAAAAGTATGTAGATTATTAGTCTACTAAAAATATTTAAAAATGCTAGACAATCTATGGGATTGATATATATTCATTTAATATAGCGCTTGAAATAAATAATAAGGATCCTAAACCAAAAAGTGGTGAAATATGTCGACGACAATAGAAAGTGTAATAGTGAATTTTGAAATAAAAAAAACTACTTGTATCATGAAGGTTCCTGCAGAAACCTATATTTAACTATGGGGAGACATCCTCATTCTTATGTTATTGATACAATGTAGTGATTATTAGATGGATATTAAAGTTTTTGATAAACAAAATAGGTGCTCGAAGCATGACATGTGCCCAAACAAGAAAGGTGTTCAAAAGCACAACAAGTGCCTGAAGCACGATAGGTACTTGAAGTACTTAGAGCGTTTAAATATGAAATTATCTAAGATTGAGAAGTTCCTGAAATATAAAAGTTCCTAGAGTACAAAAGTTCTCGAAGAACGTAATTTAGTTAAATCACAAGAGAAAAGTTTATGAAATATGAAAGGATACTCGGTAATTGTTTTCATAATGATAATGATGTGATATTTGTGTATTGTACTCTTTTTCCTCCACTAAGGTTTTTTCCCACTGGGTTTTTCCTAGTAAGGTTTTAACGAGGCATGCAAACATTTTCAAAGGAAGTATAAACTCTTTTATTGATCAAGAAAATGATATTAATATCACTAAATACCCTCAAGTAAAAATCTAGAAGATTTACTAATTAAAGTTTCATTAACGACGACATCAAGTTACAAATATATTTAGAAATATGTAATGTCGTAATGATGGGGGAGAATGTATTGAATTCTGCATTTTTTTCCTTCACCACGGTTTTTTCCCATTGGGTTTTCCAGGTATGATTTTAACAAGACAAACTGAATATGTGTCATAACCCCTAAGGATTAGTGTACTCTTTTTCCTTCATCAAGTTTTGTCCCAATGGGTTTTCTTGATAAGGTTTTAATGAGGCATATTTTTCAGTGAATATCCAAGGGAGAGTGGTATGAAATACTTATTAAGTGGATGATTCAACATACCAAAAGAAAGTGTGGTCTATCTCCAACAAGAATATAGTGATGGTATTTTATGAGGATATTATTGCTTGTACCACACATAATTATAATGACTACATCAAAGGAGACAAAACAGAACATATTTCACCAAAGTCTCCTACACACACGAGCTACAGAAGAATGTGGATATTGACACTTGAAATATACAATCACGCACGAAATTTGTATATTTTCTTGATGAAATCATTGTCAACCACAATATTCAATAATTAGGTCCACAATATTGAAATACGACAACTAAGAGACCTCTTGCCAACATCGGGGGGAGCGTAAACAAGACTGTACTCTTTTCCCTTCGTCCAAGTTTTGTCCTAAACGGGTTTTCTTGGCAAGGTTTTTACGAGGCAGCATTTCAATATGATTAGTTCCATCTATATGTACTCTTTTCCCTTCGACCAAGTTTTTATCCCACATGGTTTTCTTGGCAAGGTTTTAACGAGGCATATTTTCTAATGGATAGACATCCAAGGGGGAGTTTTATGAATATATTATTTTAATGGTGGATGTCCAAAGGACAAAGGTCTTTCTATTTATTCCTTGTAAATGTGGAACGTGAAGGGTCTTAGATTGCCCTATAAATATAGGATCATTTTTGTAATATAGTTAGTTGATGTTGTGAATACAAGAAGCAAATTCTCTCTATATTTATCTTCTTCTTTCTTTAGTTTATAACAATTTTCATATATATATATATATATATACCAAGCCATTATTATTTTAATAATAAAATAATTTAATTTTTTTACCAGCGACGTCTCATTGGAATTGGGAATATATGTTTTTTTCGAAAAGTAATACATATTATAATATATACTTATCCTATTCCCAGCTTCGAGAACTTGTGTAAAATCTCTAATGACTGTTGTTGATGTTCTGCTGCCCTGTGTATGGTCCTTTTTGCTAGTGTATTGGCTCTTGTATTCCATTTCCGCAAAATGTGTTTGAAATAAACTGGGTCTGCCTCGCTTGCTAGCCTATTAATATGCCTAATCCACGGCCTGAGACTCCACCTAGCGGTCGACACTTGCGTAATTCCTTGAACTAGTTCAAGGTTATCCGAGAATATGGTTTTACTCTCGTGTTGGTATTCTTTCCCGACTTCGAGCACCGTGATAATCGATTGTACTTCCCCTTCAACACTTGTTTTGCATAATGTTGTAGTCAAAGAATCAGTTCGAGACAAGTTATTCTTATTGGTCTGTACCACCCCTATTCATGTTGGATAATGTACTTGGTCAAACGATGCATCACAAGTAAATGCAATGTTTGATTGAAAATTGAGATTCTCTTCAAGAACAGTAGTTATCTCTAGAATTATATTCATCTTTTGATCATTGATAACCCAATTTCTCACAAAGTGTTCATTCATGTTTTGGTTTGTATTACGTATCACTTCTTCGGCTCCACTTGTACGTTACTATGTCTGCTTTTCATTTTCGCTTTCCACAAATTGCAAGTCATAAGTAAGACGTATGATGTTATAACTTCTTTTTTCTATCCCCCACTTACATAAGCTCCAATAATCTTTAGTATCCATTGTTGAATCGGTAGTAATAAAGTTCTATGAACAGGTCGTTTCGCCAATGAAAATGATTAAAAAAAATTGAAAAATAAAAATGTAGGGTGTTGAAATGGCTAGCCAAATGTAGTGAGGAAACCCAAAATTCTCATTATCTTGATTTTCACTAGAATATTTGAACAAAAAAAAGATTTTTACTAGAATAGGATAGTTTCTGGAGTATATTTTTCACTAATCAACTTCCTCTTCTTCTTTTTTTTGCTAGAATATAGAGTTTATATTGTTGGTAAAATAAGAAAATTGATTTCTAATTAATAATCACAATAAAAATATTTAAATACACAAAGAAACTTATAAAAACTTTACACGTAAATAAATATGAATATAAGAAAACTTACAAAAAAATTCAAAAAATCTGAGTATGCGTGACCTCTACAATCACTGTGTTAAAAAGAGTTTCCGAGTGTAGCCGGTATTTTAAAATGTTTTACTATTACTACCTTATTTAGGCTAAAAAACGTTTAGAAGGGGAGAGTGTTTCAATGTTTCTTTTTCAGGTATGTTGAAGACTACTAGTGTGGTTGGTGAGTTTGTGAATGACTTCAGCCTCTCTTCCATAGTAGTTTAGGAAGTTTCAAAAACATTCACAATAACTACTTTCATAAATAGTCCATCATAAAGACAAAAATACTTTTTTCTTCGTTGAACCCTAGCATGAACCTGAACGATACTTTAACAAGTGGAACAATGTATCTAGAAAATTCTTGTAACTCTTACAACAACTGATTTATAAGTGTTGAAAGTTTTTTATCGTTGGGAATTGGAGCATTCAAGACACCAGTTGGGAATGGGAGCTTTGAAGACGAACGACAACTCTTCGAACATGTATGGGATTGACCCAGTCTCAACTCAATAAATACTCGCTTCCAAAATAAGTTTTATTTTTATTTTTTAAATCCACAAGACTCCCCAACTCCCCCCACGGGCACATCTTGCCTCGTCGTCGTCAGTGCCGGACCGTACGATTGGTAATGGTAGTGGTTGTGCGCGCGTGGGGTTAATTCCAATACTCTTTTTCTCTTGAGTGATGGGTCTTTCGAAAGTTTTACATGGTATAAATTATATAAACTACTCCTTTCGTCCCATATATAATGTCCACTTACAAAAATAGCGTCCCAAAAAATATTATCCACTTAGTTACTTAAGACATTTAATTCCAACTTTTTCCACTATTATCCTTATAATTCTTTATGAAGTACTCACCGGATTCAATTTTTTACTTCTGGGTGTCCAAGGTTTTAAAAGTGACAAATCAATACCCAAGGTTTCATTTTTGTGACTCCGTTAGTACCTGCCGTCAGTTTCTCCATCAAGTGCCATGTGGTGCCTATGTGGCGCATATGTGGCGCCTGCATGGAAAGTGGAAAATATGACACGCAAGCGCCGCATAGGCACCACATGACAATTAACAGAGAAACTGACGGCATGTACTAACGGAGTCACAAAAAATTAAATATTGGGTACTGATTTGTCAAATTTAAAACCTTGGACACCCAAAAGTCAAATTTTGAATCGTTGGGTACCCACGGGTGTATTTTCTCTTAAATTAATGTTTCAAGTGAATATTTTTTAGGGGTGTTTTAGTAATGGTGAATGTAATAATTGTGTTTCTTTATATGTGTGAAAAGTTAAGTGGACATTATTGGTGGAACAGAAGGAGTATTATTTTTCTCCTTCCAAAACCGATATGGTAAAAAAAAACCTTTTGTCTTCTTTATCTCCAAGTGCATGAAACTAATTAAAAAAATCCTTTAGGATTTCTTTAATTTCCAACAATCCCCGACCCAGGCACTTGGAGAATAGCTAATTAGGTTTCTGAGCAAACACCTGTTGGGTGAATTGTACTTAAGTGTCAATATCTTTCTATTTGAAATGACACGTAGTAAAGTAAGACAACCATCGAATCCCATCAAGTGAAAATACTCTTGAACTTGACATTCTTCAGTCGAGACGCTCACTACACATACTCTACCTGCTAGTTATTGCAGATTCCTTAGTCATCATCTATCCATATACATAGATGACCGTCACGAATGTATAGCCAAATTAGACTACCTCTAGGGTCTTGAAATCATAAGAACAATAGATCTCATACTCACCATGTGTTTAGTGAATTCATCAAGTCCTTCTCAATAGGACCACCTCATTGGTGAATTATCAAGTCCTTCTCAATCACCAGTAATGAATATGAATTCATTAAGAGTTAATACACTTCTGTTTACATGCATAGTTTACACCATAGAAATGGGAAGATAGTTCATCATATGGACTCATCTACCATATGTTCCCCATCAATAGGCTTTAGTCTCATCCCTCTTGACGTTTCCAGGACTATTCTCCTGGATAAGACTTTAGTAAATGGATCAACCAGGTTCATCTCTGATCATACATACTCAAAGGCTATCACACTATTATTCAGTTTCTATTTTACTGAACCATATATGGTATGAATATGTCTCCTCTTTCTGTTTTAGACGCGATTATAAGAGACACAAATCTCTTCTTACGAATCACAATGGATACATATCAATATGCCACTTATTTCCCATAGTAGTACATACGTGATGTCTCCCTTTTTGTGAGAGTAAAATCCCTTCAGGATATCATTTTAGGTTTAAATTCGACTTAGTTACTAGATTTATCATCGTATTTTGCTATAATGCACTTTCTTAATTAATTTTGGAGTTATTTGTACTTTTAGAGCTTTTGTGCGTTAACTGTTTGTTTAGTGTGAAGTTCGTAGGTATATGGATGCTAGGAGGCAAAAATATGAAGATAATAAGTGAAGATTCAAGTCCAAGAACGAGAATAAGCGTTAAAAGAGCAAAAGAAATCACTTTGGTAAACGTGGAGGAGTCTCAGATGGAGTTAAGTCGTATCTTGTTTACATTTCTGAGGATAATCAGTTAAGATTCAGACTTAGTGCTTTAAACAAAAAGTGTCGGCCTTGAATTCAGTAAAATTTGAGAAGTGGAATCAATGGATTTGGGCTTACGATACAAAAGTTATGACCAGTTTACTGAAGTAGTGCAGTGCAATTACGAATTAATTAAAACGGATTTGGGTCTTTTTAATTTTTTAAATAAGCTTATATGGGCCAAGTCCATTTTATACCTCTAGATAAGGCTTATTTAACCTCATCAACCAATACACTTCGTATTACATCATATTTTAAGAGAGGGGAAAAGCTGCAACGCTTGGAAGCAAGAAGCAAAAGATGGTCAACATTATTCTTTCTCAACCGAAGCTCGAATCATTCCACCCTTTAGAGTAATTTTTTTGTTTTTGTTTTAGGAATTATGATGTCATTTATTTTAATTATTTTAATTTATTTAATTATGAGCTAAACATTTAATACTTGAGAATCGTATTTATGGGATGACCCTATTTCCTAATTTAAAGTCTTTTGAATTTGGGATTTAAATAAAGTTGAGTTATTTCGTATTGACTATATTCTTGTGCTTGTTTACTATTATTAATCTTGCCAATTAGTGATAGGTTTTAGTGATTAGGCTATTCGTTGTGGCGCGATCATCTGGAAAAGGGGGGGTTTAAATACAGAATTAGAGTATATATGTGTGGTGTGCGTTATTGAACTCT